>CM024248.1:7154831-7377757 GCA_013421045.1 Propylea japonica | reverse complement strand
CCCCTTTTCTAGTAAAGAGAACCATTCTGTCTTACTAGGATTTACCAAGAGCTCGTTTTTCAAGCACCATGTTCGACCCGTCGCAGAGCATTCTGCATCAGATCCCCATGACACTGATCACCTTACCCCTGATTAATATAACAAGGTCGTCCGCATAGGCACCACAACGAACCCAGCCTTCCTTAACTCCACCAGGAGCTCATCCAGGACGAGATTCCACAGTATCGGAGACAGAACACCGCCCTGCGGACATCCCTTCCTGGCGAGCCCCCTATGGTCGAGCCGCAGCCGAGCCACGATGCTACGTGAACCAGCAGAGACCCCGTCCACCGACAAAGAGTAGGCGGAACACCATGTCTGGCCAACGCAGATTGCATCACACCAAACGCAGTGTTATTGAAGGCACTTCTATATCAAGAAATACAGCTAGGGTTACTCCTTGTTATGTATTCCGTCCTCAATACAGTTAACCACTGAGTGAAGAGCAGAATCTACTGATTTGCCCAGCTGATACGCATGCTGGGAGGGGTGCAGTGGTATAGCCACTAAAGCATCGTCCCTGATGTATCTCCACCAACCTCTCCAGTGTCTTGACTAAGAACGAGGAGAGGCTAATTGGTCGAAAGTCATCGCTTTTGTATGCGATGGTTTCCAGGCTTGGGTATGAAAATTACCTTCACCTTTCTCCAGGACAATGGAATGTGACCTAGAGCCAGACTTGCACGGAGAACGTGAAGCAGTGGGGAGGCCAGCACTTCCAGCCCCTTGGATAGCAGAGCCGGAACAATGCCATCCTCACCAGCTGCTTTATAAGACTCGAAACCGTTGATCGCCCAACGAAGTCGAGAATGTGTGACTACACGTGCAGCCAGCTTCCAGTCCTCGTATGAAGCCCGTCGATGGCATACACCCTGTGTGTCTACATTCTCAGAGAAGCCAGGAAAATGCGTCTCTAAGAGATGTCTTAAGCTTTCTTCCTCTGAGCCCGTCTTTTGCCCACTAGGAAGATTTAAGTAGTCAATCCTCGGAGGGCCCCCGGCAGAGAGGACCCGCCTGAGCCTGTTAGCTTCAGGCGCACCCTCAATATCACTACAGAAGCGCCTCCAAGATTCTCGCTTAGACTTTCTTATAAGTCCTTTGTACACTCTCAGTGCCGACTTATAGTCGTCCCAGTCACTTGCAAGGCCGGATCTCATTGCCTTGTTGAAGAGATGCCTGCTGGTGCGTCTGGCATCATTAATTTCAGGAGTCCACCATTTCGTTTGACCTTTCGGTCTACGAACCTGGGGACTGCAACTGCTATGATAGGCTGAGATTATGGCCTCCTGAAGCTTTTCAGCTGCAGTGTCCAATTCTCTCGAAGTTCTAGGTTTGGGATGCTCCTGTCCCAGGTTTTCAGAGAGGAATGCCAGATATCTGGACCAGTCTGTTTTTCTGGGGTTCCTGAAAGTTACCGGATCCCTTGTCGGGCTGCTTCCACTGATGGTGAAGCAGATGTGCCGGTGATCAGACAGTGAGATCACCTCCGTGGCTACACGCCAATCCATTATGCAATCAGCGATGGAGCTGCTGCACATAGTGACGTCAAGAACCTCCCTTCTACTTGACGTGATGAAGGTAGGTTCGTCACCCTTATTGAGAAGGTGTAAACTGGTTGAAAACAGAAAATCAGCTAGAGCCTCACCCCTGGGGTTCACATCAGTGCTGCCCCACAGAATGTGATGCGCATTCGCATCACATCCAATGAGCAGGGGCCAGCCTTTCTGCTCACAGAATGTCACCAGCTCCACCATCTCCTTCGATGGTGGTGGATCCGGAGAGTCGTATGGAAGGTATGCGGAGCATACAACCAAGTTTTCCAGCGGTCCCCTGAAATCAGTAAACCGAGCCGCACCAGTCACAAGACCGAGTTGTTTCCTCTCCAGCAACAGAAGCCTATTGACCTCAGATCGCGAGGACGGTCTCTCAATGAGAATCCTCGACCACCTCAGGCATTTCCTAGGTGTGTTGACCTTAACTTAGTAAGGTTTCCACAGTTGAACAAAATATGCTCAACCGTTTCATCAGTACTCCTGCACCACCGGCATAGGGAGCAGCTCGTCAATCCCATTCTCTTCAAATGCTTGTTAAACAGGTGACCAGTCAATGCACCAGTCACAAGACCGAGTTGTTTCCTCTCCAGCAACAGAAGCCTATTGACCTCAGATCGCGAGGACGGTCTCTCAATGAGAATCCTCGACCACCTCAGGCCCACCCCTGCGCTCCATTCCGAGGAAAATTCCCTGTTCAGCCAGTTCCTGAAGAAACTTCTGACAGATGTGCGACAGATTGGCAGCGAAGGCTTCGGACCAACAAATGCTAATCCGGCTCCCCGCCTAGCCAGTTCATCTGCCTTGACGTTACCAGGTATATCCGCATGAGCCGGACACCAGATTACTTTCAAAAAGTTATCAGAGCCCAGCCCACGCAGAGCTTCCCTGCATTCTTCTACTAAAAGAGAATCAACTCTAACATCGGATAGAGATTTCAGAGTTCCCTGGCTGTCGCAACATATATAAATGTGCCGGCCAGAGTATCCCCTGCGAATATTTTCCAGTGCGCATGCAAGAACCGCAAATAGCTCAGCCTGCACAATGGAACAGTCCTTCCCCAGAGGGATAGCCTGATTGAAGTGAGGACCCACGATTCTGGCCCAATTACTCTACTCTGCTGGTCAAAGTGACAAAACCCTTCTCTAACAAGTTATGCTCATTGCATAATATACTATTATTTGATTGATCCACAAAGTTATACATTTTTTTCGAGAGACTTCGTATAATAGTTTCTAAGTAAATGTATTTAATCGAATACAAATTATAGGAATATTTTTCAGACAAATTATGTTATTATTATAGGTGGACCATTAATACCACAGAAATGGAATTGTGAAACTAGAGAAAATCTTCTGAAGTACCTGATCAATGATAACAATGGACATACATTATATGCTCTTCATTACAGTTTTTGTGAAGTGTTAAATCTCGTAAACGTGGTAAGGTTACTCAATTAGTCGAAAGCTAGATTCATGATTAGGCCAACATAGGCCATGACCTAGAGGCGGCACGATTTTAGGGGCGGCAAATTTTGGGTGAATAAAAAAAAATTTCTTTAGCTCCTCTACGAAAATGTAGAAAATTTCGCCATTTAATTTGATAAAGCGAGGGAAGCAATACAGAAGGTTGACATTGGTATAGATGAAGTAGTTTTGTACCTATAATGAGTCATTGGTTGATAATATCGTAGGATTAAGAGATCAATTTGAGGAGAGAGCGAAGATTCGAGAAGTGAATAAAGAAGAGCCACAACAAAAACTGTTCCTGCTGATGAAACTAGAGTGGGATATACTGTTTTGAGTGGGAGGGAAATCTTCAGAGTAGGGGTCTATCTTGTTATAATTGACTATCGAACAAGAGAATTGAATGAGTGTAAAAATTGCAATCTATTAGTTCTGAAGAATTAGGATTAGCATTTACTAACCTCATCTCTAGTTTTCCTGACGATTTAGATGAAAAACTTCACGATGAATGTTTGCACTTCAAATCCTGCTTAGCTAATTTAGAACAACCTCCAAAAACTCTACACGAGATGAGTACCTTGATTAGAAGTGATAAAAGCTTAGTGCAAGTGTTTCCCTATAACGATATTACAATAAGAATGTTTTTCATTTTTGCAACGAGAGGTAGTTTTCAGCATTGAAGCGAATTTTATCGTATTTGCAATCTATCTTGTCTCAAGAGAGTTTGAATTCTCTGGCCGTTTTGTGCATGTGTGTTGTTAAAAAAATAATAGACTTCAAAGTAGTGTTTCAACAATTTGCGGAAAAGAAGGCAAGAAGAAAACCATTATTAGTTTGATGATGAAAACTGTAATTTTTAACTATGAAACATCAGATTCTTTTATTTCCAGATAATAAAATTATTTTTATCAACTTCAGAGAGAATCGCGTATTTAGGAAATTTGAATTTTTTAAATTCTCTTTACTCAGAGGGGCGGCAAATTATTATTTGGCCAAGGGGAGGAAAAGAGTTATGGCCGGTTTCTGAGGTCGTTTTAACCGCAGTTTATCTATCTGTCAAATTTGACGGATGGATAAGCGTAGATTTCGGTTTCTGAGTACCGCTTAGAAAGATAACCAGTCGATAAAGTCAGGTTATTTTAACCGACCGAAAATGGCCGGTTATCTGTAGATTTAGTGAATGGCGCATGGGCATTGGCGTTTGTTTTGTCAACTCCAACCTCACTTTTTCATTTTGATTTGACGGAGTACCGGATTTGGATTTATATCAACATTCTTAACATATTATATTAAACGAGTTGTGTAATAATGGAATCAGATGAAGAGTCAATGGAATTCATTGGCAATATTTCTGTATCCAGATTTATAGGGGTTCGTAGATCACCTCTCGAAATGTATACAGATGATTAATTTAAAATGAGGTACAGATTCAACAAGCAAACAGTTTTACACATATGTAATGAATTGAATTCCGTATTAGTCCAATATCTGAAAGGAATTGCACTTTAACCGTCTTTCAACAAGTGCTTATATCTTTACGGTTCTATGCGACAGGAACTTTTCAAATCATCATTGTTAATGATCTAAATATACATAAGACATAAATATACATGAAAATGAAATCGATTTGATATTCCTTATTGAAAATCTCATTATTTTGAGTTTCAGGCGTGCAGTTTCAATCAAAATTTGCAAAATTCATAATCAAAACGTCAATTTGTATGTCGCGACATCTGTTGATCTAGGAAGGAACTTGCGAGACTACCATTAATCAGCTGTTATCGAATAGATAGTTAACTGACAACCGAAAAAGACGTCAGAAACTCAGCTACCTTTATCAAGGGGTTATCGATTGGTTATATTTATCGAACCGTTTACTATTGGACGGTTAAAGTAAAACCTCAGAAACCGGCCATTAATCTGGCCCGGCATAGATATTGACGTGTGGTGTCGCCATTCAGATTATCATATAAAATTATCCACAGATGCCGATATCAGTTTTTTTCCATCTAGCACAGAAGTAATATAAAAAAGTTTATTTATTTTTCTAGGTGCTCCAGATCAAATTAATGGATGTGTTCCTAGACGGTCAATTTTCTGTTTATGGCATTATATTCGCCAGTGTAAATAACTTGAGTCCAATGGATAAAGTATTTCCCAAATTAGCAAAATGTGTGTACCATAGATTTGGACCTTCCAGTACCATCGAGAACAGGGATGCCTTATGTGTTTTGCCTCTGAATATTCTCAATGAAAAGCTATTTTTAATCATTTGGATATGGTTTCATGCATTAGCACTGATAACAATAATTTTCATGCTCTACAGATTTTTGGTTATATGTATTCCTAGTTTACGTTCATACATTTTAATAAGTCATAGTAGGTATATATGGTGTTTCAAGGTAAAATTGATGATAATGAAAATCAGCTATGGTGATTTTTTCGTTTTGGATCATCTGGGAAAAAATTTGAATCCTATTATTTTTTGTGATATAATAGATGATATTCACCATAACTTGCAAATAGAGCAGAAGTATAAAAATAACAAGAAAAGTATTATATGTGTTTAAATAATAATTATTTGTTGATCATTGTTGACGATTTTTGATAATAGTTGGAAGAATGTTAAACCCATTTCCATTGTTAGTGTTATTTTCAAGCTAAGTTTCCTGTTTTATAGATAATCATTAAACATTATCTTTCAAAGGTCCTTCTGTATATTCCTTGTGTGTTTTCAAACAGTAAAAATTTTGTTATGGTACATCACAAATACAGTAGAGACTCGATAATCCGGATCAATTAATGCAAGGGATGATCCGGATTAATGAGGAATCCGGAATACCGCGTCTTACAATTTAGTAAAGATGCAATTAAAAAAAACGGTTGAAATAAATATAGGCTTTATTATCGAAATCATAAAACAAATAAATTATTTGGAATAATTAGATATTTTACGTTTTCTACTGTAAGGGAAAAAGAATGCTGAACAATAGCTTTCTCCTGTATATTTTTCAGAAGCTGAATATCAGTAATTACCATGAGTAATGGAATAAACAGACTGCATCGAATTGATCTATGCTCTAAATGCATTTGCTAACATTATCCCCGTCTTCGAGGATCGAAAAAATATGTGCTAAAAGGCCTTTTCGGTATTTCAGTTTTGTTAATTCAATATCATTATGATCCATATGCTGTATCAAAGCTGTATGGTTTGGAGGTAGAAACATTCCATTCCACTAATTAATTATTCTTGTCTGACTTTTTTTGTCTTATACCATTGTGCACTATTATATACCAAAAGAACGCCCGATCGTCGTCATAGAAATTGAGTTACGACAAGTTAGAACCGTAAACCACGTATGCAACGATCGGAAATTCGGATTATTGAGTCTTGCAATCCGGATTATAAGGACAAAATACAATCTTGACGGCAATCCGGACTAGAAGGTAAATATCCGGATTATCGTTCTCTGGATTATCGAGTCTCTACTGTAATTTGTTTTAAATTATTCATACCACAGACCAGAAAGTTTCACATTGGTAGCTCATAACTGTTGGAAAGAGAAGTGTTTATAAGAAATATAATTTTGATATAGGATTCTTGATCAGAGAGCCCAACCAAGCAGTGTTAGATCATCTCGTTAAATATCGTCATTTAACCATTTTTTCACTTGCGAAATAATGCCTCAAGATAATGATGAAAATTGTCACAATGATGATAAACGATTAATATACTCCAGAAACACTCAATCAATTAGAAATCCACTGTTCCTTTAACGTCATATTCGTCAGAGTGAATCAAAAATTAAAATAAAAATCTGATATAATTAAAAAATTACTCGTTTTCAATGTAAACCCATAACAGCGACATTTAATATCAGTAGTCTATCTATAGTAGTATTCTTTTTATGAATACTACTGTAATATAGTAATTTTCTTCTGCAGTCATTAAGCTGATTTCCACATCTCTATTGCACCGATCATGAGTGAGATTTTAGGTTTGTTCCAACAGCGTATTTTTGACCGTGCAATGTACCGTACAAGGGATCGTTTTGTATCGCATTTATGCGCAGGTCAATGCCGTGTACGGTTCAATGGCTGGTTCACAGTTTCAGGTTGTTGGAACGCTTTTGTGTACCCGTGTATCGTTAAAAAATTTGAATTTTGTGTTTACAATTTTTATCAGCGTGACATGTTTCTATTGTCTTATTCTTTCGATCTTATTGTCACTGACAAAATAAATAATCCCTAGAGATTTATTTTATCTAAGTTGTTTGTTGTTACTTATTCCGCTAATCTAATTATCTAGTCTGTCTTCACATCCTTTGAGCTTGAAAGAGTATTTTTTTTATGAATGAATTCTTCAATAATATGTTCGCTTGAATAAGTATCGGAAATGTAATAAAACTTCGCCGAAGAATGAAATAAATAAAATATAGTGTGTTATTATTATTTCCGATACGTTGTATACTTAGAAGGGTAATTGCCAATTTTGAATTCTCTTCTAAATCGAATATCCTGCTCGATGATGTCTATTATTTTTTGTTTATTAAGCTTTTTATCAATTACTTTGTTACTTTTCGGAAATAAAAGTGACTTCCCCAAGTACACGGGATTACAAATGTGGTGCAAAGGAAACCAAATTCTTTATTTGAGTACATGGTATTCATATGAAGAAAGTGGGCTTCTTCGAAATGAGAATTCTGAAGCAACTTTGGAATAAAACTGCTCACGTAATAATTGAAAATTTCAAACATTTCCTCACCATACACTGTTATTACTTTTAATTCTATAATTCTAATACTTTCTTCAAAGTTTCCAAATAATGAATAATTTCCATTTGAATATATCGTTTAATGAGTAACAAAACAAGCGAGCAAAAACTGAAAAAAATCAGAGACCTGTCTCTGAAAATACCACAAGAACAAATGAGATAATGAACTTCATATCAATAAATAAGAAACTTTCTTTCGATCTGAAAAATAAACATAACCGTCCTAACCTAAAATAAATAGAAATCCAAATGGCGTAGGTCAGTACCAAACCAGTACACGATCCCTGCCTCCTAGCAGGGATCGATTTGACCGTACACTGGTACAGTGTACGGTCCCATGTACGGTACGTACATGGGACGGTACATAGCTCAGTTGGAACAGGAGACCGCGATTTGGGATCGTTCACTGTACCGTCCAAAAACGCTGTTGGAACGCCTTTAATCTACTGCGCATGTGGTGGACCGTACAATGACTGCTGTTGGAACAAACCTTTTATTCATTATATTTTCAACGTGTCTGTTCCAAGTTAAATTATCCCAAATATTTATATCTTATATTCCCCGACCTCCTCAAGTTCTACTCCGTTCATATACAATCTAATACTATGCTTCTTTTTCATCCTCTGTCTCACTATAATATATAGTCTTCTCCAGATTAATGCACAGCCCATTGTAGCATAACCATTTAAAGTACTTATCTAGATCATTGTTTATATTCTTTTCACAATTAATTAAATTCATCAGCACTTACCAATTCATCAAAAACGTCCTATATATTCTTCTTGTTCTCTGCTTTTATCGCTCTGTAAGCTTCAATTATATGTTTCTGATCTCTTTCAAGTTGTTTCCTCACTTTACTTGGAAGGTCTTTGCGTTTTCCTTTCTTATCAATGGTTTTTTTGCTAACTTTCTTCAATACAATTGAACTTTTACTTTTTGATAATGGTTCACTAACACTAGGTGCACCTCCACCATTGATTATCGATTTGAGCAATAAATTTTTTCTTCCAGGCTGAAAAAAGAATACTTATTGTAATATATTTAAATAAATTGAACGCGAGTATCGCGATGTTTTTTTTATAAACTACTGCACATGTACGATAAGAACATCTGTATTATAAGTCAGTTCCAAATTGAATTTGTTCGAATAAACATAGTGCTGGAATATAGTTCAATTATTCGAATTATCCTATTTCCATATTGAAAAATATTACAGTGGCGACGAGCAAATTGAACCCTTTTAAAATAAACTCCAAAATGAGTGATTCGAAGTTATATTACGGACAAATACGTGAATTCAGTAGTGACACGTGTGATTGGATTATCTACAAACGTAGATTAGACAATTATTTTCTGGTGAATGAAATCGCTGATGTGGGAAAGAAACGAGCAATCTTGCTGAACGCTCTCAGCGAAAACGACTACAAGCTGATTTTTAACTTATGTATGCCCGTACCACCCGAAGAAAAGTCGTATATGGAGTTAGCTATTCTGTTAGACGAATTTTTCAAGGTTCCAGAAACTTTTTTTGTAGCAAGAGATAAATTTTTCGCTGCATTTATGGATGCTAATGAAAGTGCAAACGAATGGGCAGCTAGGGTCAGAAGTTTGGCACTGAACTGTCAATTTAGCGGAACAGATATCGACATGATGCTCCGAGATCGATTCGTAATTGGATTCATCAAAGGTGAAGTAAGATCTAAGCTGTTTAAAGAATCGTCATTATCGACATTTTCTGATGTCACAAAATTGACGAGAGGATAGATCGCCCAAGAAAATCCAACGTTGCCAAATGTATACATATGTAATTTTGTTCTGTGGTCATCAATAAATTCTGTGCTTCCCGTTTGAATTTAATTTAGTAAACAGCGGGAGTGCGGGAGAATATAATTATATGTTCTGTGGGGAGAATCTCGTTTTTTTGCTCCTTGAATGAGTTGAATATGGATCAATTCATATTAATTATTTTATTATAAATAATAATTGATTTCTAGTGTACCTCTTCAGTTATAACTGTTATAAGACATCAGAGTGAATTTCTTGAGTTGATAATGAAATGTGATTCTGTCTTTTCGCTCTTTTCTTTTTGAATAAATGTGGAATAATGATGGATGAAAGATTGAATTAGAATGGTTAATTTTTTTTTAATATTATAAAAGAACAAATCCAGAGCAGGTTGAATGTTGAACTCAATAACGTTAAATTATCTTGTGAAAGCTCTGCGAAGAATTTTGGGAGTTATAAAGGATTCAAGGAGCATGTAACTGGTTGCATTTGAAAAGCATATGCCAAGTTAACGCCTTTATATTCTCATTGGCACTACCTTACAACTAAACCGAACATCAGTTTAACCAAGTCTCTAGTTTTTATTCACTTCAATTATAGCGATGCATTCTAGGTACAGCCCTTGCTTGACAAGTAATTAAGGAAGATTCAGATGATACATAGAAAGCTTCACTCCTCTTTTATTTGGTGATTCTATACAAGTCACCACCATATTTATATAACATAGTTGAATTTCGTTTGAATGTTTTATGCTCAATATGAAGCATCGAGGCCTTTATTATGGCACCACCTCAATCCACAACTATATTTATAAGGTCTTCACATTATATGTCATGATATAATAGTTTAACTCTGCAGGTGAAGTCTTCTTTTCGAAGAATTTATAAACAATTTTTGTTGACTGCTTACGTGTTGTGTGGGTCCAAACATTATCTTTGGAAGCTGGTAGTTTGAGATATTTTGATCTGATTTTTTCATTCATATTTAATTTCTATGTTGTGAAGAATTTATGTCCTTAAGGGTAGGAATGTTGTGCTCTTCAATATTAATAATATATAGCTCAATTCGATTGCCGAATACATAAACAAAAAGATAAATTATTATCTACACAATTATACCAATCAATAAGATTGATACTGAATCTAAACCATTGAATTGTGGCTGTTATTGTCTTTTGTGACTGAACAGGCCAACTCTTGAAGATATATTTCTTCCACACTCCACACACTGGTAGTTTTCTCCGGAAAGATTACAACGTGTCCTGTCTGGTTGGTTATCGTTAAAGAGCGAAAAGATCCCTCTCCATTATAATAATAATGAACCAACGGTTTACCTAAACCTATTTTTCCATACAATCTTCTATTTGTTTCAATTAAGCTCCTTGAAAGCATTTGTGCGATAACACATTATATCTTGATCAGCAATTGTTCACCTAATATGAGAAAATAAAACATGCTTCACTTATTCCAAAAATAATAGTCTACTCTTATTTGAAGAAATAAATCAAATATGAATGAATTTATCGCAGTAGTAACATACTTATGGATATCTTTTAGAATCGGTACATTCGTTTACGTTTCGTTCTGGGCCAAGACAAAGACTCAAATTAATCCAATTTCCACTTTATTATACCTTTACACATGCTGAAAAGAGAACTAAACATATTGAATGTTTTACTGATTCATGAAATGATACAACTTTTTAGTAATCTCGTCAAATTCGTAATTAACACAATCCCATCTTCAACACTATTTTCTATATTTTATAAATTATGTAGGTCCATAAAACTTGCCTCTTATGCTTAATTAATACATAAAGTTGAGTTTTATTATTCATCGCATGTTTATCTTGGAGTTTTGACCAAATAAAAGGAAATCTGAAAGATAGAATCAATAGTCTAAGAGATTCCCGTTGATGGAAATCAGGGATAAAGTTACCTTCGAATTGCAAAATAATAAGTCAATAACTATTTGCCTCGTATCAGTGTTGAAAACGAAATAATTCGAATTAATGCAAATAAGTAATACAAGCTCCTTAAACGGTTTAACTGAAAATTTTAAGCTCCAATCCAAAAGAATTGAAATATATCGGAAACAAACAAATAACTCTTTTAATTCGCCAATCTGACATTTGACGAAAATATAAACACTTCGTTCTGTCAAATTTCAAATCTACTCATCTGCTGTCATCATTGACGATACGTCAATAGCTGTCGTATATGGCAACGTTGGATTTTCTTGGGCGATCTATCCTCTCGTACAAAATTGGCGTCCTCAGAAATGGCGGCTTTGGGACAACGCTCCTTTCAAGTTAAAGTGGAACCAGATCTTCACCAGATTGGAGGAGGGAAACGTCAAGTTACGTCAACAGATGTCAGCCATAGAAAAATACCAACGTCACAGAAGAAATCAGTGTCAGTTAGTGTCAAGTGTCAATGTTGTGGTAGAAAAAATCATGTGTTTGCGCAGTGTCACTACAAGGAGTACAACTGTAACGTTTGTAAACATAAAGGTCATCTAGCACCCATGTGTCCGAGGAAACAAACGAAACCCAATTCTAAAAATTTTCACTCTCAGAATTTCATTCAGAATAAGGATATATTTTCGGTAAAAAATGATCTATCAATTGAAAACCCTTTCAAAATTCAGGTGAAAGTGAATGGAATTCTTCATAGTTTTCTATTGGACACAGGTGCTAGCATTTCTGCTATTTCTGAAAATTATTATAAGGCAAATTTTTCAGATTTCAATTTGATCCATTCTGACGATAAATTCAATGTTTATAATGGACAAAAAATTTCGACTTTAGGATGTTTTTCTTTACCAATTTTGTATAATCAAAAATCCACAATTTTGAAGGTTTACGTAGTTCGTAATGGGGGCCCTCCAATTTTAGGAAGGGATTTTATGCAAATTCATAAAATGGGTTTATCTTCTTTGAATTTTGTTTCTGATAAGGCAGACTCCTTAAAGAAAGAATTTAAAAGCTTATTTGATGGCAAATTGGGTAAATTCAACAAAGATGTTGTTTCCTTGAAATTAATTGATGAAAATGTTTCTCCTAAATTTATGAGAGCACGGCCCTTACCGTTTAGTATGAAGAAAAAAGTCGAAATTGAGTTAGATCGATTAGTTTCTGAAGGTATTTTAAAACCTGTGAATTATTCTAGGTGGGCAACGCCTATTGTTCCTATAATGAAACGATCGGGTGATATAAGAATTTGCGGTGATTTTCGTATTACAATTAATCCTCTGATTGAAATCGACCAATATCCTCTACCTAACATTCAGGATTTATTGACTGAGATTCAAAATGCTACAATATTCTCTAAAATTGATTTAGATCAGGCTTACGCTCAGTTAGAGTTGTCTGAAGATTGTAAAGAGTTGGTCACCATATCAACTCATAAGGGTTTATTTCAATATCAGAGACTTCCTTATGGTATAGCACCAGCACCTTCTAAATTTGCTAAAACGATGGAATCCTTACTGTATAATCAAGAAGGAGTCCTAATTTTTCTTGATGACATACTTATTTTCGGACGTGACGAGAAAGAACATTCTGAACGTTTGCGAACGGTCTTAAAAACATTGCAAGATGCTGGCCTAAAAGTAAGTTCCTCAAAATGTGAATTCTTCCAAGAAAAGATTGAATTTTTAGGATTTGTTATAAGTAAAGATGGAATTCAAATGTGTGAAAACAAAGTGCAAGCTATCAAAGATGCACAAATTCCAAGAAATGTGAAAGAATTGCAATCTTTTCTGGGAATGGTCAATTTTTATTGTAAATTCGTGGCCAATTTGTCAACAATTCTGCATCCTTTGCACCAATTGTTAAAGAAGGATTGTGTCTGGAATTGGAACAAGGAATGTAATGAATCTTTGTTGAGGATAAAAGAAATAATGTGTTCTTCGAAAATTTTAGTACATTATAATTCCGATTATGAATTAAGATTAACTTGCGATGCAAGCCCATATGGAGTAGCAAGTGTAATATCACATATTTTACCGAATGGTCAGGAAAAGCCAATTGCTTTTGCATCAAGAACTCTTTCAAAAGCTGAAAAAAGCTATTCACAAATTGAACGTGAAGGTTTAGCCATAATTTTTAGTTTGTCAAAGTTCAATCAATATTTATATGGCAGGAAATTTACTTTAGTCACGGATAATAAACCCTTGATGGCTATTTTTAACCCTAAAAAAGGAATTCCACAATATTCTGCGAATAGATTACGTCGATGGTCTGTGATGCTTTCGAATTACGATTATAGAATTATTCATGTTAATTCAAGTAATAATGTTGCAGATTTTTTATCTCGATGTGTATCAGAAAATAAAAATGAGGAAAGTTATGAATCAAATAATGAAGATTTAGACTATGATTACTATTTTTTGAATATGAAGGAGTTTTGCGTGAATTTCGAAGAAATTTGTAAAGCTATTGAATATGACAAAGTTTATAATAAGATTATTCAATTTATACGCAATGGTTGGCCAAATTATGCGAGAAAAGATAAAAATTTCAAGAAATATTATCCTATTCGGAATCAGATGACTGTTGAAGATAATTCCGTTCTATGGAATAATCGAATCATTATTCCCACAGAGTTGAGGAATAAGATGTTAATTCAATTACATTCATCTCATTTCGGTATGGAAAAAATGAAATCAGTAGCTCGATGCTATATTTTCTGGCCAGGAATTAACTCGGATATCGAGAACTTTGTATTAAGTTGTTCAAGTTGTACAAAGAATTCCAGTGCTCCTTCAAAGGTTGAACTTCAGTCGTGGAAGTGGCCGAAAATACCATTTTCACGATTGCATTTAGATTATCTAGGTCCATTTTTAGGAAAACATTTTCTAGTTATTTTGGATTCTCATTCTAAATGGCTGGAAGTTTTTCCAACAAGTCATATTTCGACCGATTTCACTATTAAGGCTCTTTCTAGTGTAATTGCTAGGTTCGGGTTATGTAATTCTCTAGTATCTGATAATGCATCTGTATTTACTAGTAAAATGATGAGAGATTTTTTAAAGAAATTTAATATAGAGCATATTACATCTCCACCGAGATATCCTCAGTCAAATGGCGCTTCCGAGAATTCAGTAAAATTGGTAAAGACTGCACTAAAGAAAATGTTGAGTTCCAATAATTCTATTGATATTAATTTAGCTATAAATAATTTTTTGATGGATTATCGAAATACACCACATTCAACTACCGGGGTTTCGCCCGCAAAACTTGTTTTTGGGAGAGATCTGACAACGAAATTCAGTCTTCTTAAACCTCAAATGTTCAAAAATGTTAAAAATAGGGTTCTCAAATCTCAATCAAATCAAAAGAAATATTATGGTGGCGCAAAATCAAAAATGTTTATTGTGGGAGAGAAGATCTCTGCAAGAGATTATCGTCATGTAAATGAGGTTAAATGGATAGGTGGTATTATTGCAAAAGTTATAGGTAGAAACACATATATTGTTAAAATTCCCGAATTGAACCAAATGTGGAAACGTCACCAGAACCAATTGAAAAGACGTATCAGTTCGGATCACTTGATTCCAGTCAATGATAACTATTGTGAGGAGTCAACAATATCTTCGCAACAAAATACATTTGTTTCAGGTGATGCTTCGTTAACATTGAACCGACCTAAAAGAATTGTAAGACCACCTGACAGGTTAACATATGAGTGATGAGAAAATTGTGTAATAATTGTATAGAGTAATTTAGAATTGTATTTTTGATAGGTAGAATAAGACAATGTCCAGCTTTTGATTTTTGTGGGGAAGAGTGTAATATATTTAAATAAATTGAACGCGAGTATCGCGATGTTTTTTTTATAAACTACTGCACATGTACGATAAGAACATCTGTATTATAAGTCAGTTCCAAATTGAATTTGTTCGAATAAACATAGTGCTGGAATATAGTTCAATTATTCGAATTATCCTATTTCCATATTGAAAAATATTACACTTATATTGACAGAAAATGCGAAGAATGAATAGAGATTTATTAATATGAATAATTTTTAAGTATACAGTAGAGACTCGATAATCCGGAGAACGATAATCCGGATATTTACTAGTCCGGATTGACGTCAAGATTGTATTATGTCCTTATAATCCGGATTGCAAGACTCAATAATCCGAATTTCCGATCGTTGCATACGTGGTTTACGGTTCTAACTTGTCGTAACTCAATTTCTATGACGACGATCGGGCGTTCTTTTTGGTATATAATAGTGCACAATGGTATAAGACAAAAAAAGTCAGACAAGAATAATTAATTAGTGAAATGGAATGGAATGTTTCTACCTCCAAACCATACAGCTTTGATACAGAATATGGATCATAATGATATTAAATTAACAAAACTGAAATACCGAAAAGGCCTTTTAGCACATATTTTTTCGATCCCCGAAGACGGGGATAATGTTAGCAGATACATTTAGAGCATAGATCAATTCGATGCAGTCTGTTTATTCCATAACTCATGGCAATTACTGATATTCAGCTTCTGAAAAATATACAGGAGAAAGCTATTGTTCAGCATTCTTTTTCCCTTACAGTAGAAAACGTAAAATATCTAATTATTCAAAATAATATATTTGTTTTATGATTTCTATAATAAAGCCTATATTTATTTCAACCGTTTTTTTAAATTGCATCTTTACTAAATTGTAAGACGCGGTATTCCGGATTCCTCATTAATCCGGATCATCCCTTGCATTAATTGATCCGGATTATCGAGTCTCTACTGTATTATGTAATTATGTATAATTTGAAAAGCCACAAACCCTGGATGCCTCATTTTTCTGCTCGATTTTATTAGGGACAGTCAAAACTGGTGGGGCATGGTTCACTTCACCAAACTTGACTTTATCAATTGGTTCGAAATCATCGAGTTGTTCTTTTTTCTTCTCTTTTTTCATCTTTAGTTTCAGTTTCCTCTTTTCAGCCTTTGTTAGTTTTGCTATATCCTCATCTTTCTTCTTTTTTTTTGGTTTCTTTTTCGTTTCCTTTTTAGCATCTTTCATCATTTGCTTGACCGGATCATTTTTCTTTTGCGTTATAGTGTTTTCTATCTGAAACATACAAAATATTATATTTCTAGTGATATTTCAGTATCTTTCAACTGTCACAATATTACGAACATTTAATTTAGTTTATAAACATAGCAGTATAATTGTTGTTCTCATATAAAAAACTTATATCACAATAATTTGTGAACAAAGATTATACTATACTTCGTATATTATTTCAAAGTAATAGATGTTCAAGTGAAATAATTATGCTTCGTTCATCAAAAACTTGAGTATTTTATGAAAATAAGATAGATCCATATTTAGTAAATAATCTATTTTTTAATAGGTATGTATACTCAAGCTTATCAGCTATTAAACTATTCTTAAGCCAGATTTATTCCTGGAATTTTAAACACAAATAGAAAACAAGATGTCATTTTGAAATTTTTGCGATGTGCTTACCTTTCCAGTTAACGGATTTCTTTTAACTTCAACTCCAAACTTAGCTTCAAAATCAACTTCTTGTTTCACATTTTCACAAATTCTGTTACATCTTTGAAGAAATGCTCTATCTGATTCTCCTTTTTTCTGTACAAACTTAGGAACAGTTTTTTCATTTCTATCTACTTTAGTCTCCACAACAATAAGTTTTTTCTTAGATTTATCTTTTTTAGTCTTGGGTTTTTTGTCAATTTTACCTGGACATTTTATTTTGTTCATTAATTCTGCAATTCGTTGAACACTTTTAGGCACTGGTTGATCATCTACATTCGATGGAGGTGCATTAACTTTTTGAAGCTCTCTAAAATAGTAGTGAATCAAGGATTAAAAGACTTGAGCATTGCTCATTGAATAAATTCAAATTTATTAATTGTTGAACGCTGAATACTCACAAACGTTGAGCTCTCTGTTTTTCAGGATCTCTCACACCTCGATGTTTCCTTCCAGGTATTTTTCTTCCCATATTATTCTTATTTAGGCCTAGAAGTTTTTTTCTTCAAACACTTTCTACTGTGGCAATGTGGCAGTCAAAATATTTAATAAATATTATGATTCAAACCTTATTATTTTAATTTTTTTGGGCAGCAAAGCAGACAACAAAAACAAACAAGTAAGGTTAAATCACAGAACATAAATATAATCAGAGACGTTTAACAGATTTTAGTCCTTTAATGGCCTCAAATTTAACTTTTCATAGTTTCATCATGGTTTCAATAAAAAATAAAAACACAACTGCTACATATGATACAACAAAATTTTTGTTCTCCAGAATGTTTTTTTCGACTTTAGCAAATATATTCTATATAATTAAATTCAAAACGCAAAAGTTTTTTCATTCTATGAATCTGAAATTGCTGTCAAGTCGGAAATTGACAGTGGTCAGTGGTGTAGATTTTAGGGATGGCTGATACCATATTTTATCGGTAACAGTTCCGGACTGTTACTGTGACAGAGACATACCTGTTACAAATACCTGTTCCAAAATACTAGTTGTTCCTGGTACCAGGTCCAGCTTTCGATCTCAATGTTCCACGTACCCTTAGAAATACCAACGAGTACCTGAGTAACTGTTATCCCAAAATTGTGCCTAAGCTTTATAGTAACAGTCAGTATTACTGTGACTGTTCCGATATTTCTCGAGTATATTAGAAATACTCTGAAAGTCGTACATTTGTATTTTCTTCTGTATTTTTAAACCAGTGAAATTTGTGTAATTTAAAGTCTCAAATAATATTTTTTTTAGATTAATCATGCCACAGACCTGAAAAATTCAAATCGGTAATTCGGTAGCTCTTAAATTCTGTCTTGTGTTCAGTGTTTACCATAATTATACTTTTTATTTCGAATTGTTGATAAACGAGCCGAACCAAGTTGTTTTGGATCATTTTCCGCCAAATATCGTATTTTACTATGCTTATTTTATTCAAAAAATAAATATTTTGAAAATTATCACATAGCTGATAAAAGATTGATATTACTCCGAAAATACGAATTGATTTCTTCATTATCGTCATATTCGTCACATCACAGTTAATATAACTGATATTTGAAATAAAAATTTGGGATGATTGAAAAAATACTCGTTCTCGTGAACAGAGCCATTTACTATGAGTAATCGTAACGCCGTAACACGTCCCTGTACAATAATAGACGTATTCAGTAGTGGGAACAGATCATGGGGAAAGAACTACCTGTTCTATGGAACAGATATTCTTCAAATATGCTGCGTAACAACTGTAACTTGTAGTCTGTTACTGTTACTTTTGGAACTGGTATTTTTTGAAATCCATACTTGTTCCAACTGTTCCACGACCGATACCTGTTACAAATACCTGTTACGTAAATACTCGACCATCCCTAGTAGATTTGTGTTTTGTCAAAAGTGTCAAAACAACAAAACAAATTCGTTAGGCTGCTGTGTTGTCTTATTTCGTTTGTTGTTAAAAGTTTTCTGTGATAATAGATATTTATTTATTAATTTATTATAACTGTTACATACCCTGAACACTTTTGGGACAAATCATTGTAGAATCAGTATCCAATACAGATATGTCAGATTCAGGAATTAACTTATGACATTTATTTCCTTCCTAAGAAAAGAGTATTGATTTTCTCTAAGATGAACAATTCAATCGAACTTCACTATTCTGGAAGAAAGGATTGTGTAGTTAATACCGACGAAATGAGTGCTTTTTTCAAAACAGAACCGCCTGATTCAGAAGATGATGAGTCAAAATTAATGCCTGAAAGCTTGAATAACATTGATGTGAAAGTTAAAATAGAAAATGAATGGGAAAAACTTGAAAACACTCCATTCCCCGATAATATTAACTCGTCAAATGAAGAGTATGAAGCAAATGATTCTCGATTTATCAAGACAGAAGGAAACACAACCCAATATAGTTGCGGAATTTGTGATTTTCTCAGTGATACTTTTCTTGAGATGAGAGAACATAGGAAACTTCATTACATAGAAAAACGAACTTGTGCGATGTGTGGAATGGTGTGCCAAAGTGTAGGTGAGGAACAATGTTCAGTTTGAAGAACCTATTTCTCAATCGAAAGGAATATCTTTTGAACATAGTTATTAATTATAGAATTGGTTGGTAAATATTTGTACATTCTAGGAAAGTTAGAAGTTCATCAGAATGCACATTTTGGAATTAAACCATGTGTTTGTGACCAGTGTGGAAAATCCTATAGCTCTACAACGCAGTTGAAGATTCATAAAAGAATTCATACAGATGAAAAGAGATACAAATGTGATCAATGTGATGAAGCATTCCGATACAATGGTACACTGAGGAGCCACATTAGAAATGCCCATACTGACATTTTATTGGCCACCTGCAGGGTAAGTTTTACAAGACATTTTTAATCATTATGGTTTTTTTGAAAAAGTAATGTTTTTCAATTTAAGAGTTAATTACATCAATATCAGCAAGAATCTAATGACATTTTGTGTCTTGATCTAATCAATTATCATGAAATTTTAAGCATTTTCACTCAAGTTTCAGCACATTTGTTGAAGAATTTCCTCATAGGAGGTATTCACCTTTCATTGATACTTTAGTCATAGACTAACTAAACGGAGAATAGATGAGACACTAGTAGAACAAGCTTCAACGCCATCTGTTTTTGTACAACATTACTAATTCGTGAAAAAAGCTCAATTGAAAAAGGGAATCTGTATCGTAAAGTTGCCTCAAAAAGAATTCTGTAGTGCACCTTTTGAATAGGTAGGTACACCCATATACAAGAGGCAAAAAGTTTTTTGAAATTCAATTTCCAAAAGGATATCAGAAATGGATTCGTGCAAGTTATCGATAAGTGAGGAAATTTATTTTCATGAAAATGATACCTGCAACGAACTTTCATCTGATTTTCTTTTGGAATCGAGAAATGAGGATCAATAATCAAATTCTGGATAGAATAAAAATATATTAACTGAAATAGGTATCACCAATTGAAAATACAGATTTATTTCATAAATATCTAATCAATAAACTAATAATTGCATTGAAAACATTTTCAAAAACTAACAATAATGAATTCAATAATACAAAATATGAGTATTTACCGACTAAACTTATTCAATACATGAAAAACTTTTTTGAAAACTACGAGTATCTTAATTCTTATAGGTTACAGAATATACATATGAATTTTATAATTACCTTCTTGCATCTCGATTTTCACATCCAATAACACAGCACGTCTTCACTCTTGCAGGCATATCGAAATTTATTATATTTCAAAAAGAACGTGTCAAACCACTCCTTATGTCAGTTGACAATTCAAAGGTTTTTTGATAATAATGATTTTACATACTTACTATTTTCACGATAGGATTTCCATGAATGCAACGACATCTAACTATCAAATTGAAAATAATTTTTTCGTGTATTAGTCTCCTCCTCCGACAGATGGCGCGGAATATACGAGTGGCTCATCTAATTTTTTAGTTTGTCTATGACTTTAGTTTGCAATCTGAAAACTTTATTAACAAAACCATAATGAAACACTAATTCAAATAGCATGAGGAAGAATAAATCATTCATTATTGATTCAAAAGCTTTTGATAGAATTAGATGATAGTATTATACTGTTTTTGCAGATATGTTCAAGGTATTGTGAAACCCGAGAGGAACTGACCAAACACATGACAACTGCGCATTCTAAAAGTAAAAAAACGATAAGTTGTCAACTATGTCAAAAGACTTTCAAAAGTGAACAGTTATTATCGTGTCATTTGAAGGTTCACACCGAATTGCAATTTCCCTGCGAGTTTTGCCAAAGAATCTACCCATCATTGTACCGTTTGAAAAAACATGTTGGTAGAGCCCACATTCCAAACGTCTGTGAATGTAAAAAAGTATTTTATGATAGATCTGAATTCACAAAACACAATAGAGAATTCCATAAAACTGAGGAACCCACAGTATGTCAGTATTGTAATAAAAACTTTGATAAACCTAAGAACTTGACTGAGCACATCAGACTTCAACATAGAGCTAATGGAAAGGTGAATAAGTGCAGCATTTGTGATAAAGAATTCATAAATGCTTCTTTACTCCGAAACCATGTTAAGATCCATGACAAGAGCTTCAAATGTGAATATTGCGACAAAATTTTTGGGTCAAGATACAACTTACAAATACATTTAGTAGTTCACACTAAAGAAAGGAAGTTTCAGTGCGATCAGTGTGGTAATTACTATGGAACAAAAACCGCTTTGAAAAATCACAAGTTCACTCATTTGGATGTTAAGAACTTCACATGTGACATTTGTAATAAGAAATTCAAAAGTAATCACAGGTTGTATGCCCATAAATCATTGCACGAAGCTGAGAAAAAACATGAATGTGAAGTATGCCACGCAAAATTCACAATCAAACAATATTTGAATTTCCATATGAAAAAGCACTCAAAAGAAAAGCCATTCGAATGTAAACCATGTGAAAGGCGATTTAAACATAAGAGATCGTATGAAAAACACTGCCTATTGGAAAGGCACAAAAAAGCTGTGAGAACTTGGGTTTACGATGGGGATTCTGATGATTCAGAAAAAAACTCAGAAAATGGTTCAATGGAGAGACCAGATGAGACTTACGATGGAGCAGTAACAAATTCAAACCAAATTGTATTCGAACAGGTCAAAATCAAGACAGAAGTCAAAATAGAATTGGACGTGTAGTTTAAATCATAAATGGCATTCATATAAGTAATTGTTCATTTTTGGCTATTCAGTTATTATTGTGGATTCTCATATGATTTTGTATTTATAAAAGCAGAGAAAGATCACTTTTCTTAACAAAGAATATAGTATAATTGTAAACTTTTGTGAATAGAGGAAAGTAAAATTGTATCAATTGAAACTCAACATGTGGACAAAAATATAAGGCTACTGAAGTTCAGTATGATTTCTATTTTCCATAAATTCCATAGGAATCAACCTTAGGCCAAGCAATAGAGATATTTCCTTGACAAAAATACTACCTGGAAGCCACCTGTGCCATTCCGAGCAGGACAGTCCGTAGTTTATTCCCACCATGTCCTCAACACGAAAATGCCATTTTTTTATTTGTTTTTAACAAAAAACAACAAAGAATTGCGTTTTTTTTAGTCTTTTCGTTGTAAAATGGAAACTAATGATGCAGTGATAACGTTCTAATGGGATGAATTGTAGAGAATTACATTGTGAAGAGAATGATGGGTCAAACGATCCGATTGAATAATTAAAACTGGAGAAAAGCGGGAAAAACTGGAAAATTGCGTGTTTTTTCTTTTAACTCATAACTCTGCCATTTTGCAATATTAAGAACTGAAACTTCACACGATAGTAGCTATTGACGTGCAAATCATGTGTGCCAAAATTGGATTCGGTCGGATAAATAGTTTTCACATAATTCCCATTTGAATTTTTTTTTGACATATTTTCGCGGAAAGCTGGATGCGTTTGAGGTAGTCCGATTGAAATTAAAAAAATTTATTTGGAAAGAAGACGTGATCAGTAACGAAACGTGTATTCTGATTTTTCAATAAAACGCGTTTAAGTGTGTTAAAAACTAGTGAGAACATGAGGGAAAACGGCCGACCGAGAGAGAACGGTCGAGTGGTGAAGAATGAGCGAATCGAGGGGAAACGTATATGTGTACAAAATTTGGTGCGCACTCCGCGCAATAATTCTTATACTCGGCGACCGTTGGCTTCCGCAGCGTTTCCCCTCGATTCGCTCATTCCCTCACCACTCGATCACTCTCGCTCGGTCGATCGTTTTCCCTCATGTTCTCACTAGTTTTTAACACACTTAAACGCGTTTTATTGAAAAATCAGAATAGACGTTTTGTTACTGATCACGTCTTCTTTCCAAATCAATTTTTTTAATTTCAATCGGACTACCTCAAACGCATCCAGCTTTCCGCGAAAATATGTCAAAAAAAATTCAAATGGGAATTATGTGAAAACTATTTATCCGACCGAATCCAATTTTGGCACACATAATTTGCACGTCAATAGCTACTATCGTGTGAAGTTTCAGTTCTTAATATTGCAAAATGGCAGAGTTATGAGTTAAAAGAAAAAACACGCAATTTTCCGGTTTTTTCCGCTTTTCTCCAGTTTTAATTATTCGATCGGATCGTTTGACCCATCATTCTCTTCACAATATAATTCTCTACAATTCATCCCATTGCAACGTTATCACTGCATCAATAGTTTCCATTTTGCAACGAAAAAACTAAAAAGAACGGGAATTTTTGTTGTTTTTTGTTAATAACAAATAAAAAAATGGCATTTTCGTTTAGAGGACAAGGTGGGAATAAACTACGGACTGTCCTGCACGGAATGGCACAGGTGGCTTCCAGGTAGTATTTTTGTCAAAAAACTATAATCATTTGTAACTCTGTTGCTTGGCATCCCTTCAGACAACTTTTGTACAACAGACCTTATTGGTAGCATTACTAGTTCATCATTTCTGAATACAATCTTCTCAATTCGAAGAATCGTTAATCACTGTTGAACTCGTATAATTTGGACCTCATGTTGCTTCATCAAAAAATTTGAAATTACACTTCTCTGGAAACTTTGTAGAACATTTTAGTATTTCAGCTTGAAATACATTATCATATTTCGAAAAAATTATTCTATTATTTATCATATGGTAAAAAGTATCTTTCAAACAAGGAACAACTTCACTTCCAGATGATTCAACTATCGTAGTCATATCATTAGTAAGAACTGTCTGAAAATACAAAAAGTTTTAATAAGTGGACATTGATGTTTCTCGTCATGAAATGATGAAATATACTCACTGCAAAGTTATAGATTTTCCCTAGATGTCTTAATTTTTTCACTAAAAAATGGATTACAAAGGTCTTCTCATTTCTGTCACACAAACGCAAGGGATATGTAATACTATCAATAATCACCAAAGTAATCTGCAAACTTATGGCTTAAGTATAAGTGTTAATATTCACCAGTATCACTTATATGATGAAATATACTCACATTTTTGTGTTCCTTCATTAAATCATTGAGATATTCTAAACAATCCAATAACTCTTCAAGTGACATAATGGTGATAACATAAATATTTTTTAAAATATCTGTCTCGGTTAAGTCTTTCAAACAACTTAATTTTGCCCTGTATTTATATATTATGTCTATGAAAATTTCGAAATTACAATATGATTATTTTTATACTTGAGAGTTTTTACCTTTAAGTCTGGAAATTGAAAAATCAGAATTGGTACAAATATAAATTACTTCTCCGGATAAGGAACGTTCTATTATTTGAGCACTTACTGATAGATGTAAACTGAAAAACAGAAACTTATTGATAAGGAATTGTTAATTTAAACTGTCAATGATTTTAACAAATAACTAGCATCAAATTCCTTGTTGATTGTCATTTTTATAATATTGACCTCAACATAGGGTTTCTAAAAAACATACCAAAGTTGTGTTCTTCCTGATCCTGGAAGACCAACAAATTCAGTTACTGAACCAGCTCGTAGAACACCTTTCAAAAGATTATCCAGATTTTCTATATAGCAATAAATTCCTCTAGATATTTGTTCTTCTCCAAGAAGTTCACAGGCTATTTTAGTTTTAGGAGGTTCAGTAAGTTCTTCAATAGGTAGCTTGATATCGAATTCCTGATCCTCAATTTCACGTACTGTATGAAAACCTTTTTCAACGAAATATTTCTGTTGGGAAAGAGTAAGATCTAGTGAGGATATTTCTCGTGGAAATTCCATATTTTGAATTTAGGCAAACCAAATCACAAATTCAAATTTGAAAACCACTGAACATAAAATATACCTTTGTTTGAAATTTCATTTGAATGAAAGCTAACCACAGAATAAGATGTTTAATTGGTAAATCCACTGCAACATAAAAATAAAAGATGATTATTTCTATTCAAATTTCAAATATAAATACTCATTTTGCTAATGATGTATATTTAGAAGAAGTTAACATAAAAAAATATAAGGTTGAATGCTGAATCTGCAACCGACATTTTTAAACAAAGAATTTTCAAATTCTGTGGATCGTTTCTTGGCGGTTTTTGAATTATTTTCATGTTCTGTGACTCTGTGTTATGATCGGCAATTTATGAATTTATTTGTTGAAAAATAATTTATTATATTTGATATTTATTATTTTGTATATTTATGTTATTTTCCAATGTTCGGAGAAAAAGCCATCGAGCTTATAAAGGAATTGGACAGATGTTCGGGTACACTAACTCCTTATAACGTAAAGTAAGTTTTTCGTTTGAAGATTCTTCTTTTCATGCTTATTTTTCAGAACGATTTAGTATCGGAAGTTCACAATGAAATAAAACATCTAGTAGAATGTAATAAAGATGACGCGTAAGTTTAAAGTACTTTCATAAATGCCTGAATTCATAACACCTATTTTTTAGGAGTTTGGACGAAACCCGAATGTCTGGAAGCTTGTCCGGTACTTTAATACCGACTATAAAATGTAGACATAGTGCAATAAGAAGAGATATAAGATGCTTACTCGCCTACCATTACAATCGATTAAGATGTCTCCGTAAAATGAAGTGGGAATTTGGAGGATTATTACCCTCTGATATTAAAGAAAATATGAGTCATTCAGAAGTGGAATGGGTGAATAAGTATTCTACAAATTTAGCAAAGTATATGCGTTCAGTTGGTGATGAAGGAGTTAATTTAACTCTTAACTTGAAGCCCCCTAAATCATTATATGTCGAAGTTAGGTGTTTAGTCGATTACGGTAGACTAGAATTGAACAATGGAACTATATTATTATTGAAAAAAAATACAAGACACTTTTTACCACGATCAGAGTCAGAAGAATTAATAAGACAGGGAGTTCTAGAACATATTGCTAATTAAATATTTAAATTTTCCACTTGTTTTCTTCATAACCTGTTCTGCCGAATAACAACTAGTCAAAATCGATTATTCTTTCAAAACCAGGATTTTGTGTATGTACTACTCTCCAAGTAATACAACAAAATTCAAGGAGAATATTTAATGAAATCAAACAATACACGGAGTTTTTAGCGATTTTTTGTATCTATTATGGCTTACGTATTACCGTTCACACAGAAATGTTTGAAAATATTTCGAATTGACAGAATCTGCTTTCAATAATCACGAAATATTTTCAAACATTTCTGTGTGAACGGTAATACGTAAGCCATAATAGATACAAAAAATCGCTAAAAACTCTAGAAGTGTGCATTTTTCAGCTTCGTGACTGTGGAGACATTTGATCAGAAGGATTAGTAGAACATCATATCAAATTTTCAGCCAAATCAACCGGGACCCAATTCCCATAAGAAATGTGCCATAAGGGATACAAAAAATCGCTAAAAACTCCTAAAAGTATGCATTTTTCAGCTTCGTGACTGTGGAGACATTTGATCAGAAGGATTAGTAGAACATCATATCAAATTTTCAGCCAAATCCACCGGGAGCCAATTCTCATACAAAATGTGCGGGGTCCTTTATTACTTCTTTTGTGAAATTGACGTTAAAACAATTTGTTTTCCCTGAATTCAAATAATAATAGGTCATAACTTTTTTTCAGTAGATTATGAAATTTTTCAGTAGATCAGTAGATCTAGACGAAAATCAGTAGATCTACTGAAAAATCAGTAGACCTGGCAACCCTGCTTCGCTCTTATGTCGGCTGGCGTTAATAACGCGCCACCTAGTAGAGTAAGTCTGGTTTGCGCCAGCGCAGTGCATTGGCATAGTATGTGCTCGGTTGTTTCAGTGGCCGATTCACATAATTCACATAATTTAGAGTTATTAAAAACTTGTGACAACTTTTACATCTAGGAATTGTTCATTGAAGAAAAAATACTGAAATGAAACAGAGAGGGTTGAAAAACATAGATGAAATTATTTTTTTATAATAAATAATTTCAATATAACGGGTGTTTTTTTAAAAGGTTGCCGATTTGTTTTTTGAATAAAACACAAATAAAATTATGAAATGACCAAAATTTTTTTTTATTTGGTAGATAATTTTTTGGCATTTAACATTTAAACACAATTTGTGGCATATGTCCACCACGACTATATTCCACAATGTCATTCTGGAGGTCCAATTTTCGACCACTTTTTCAAGCATTTGAGGGCGTATGTCAGCGATGACACGTTGAATATTGGTTTCCAAAGCGTCAATCGATTGAGGTTTATCCACATAAACCAATGACTTCACGTATCCCCACAAAAAGTAATCGAGTGGCGTCAAATCGCACGAACGCGGAGGCCAATTCACCGGACCATTTCTCGAAATAATGTTGTCGTTGAAAGTTTCTTTCAATAAGTCGATTGTTTCACGTGCTGTATGCCAAGTGGCACCATCTTGTTGAAACCACATTCCATCCATATCCATATCTTCAAGATTTGGCAACAAAAACTCATTGATCATGGTTCTGTATCGATTTCCATTCACGGTAACGCGTCATCGACACTGGCCTCAACGACAGCAATATTTTCTTCTGTACGAACTCTTCTCCTTCTTGTCGGTGGCTTGGCATCCAAAAGAGTTAATGTAGACCGAAATTACGTTCTATATGGTGGTCTCTGACGGACGATTAGGTGCACCATAAAATTCACGAAGTGCTCTATGAACATTTTTAATTGAACACTGATTTTGAAAATAAATTTGCACGATTTGAAAACGTTTTTCTGGAGTTAACCTATTCATAATGATTTGCCAAACAATACTGAGTAGAAATGCCACTTTGAGCGGTCAAAACAACTGTCATAAAATAAAACGACATCTATCGGAAAAACAAACATCCTAAAAAACACCCGTTATAATAAATAATATTACAAATCTAATAACACTGGTGGTCGTGCCACTACAATTATCCCTTGTTATATCAAATTTAGACAATATTTTCATCCTTATTTAGATTAGATCAAATCAAATCCTTATTTGCTTTTCCCCTCCAGATCTTTTCTTCATGTCTAGTTCATATCAGTTCAGACTTTCATCAAAGATCAGGTCTCCATTTAACTGTATATAATCGGTAATCTTGCAAGCAATTTTCTTTTACAGTGTCTTCAATCCAACTAAATAAAACATGCCTAGCATCAGTAGGGTAATTTCTATCAACATTTTTAACAAATCTGTTCATGTGTAAAACATGAGTTGCCTTATCCATTTCATTTGATTTTAATAATATTCCCCCATATGAGGAAAAATTTTTATTCCAATTTCTAAACAGGTTTTTCGCTTCTTCTTCTAAATAAAGTCTTACTCCTTGAAAGAATGGTATACCTTTAGTTTGCTCTTTTTCCGGTATGATGTTATGCTCAGTCTTATGTTTTTTTTCATTTCTGGGATATCTTTGTGCTTTCTTTTTTTATTTGGTGAGAAACTTATGTTACTTGTTAAACTTATATCACTGTCTGTATTGTTATTCAAACTATCACTTGATTTATCTAATATTGTAGTTTCAATACCTACATTTTTTTCATCTTTCAAAAGTAATGTGACATCAGTGTGTTCTTTAGATTTTTCATACAATTTTTGTTTGTGGTAGTTTATTCCAAATATCAACTTTAATTTAGAGTTATTAAAACTTGTGACAACTTTTACATCTAGGAATTGTTCATTGAAGAAAACAAATTCTGAAATGAAATAGAGAGGGATGAAAAACATAGATAAAATGATTTCTTTATAATAAATAATTTCAATATATAATAAATAATATTACAAATCTAATAACACTGGTGGTCGTGCCACTACAATTATACCTTGTTATATCTAATTTAGACAATATTTTCATCGTTATGCAGGATACAGCTTTCCCCCTCCAGATCTTTTCTTCATGTCCAGTTCATATCAGTTCAGACTTTCATCAAAGATCAGGTCTCCATTTAACTGTATATAATCGGTAATCTTGCAAGCAATTTTCTTTTACAGTGTCTTCAATCCAACTAAATAAAACATGCCTAGCATCAGTAGGGTAATTTCTATCAACATTTTTAACAAATCTGTTCATGTGTAAAACATGAGTTGCCTTATCCATTTCATTTGATTTCAATAATATTCCCCCATATGAGGAAAAATTTTTATTCCAATTTCTAAACAGGTTTTTCGCTTCTTCTTCTAAATAAAGTCTTACTCCTTGAAAGAATGGTATACCTTTAGTTTGTTCTTTTTCCGGTATGATGTTATGCTCAGTCTTAAGTTTTTTTTTCATTTCTGGGCTATCTTTGTGCTTTCTTTTTTTATTTGGTGAGAAACTTACGTTACTGGTTAAACTTAAATCACTGTCTGTATTGTTATCCAAACTATCACTTGATTTATCTAATAGTGTAGTTTCAATACCTAAAGTTTTTTCATCTTTCAAAAGTAATGTGACATCAGTGTGTTCTTCAGATTTTTCATACAATTTTTGTTTGTGGTAGTTTATTCCAAATATCAACTTTAATTTAGAGTTATTAAAAACTTGTGACAACTTTTAGATCTAGGAATTGTTCATTGAAGAAAACAAATTCTGAAATGAAATAGAGAGGGATGAAAAACATAGATAAAATGATTTCTTTATAATAAATAATTTCAATATATAATAAATAATATTACAAATCTAATAACACTGGTGGTCGTGCCACTACAATTATCCCTTGTTATATCTAATTTAGACAATATTTTCATCCTTATTTAGATTAGATCAAATCAAATCATTATGCAAGTTACAGCTTTTCCCCTCCAGATCTTTTCTTCATGTCCAATTCATATCAGTTCAGACTTTCATCAAAGATCAGGTCTCCATTTAACTGTATATAATCGGTAATCTTGCAAGCAATTTTCTTTTACAGTGTCTTCAATCCAACTGAATAAAACATGCCTAGCATCAGTAGGATAATTTCTATCAACATTTTTAACAAATCTGTTCATGTGTAAAACATGAGTTGCCTTATCCATTTCATTTGATTTCAATAATATTCCCCCATAGGAGGAAAAATTTTTATTCCAATTTCTAAACAGGTTTTTCGCTTCTTCTTCTAAATAAAGTCTTACTCCTTGAAAGAATGGTATACCTTTAGTTTGCTCTTTTTCCGGTATGATGTTATGCTCAGTCTTAAGTTTTTTTTTCATTTCTGGGCTATCTTTGTGCTTCCTTTTTTTATTTGGTGAGAAAGTTACGTTACTGGTTAAACTTAAATCACTGTCTGTATTGTTATTCAAACTATCACTTGATTTATCTAATATTGTAGTTTCAATACCTAAATTTTTTTCATCTTTCAAAAGTAATGTGACATCAGTGTGTTCTTTAGATTTTTCATACAGTTTTTTTAATTCTTCGAAAGATGTAGCAGTTTCCCAATTTTTATCGTCTCTCATTTTTGTTATTCTTGGGAACCTAATTGATATACCGTTAGCTGTATGAACCTCATGCTGAGTAAATTCGGCACCAGTAATTTCCCATACCGGTTGGTTCTTGGGATCTCTGGCAACAAAATCTGGTACCATAGGACGATTGCACAAAAGCCATTCGGGAACCTTGGAAGGATTGCAACTGATTTTAATCATATCTAATTTAGTTTGGAGATCCTCTAATGTCTTATCATCGAGACCTGTGTGTACCTTTGTAACAGTATAGAACTTTTTTCTTTTTTCGTCATAGCAACCCATCAAAAACACTGACATTTTACCTCCCTTTTTTCCAGTTCCATACCACGCCCCCAAAACAATCAAATCGGCAGTATCTGCCATAGCTCCGTCAAACAGGTAATCCTTCTTTACCTTTAGCCAATGTCTTTTACCAGGTTCATATATACTTTTTAAGTCTTTCAGTACTAAACCTTCCAATCCTAGCTTGAAAACTTTTATCATCATTTCCCTTAATTCAGCTGGTTTATGGACAATTTTACTTTCTGAAAACACAATGTGGTTCTTGACTTCAGTCATATTCTCACGTAATATCTTCTTTCTGTAGTCGAGAGGTTTTTTTGTTAAATCCTCACCATTATAATAAAGGCAATCGAAGACATATAAACAAACACAAGCATTTTCATATTCCTCTCTTCTATGTTTACCTAAACTACCAAATGGTAAAGGTGCTTGCGTTTCTTTATCAATCATTAATATTTCACTGTCTAGTATTAAATCATTTCCGGAAAGAAAAGCTTTTGGAATGTAATCCTTAAGATGCGCAATTTTGTGCTGCAGAACAGGTTTCAGACTTCTTGAGTAGTATTTAAATTCGGAACCTTTCTTGTGAACTTGTACTCTTTCACCGTCATATTTTATTTCTGAAAACATTCCGTTGGGACATTTACTCATTGCCATTTCTACAGATTTGCAAGCTTCAGCTAACATCGGCAAAACAGGTGTCATGACTTCAATTTCAGCTGAAACTCCTTTAGTTGAATTTGGTTTTCCTTCGCTAGATAAACATTTTTCTAATACTACAGCTAAATCTCTTGAAGATTGGTATGCTGTATACGCATCTGGGTGTACACCATCTAAAATATGTTTAGCACCTGCATTCATCCTCAAATCATGTTTAATTAGCCTAATGATTATTTTGAGATCGTTAGAAGTACAGTTTTTCAAAATACTCTGAAAATGTGCTATCTGTTCTTCTTCCTTTGTGAGTTTACTGAGTTCTTCTAAAAATTCATCAACTTCTTCAACAGTTAAGTTACTCTTCTTCACAGGTTTAACAACCAAATTTGTTTCATAAAACTGTTGAATGGTCTCTCCAATATCTCCTTGCTCTAAGTGCTCCAGCATTTTTTTCTGATCTGTGTTAAAAATTCGGCTGAATATTTTCACCAACTGCTTACTTTTCAAGTTATAGATTCGTTTCACAACTCCAGGTAACAGAAGTCTACACCATAAAAGAATGTCCCCCTGAAATCCATTTCCATCTGTGCCTTTTTTGAAAAGGTTACTCACTATTTCGGTTTTATCTAAGTATGCATTCACATTTGTAATTTGTGCCACTAACCTTCTGAAGTCTTTAAATGCATAAGGTATTGATTTTTTAATTGGTGTTGTGGATACATGAGCAACAGCTGGAGAAGTTTTAGTAATATTTGAAGGTTTGGGCTTTTTTGGTATATTAACTTTGTCCCCGTATTTTTCTCTAATGTCATGGTTAGATTTTTCAATTCTTTCCGATAAGATTTTCTGTGCATCAGACGGCAAAGCATCAAAACCATCAATATCATCTGTTGATTCTATTCTTTTAGTTGTTGGCCTTTGCTTGATGAAAATTTCGAATAAACAATCCATGTGATGCCAACTTTTCATTTTACCATCAGCAAAAGGATTGTGAACTAACTTTGCAAGTCTCAGCTCGTCTTTGAGACATTTCTGTTTACATTTTTTACAAGTTGCTCGACCTTGTTTAGCTATTTCTGCACAAAATTCTTTCTCTTCTATTGGTGCATTTTCCGATTCAGACATTGATATTGGAAAAAAGATGAAATTCCTTCAGAATTTATGTTTGAATAAACGATCAAAATACTTTCGAGATTTTGAGGTTAGTAGATCTAACCTCAAAATCTTTAACTTGGATCATAGAGCACAGACTCATTCATACAGTCATAGAGTATGTGTGATCTTCTTTATTCTGCGATGGCCCAATCAGGGTAAACTGGGTACTGAGTTCGAAAAAGTTTCCGAAAACCCAATATTTTTTTGACTTTGTGTGGAGCTCTTGCGTTCGTGTTTATATTGGGAAAACAATAAATCAAATTTTAATTCCTGGAGGCTATTGAATTAATTCATGTTTCCTTTTCAAATCCTGAACCTACCCTATAAATTTCCAGTTTTGAATTTAGTCGAATTTTGGCGAGCTGTGGTTACATGTAACTATCTAACTATCACGTGATCATTTGACAGAAAATACGTGTATTAACTGTCAAATGATCACGTGATAGTTAGATAGTTACATGTAACCACAGCTCGCCAAAATTCGACTTTTGATCCTTTCGGAAGCTATTGTGTTTACGGTCGGCCGTATTGAATCCCTATATGAACAAGCGCGCAGAAGCTTCTGACATCTCGTCAGTTCTTTATAAAATCTTTAGGTATTCATATGAAAAAAAAACACGTGAATTGCAAAGAAATATTTATTCATTACGAGATCTATTATAAAAATTTATAAAAAAAACATCTGCCATTAGGTGCGTTCGGCAATTACCTCAGACTGATCGGATCGATCTGACCGTTCGTTTATTACATCCGGATTAAGGGGAGTACACATCTAGACCGTTAGGCAAAAAAATCTGATGACGGTGTTTTTGCTCGGTATATTTCGACGGATCAAAGGGATTTTATCCATAGAGTCTCCGTCTTTTTATGTTTTTTATACATTTTTTGTGTTTTATGTTGATATTTCTGATCCGACAACCAATAGATTGAAAGATTTTAATACTTATCAACACTTTTATTCTTCTGTTTTCATTAATAACCTTATTAAATCATAAAGATTTTTTGATATAGCTATTGTAGGTGTGAACGACAGGAGAAGATATTGCTTCCTTCTTTCTTTAGCATGTAATTAATCAATTACAGTGGAACTTCCCTATAACGAATTTCTCTGTACAACGAATTTCGTACAAGACATTGCACCTTGAATCGAAATTTCATGTTGAAAACGCAAAACGAAGTAAATTCTCCCTATAAGAAATATTCAAAGAACATCAACTTTGAATGGGTATTGGTAAGAAGGTATAAGGGTTTGTTTTTTCCGAAATTTTTCCGGACGTATAGTCCATTCACGAAAGGTTGAGCCGTCGGTTGGTCATGGAAATTTGGCATATTTCACTGTGTATATTGAAATTTTAGGTTATGTTCTTTATTTTCTTGTCAGATTGATACGCAATGTTGTCAAAATTGCATAGAGTTGTCTGATAACTAGCAAGCTCGTCGGACGAGGCCGGGTACATTCGGCAACATTGAATTTATTTTACGTTATGACAGCAAATACTGCCAACTTCAGATAAATAAAGAAACGCCTAATATGTGCTCAACCTTTCGTGAACGGACTATATAGTCCGTTCACGAAAGGTTGAGAGCATAGTAGGCGTTTCTTTATTTATCTGAAGTTGGCAGTATTTGCTGACATAAAATAAAATAAAGTCAACGTTGCCGAATGTACCCGGCCTCGCCTGACGAGCTTGCGAGTTATCAGACAACTCTATGCAATTTTGACAACATTGCGTATCAATTTGACAAGAAAATAAAGAACATAACCTAAAATTTCAATATACACAGTGAAATATGCCAAATTTCCATGACCGACGGCTCAACCTTTCGTGAATGGACTATATATGTAAAATGGAACTACAAAAACAGATGGCGTTGAAGCTTGTTCTACTAGTGTCTCATCTATTCTCCGTTTAGTTAGTCCATGCTCTCTGCACTCAACATGAAGCTAGGCTTTTTGTTTTCTTGTTATATTATTTCCTTCATAGGAGGTCATAAACCAAGTTTTCAGTCCAAAGGCACTGTTCCCTATTAAATGAAAATTTTATTAAAAAAACTTCTAAGGACTGTATATTTGAATTTGTGGTCAATCAATAATGAATTTTGGAAAACCTCAAAAAATATTTTATCCACGACTTTTGTATAATCTATCCATTATACGTCTGTTTGCTCGGCCATAATAATACCTAATAATCACTAGTGAATAATGAGTTATTATACACTGCTGTCAGATCCTTCATGGATTAAGCTTTAATATAGGTACTATTGTTAAAACTGATATTTATTCAGTGTTTCAATACGTATAATGATTGCTATTATTCAAATAATAAATAAATACACCACAACGCAAATTTCCATCTGAGACCATTATAGACAGCCTCATGTTCACAGACTGAAAAAAACTACTTGAAATAATGAATTATATATATATATATATATAAATGTTTTCTTTTGCTACATACTATTCTTCAATTGTACAGGGCTGAAGGACTCCAGTCGATGGCCATTTGACTTGTTCAATAAATAACTGTTATTATTATTATTTCCTCATCCTGATTCTGTTCCGGAACCCTGTTCCACTGAGGTATCATCATCAGATTCTGAGTTTTCTTAAGAATCCTCAGCAATATCAGGACAATACTCAGCTCTTTTCTTCAAGTACATTCTCTTGTCCTGTATTTTAAGGATGTAAAGCTCTACCGCTCGTCTTAAGGTCTCAAATTCTGAGACATTGTCATCTACCGGCAGAGCTGGTATCGATTCATGTAGGATAATCCGACAGAGCATTGCCCTGCCCACAGATTGCCTCTTGCCTGCTGCTTCAAGTGCTTCGCGATATCTTATCTTTACTCTCTCAACTTTCGACAGGTCGAGGATTGTTTTATTCTCAGAGTACCCTAGAGGGGCAAGAGTTGGCACCAGCTCTTTGATGGGCTTACTAACCGGAGGTCTCTTTTTGGTTGCTGCTTGTTGCACAGATCCTTCTGGTGAGAATTCTGGTGCTTCAGCTACTAGGTTGCGGCCAGGCCTAGCTTCCAATAAGCCTTGCATCATCAATTTAAGGACAGCAAAATCATCAGAAAGCTGATTGTTTTGCTTTCTTAAGACCTCTGTTTGTTCCTCAGATCTCTCAACCATGTGACATTGCATTTTCATTATGTTCAGGAGTAAGGATTGATTACTAGCCGGCCTATTAGACAATGCATCCTGCAGTAAAGTGGAGTACCCTTTATTCACTTCTGAGATCTTCCCTTTCTCAGTACTACCAGATATATAATCTAAACTTTTAGAATGATTGTCCGTCACACTATCATTCAACGTCATATCTCTAATAGGTTCAATAAGATCATCATCTACTTTATCATTACTTTTCTTTGGAGTTTGACTTAGTTGATTCATATCATTCCAATCAATTTCATTAAAATCTATTACTATTTTACTACTTTGAGGCACATATTGCCAATACTTAACATTGGCAGCATCAAGCATTCTTTTTGAAGCCATCGTACTTGCTTTGTGTGAATGCTTATCTGAGAGATATATAACTTCCTTAATGCCTGCTTGAATGATCACTTTGGCACATTCATTGCAAGGAAAAAGTCCCACGTAAATAGTACAGTTTTTCACATCTGCACAGTTCTTATTTAGCACTGCATTCACTTCTGCATGACATACTGAAATTGACCAATTGACATTAAATATAATATAAAATTTATGAATATTCATTCTATTACCGTAATAATATTTATTATCTTGAGGATCATTTGATTCCTTTGCCCATGGAAACTCATCATCGCTACAACCGGTAGGCATTCCATTATAACCTACTCCCACAACTTTCTTATCTTCATTAACAATACATGCTCCTACTTGGGAACAAGGATCCTTACTCCTTTTAGCAGCTAGAAATGCTGTAGCCATGAAATAGTCGTGCCAATCGATGTAATCTTCTCGTTTTCTATTTATATTCCTACATGTGAAATAGAAACTGTTATAAGCAAATATGAGTTCAGAAAAATTATAGTCTTACCTCCTGTTAGAATCCATTATAAAATGAGATATTTTCGTGTAAAACTTGGATAGAATAACAAAGAAACGAAACGAAATTTCTACCCAGAAAAATGTTTCCCTGCTTCAAATACAAACGTTCAAGTTCAAATTCAAATCCAGAAATCAAGGTTATATCACAGAACTTGAGTATGATGTCATTTTTTCATAGAGGTAATTTCTTCTTCTTTTTCTATTGTGCTTGGCAGCGGAACAGCGGTATGCACTCTGATGGCGGAAATCGAAACTGAGTTAAGCTAGTAGTGAACGTTGACTGCATCTCGGTGTAATAAATTCGCGATTGTTCGCAAACCTTCATTTAGAAGAATAATTCAAGGGACAATATAGTCCGTTCACGAAAGGTTGAGCCGTCGGTTGGCCATGATAATTTGACATATTCCACTGTGTATATATTAAAATTTAAGGTTATGATGTTTATTTTCTTGTCATATTGATACGCAATGTTGCCAATAGAGTTATCTGATAACTTGCAAGCTCGTCGGACAAGGCCGGGTACATTCGGCAACATTGAATTTATTTTACGTTATGACAGCAAATACTGCCAACTTCAGATAAATAAAGAAACGCCTACTATGTGCTCAACCTTTCGTGAACGGAGTATATATAGTCCGTTCACGAAAGGTTGAGCACATAGTAGGCGTTTCTTTATTTATCTGAAGTTGGCAGTATTTGCTGTCATAACGTAAAATAAAATCAACGTTGCCGAATGTATCCGGCCTCGTCCGACGAGCTTGCGAGTTATCAGACAACTCTATGCAATATTGACAACATTGCGTATCAATATGACAAGAAAATAACAAACATAACCTAACATTTTAATATACACAGTGAAATATGCCAAATTGTCATGGCCAACCGACGGCTCAACCTTTCGTGAAGGGACTATATATTCTATTCAGTGAAATTTAACTACTGAAAACAAATAGCAATTTCTCCCCTATAAAATTGCATCAAAGTGACTTCTGATTTTTTGATATTAAGGTAAAGATATGATTTTTTTTAACAGTTCTGGTCAGAGCCGGAACTAGGATTCTAGCGCCTGTGGCAAACTTTCAAAATGCGCCCTTGAAGAAATTCATGTTTTTCATAATTGACATTTAATGATTATATTTTCAAGAACTTTTTTATTCACAATAATCTTAATCCAGTCGCTATTAGCTGGAAAGTTTTGAGGTAGTTTTGATTTCTTTCGTTTTTTGAGTTTTTGGGGTGCTGAATCCGAATTTAAGGTTTGCTAACAAAATTTCGTGACGGAACAAAAACATACAGAAAAAGAATAAAAATCCCATCCTTGGTCAGGTTTTTGCTCATTACTCGGAAACAATCAAAGAACAGACAAAGATAGAACGGAAACTCCTTTGTTATGGTTCCGTTGAGATTCCAGCGCCATAAGTGAGTAGTGGATGATTATGGAAGCAAATTGCTACTATGGCGCGGAATTCAAAATACCCCTCGGATGTTCTAGGTATACAATATAATAATTTCAACTCAACAATTGTTGAAACAACTCGTGGTGGAATAAATTGATAACCAAGCATCTTTTTGAAATTATAAGATACTGATATCAATATACAGGGTGTCCCATTACTCGACGTCAACCCGGAACCGGGTGAAAAGGCAAGTAATGCTGGTTATCAGAAAAATATTAAAAAAAATCTAAGTTGCATGATTTTAAAATAATGCGCATTTAAAAAAACACGCAAAATTCCACACCCTGTGACAGTCTTTTCGCTTCTGTTGCCACAAATATCAACTTTTTCCAACTTTTTTCTTTGCTGTGTAACCTTGAATAATGCTTGTCTAAACTGTAATCAAAATTTTGGTACCAGCTGAACTAGGTTTCATAAAAATAGGGCTTACTTCTCAGAAAAAAAATTCGAAATAAACAATTGCCTAGTTTCAACTGACTGTATTGAAAAAAAATGTACTACGTAGGTTTGGCATGTTTTTTCAAAAGTTGGCGCATTTAGTGAGGATTCCAAAATGGTATAATACTTGTTTAATTGCAGCTGCCGTAGTTCAAATTTATTTTCGATTGCCTTTGAATACACTTTTTCGTTAACTGCTTCCCAGTAATAGAGTCCAATGGGTTCAAGTCCGGTGAACGGGCCGGCCACGAGATTGGACCAGAACGTCCGATCCATCTTCCGGGAAAAAATGTTACCAGAAAAAAAAATTTTCAGAGAAATTTCTAAGGAAAATTTTTTTCTGGAAAAATTATTTTCTCTGCAAATTTTTTTTTCTGATAACATTTTTTCCCGGAAGATGGATAGGACTTTCTGGTCCAATCTCGTGGCCGACCCGTTCACCAGACTTGAACCCATTGGACTCTATTACTGGGAAGCAGTTAACGAAAAAGTGTATTCAAAGGCAATCGAAAATAAATTTGAACTACGGCAGCTATAATTAAACAAGTATTATACCATTTTGGAATCCTCACTAAATGCGCCAAATTTTGAAAAAACATGCCAAACCTACGTAGTACATTTTTTTTTCAATACAGTCAGTTGAAACTAGGCAATTGTTTATTTCGAATTTTTTTTCCGAGAAGTGAGCCCTATTTTTATGAAACCTAGAGCAGCTGGTATCAAAATTTTGATTACAGTTTAGACAAGCATTATTCAAGGTTACATAGCAAAGAAAAAAGTTGGAAAAAGTTGATATTTGTGGCAACAGGAGCGAAAAGACTGCCACAGGGAGTGGAATTTTGCGTGTTTTTTAAATGCTCATTATTTTAAAATCATGCAACTTAGATTTTTTTTATATTTTTCTGACAACCAGCATTACTTGCCTTTTCACCCGGTTCCGGGTTGACGTCGAGTAATGGGACACCCTGTATATCCACGAGTTGTTTCAATTTTATCTAATCAAAATTTTTCAGTTTTCTTAATTGCAAGAAAAAAAACATTGAAATCAAAATATAACATTTTATTTTCTTCTATTTGGATTTTTACAATTTTTAAGGTATTTAATACGAGCTATCTCCTTCATGGGATCCGTCATTCCTTGGACCGACTTGTAGGAGAATATGTTGAATTTTGTGTCAGTGCCTTTCACGATTGCATTCACACGTTTACACCAAAAATTAACACAAAACTTGACGAATAATTTACAGGCCGTTCTGCCTGAACATGGGTGCAAGTTGCAATGAATTGGTTTAAAATTCACTTGATCCTGTAAAACAAGTGTTGATGTTAAATTTTGAACATATGGCATAAACGTGGAATCAGATAGTACAATCGTGAAAAACACTGTGTTACCAAATAGTAAAAAAAACTGCCTGGTATTAGTAACCTTGAATTTACTCTATATTTTCTAGCCTCGATAAAATCAGTATTTTGAACATGCTCATAATTTGATTGTAAAAGTTGTCTACAATCAGAACATGTCAAAATTTTCGAGAGGCGTTTCACCAAATATCCACTCATATATACCAAGTGTTTTCTGCCACTCTTGACTTTCGGCTCAGAGTAACGTTTGGTGGAATATCGGGAATTAATGTTTGGCTGGAACTTGTAGCCTCATCATTCACATTCACCAACAGGAAAACTGTCAAATTACAGTGGAACCTCGATATAACAAATCGGAAGGGAACCAGTAAATATTCGTTATATCAAGTAATTCGTAAAACTAAGGTTTGTTATATTGAGGTGAGGTTGGTCCAAAATTTGTTATACCGAGGTTTTATCCACCTCGACTTTACGTACTCATCTTGTTATAGCGAACTAATTTTGCTCATATAAATGAAAACTCATTTTTATCAAATTACTCATTTATTTTATTTTTCTTTTTCAAAACAATAAAGTGAGTAGGTAGGTTTTTTTTTTTCAAAAATTCGCAGAACAAAATAAAAAGAGGTGAAAAATCAACCAATTGGTATAAAAGCCTAAATCTAATTTTATTCATCTTGATTGGAAAAAAGTAATAAATTGTAGTTTGTTTTCCACGGTTTCAATCTTCTGACATTTGAAGGCAAACCAATTTCGTCGGAAAACTTATCTTAAGATTTGAAAATTGTAGCCAATGAACTTGCGGAAATCCCGAACTTATTAGCTATGTCTAATTTTTTTGTAGAAGGATTTTTGTCAACATAATTAGTGATGCTTCGCTTTTCTGCGACAGATAAGGAACGCCTTTTACGTTTTGAGCCATTGCAAAAAAATGAGGAGCAACACTGATTACTTTCCATCAACTAACTTCGTATTTTACGTAATACGCGTAGAAACCTGTCGCGGCTGAATCACATACATACCTGGTTATTGATGAAAACGTTATATAGAGATTTTGAGTTGACGAAATTCGTTAAGTAGAGGTATTCACACTCTTTTTGGTAGTTGAAAATTCGTTATAAAGAGGTTGTTCGTAAAAAATTTTCGTAATGTAGAGGTATGTTTTACATTGACTCTTATGGACGATTCAAGGGGATTATGAAAAATTCGTTAAATCGAGAAAGTCGTTATATTGAGGTTCGTTATATTAAGGTTGCACTGTATTAAGAATTCCTTCTGAAAAATCAATTTCACAGTTTGCATGTGGAGAATGATGAGACAAATAATTGTTTACAAGTAAAGCCTTAAAAGAAGTCTCAAAGTGAGAAGCGTCTGGGGACACATACCTGCCCCCATGGCTTCTTATGGCACCGAAAAAATTCTCCAGAGGATCTTGGTTGAATGCTCTTTTCAAAACATATTGAAAATTATGTTTTGACAATAAATTCTTTGACAACCGTATAAATCCTCGGAGAGTGAAAATAAAATTATCAAGAGAGGGTACTGAGACCAGGCAATTTCTTTTCTTAGAAAAATATTTCATGGTTTTGAAAATTTTAATACAGTCTCTCCAAAAGTCCAGGTGGGGGGAGTCTTTGGTCACTCCCCCTTTTAAAGGTTCGTCACTGGATCCCATCTTATTATTTATGTTGAGGCTGTCGAACACACTGTCCAACCACACTAACAGTTTACCGGTGTCCTCCGCTTCTCTCGGTAACTAATTTTCATCCTCAATATCTGTAACAGAGAAATATTTTAGTTTTGCTTTTAGTTCGTCCATTATACAGGGTGATTTTTTAAGTGTTTCATTAGACGTTTCCGAGGAAGGAATTGTAATACAGATTCAAGATTTCGGATTTTCGTTTTAGAGTACATGAACTTTAATTGTAAAATATTTTCAAGAGGAATCTACTTCCGGTTTCACCGGAAACGAATGTAACTTCGTTATTTCAAATGCAACGCCCTATATATTTATACATATTATTCGAATTCTTCGTTCAATTCTACACTGATTTGATGTATGATCTCAAGCGGTTCTTGAATTATAGCCTGATTATCAAATTTTTTGAAAAAGAGGTTATCACAAATTAGTGTCCATATCTTCAAAATCCCTCATTACAAGAATTTCTTTTTGCGAAAGTGGAACAAAAGAAAGTACGCTGATACTGTTTCTTGTATAATTTATGAGGAACTTTTATACAGGGTGTCTGAAAAAGGGCCTCAAAGTGAGCCTCAATAAAACTATGAAATCTCAATTTTTTTAAATGGCAACCCTATAATTTTGTAATTCCAATCGATTGCTCGTCAAAAATCAGTTATAGTGTCCCGAACGTTTCATGCCTCTAAAATCAGTATTTTGGCCGTTAGTCAATACAATTCGAATTTCACGATTAAAGACAGGTTTCGCACAGTTTGTAAGCTTACATTTTTGAAGTAGGCTATGTAAGGAACTGTCATTCTTACTTTTTCTTACAGATCAAGCACTAAGCATAACATGCAATAATAATTTCACTGGAATGATATATCAAGGGTATGTTTTTTATTTGCGGCAAATGTAACAATTTCCTAGAACAGGTAATTAGAAATTCAACGAACGAAATTCACATTTACTGACTTCAACGGAATCAAAGTTCAGGAGGTATTAAAACAATTTTTTCCGTACTGGAAGCCTTAGTCCTAAACGGACTCGAGTGAATACAGTAATAGATAATGAATGATCTGTTACTGTATTCACACGATTCCATTTTGGGTTAATACTTCCACTACGGAGAAAATTGTTTTGATAGTACGAAATGAAAATTCATGCGTTTAAGAGTAACGCAGGTATAATATAAACAATGAAAGCAGAGAATAATATTAATTGATTAAAATCAACCAATATTAAACCCATACTTCGGAACTAATCCCGTCAACGCACAAAGAACATGTATGGTGGTAATATCAAACGGAGCATCCATAGATTGTAAATTCTATAAATCAGGATATCGACTGTTCGGTTTGGGGCCCGTTATATGGACCAAGGAAAGAGCAAATATTTTTAATGTATTCAACTTTTTAATTAATTGACAACTACTCCTGCCAAAACATTTCATGCAACTAAATAAAAAATATATATAAAATGTAGTAACTATGAACACGGAAAATCTAGATTGTAGCCCCAACATAGATAGCTATTTCGCCCTATTTGGTGCTCATCAGTATGGAGGAGCTCAGTCTGAAAGGCATTCTAGGTTCCCTTACTTGAAGAAATGTCACCCAGCTCTGAGTATAACAGAAACAAGACGCCATCTCTTGGGATCCTTACGAACACCTACCTCCGATGCATGAACGTTGAACGAAGTCGCGAGATGTTTATCCGTTTTTCATACAAACTGGTGGCAGTCCAACTTTGTGGATTTTACCTTCAGTCGATGAAGTGGAAACGCTCGATTAATCGTCATAAACCAGACGTGGTGATGATCATCACCAGACGTCACTGGCGTACCCAGGGGGGGGTTATTGGGGATACAACCCCCCCCCATTGGTCAAAAAGAACTCTCTCTCTCTCTCTCTCTTTTTTTTTACCAGTAAACTAGCAAGGTAACCCCCCCCATGAGTCGGCTCTAGTTACGCTACTGCCAGACGTGGTGATGATTGTTTATATTGTTTTGATACTTCCTGAACTTCGATTCTGTTAAAGGTGATAAATGTGGATTTATTTGGTTAAAAGTTCTGACTGCCCTTTCTAATATTTTGTTACATTCACCATAAATGAAAAACATTTATGGTTTCTAACTTGGGACAAAATAAAATTGTAGGTGTCCAGAGAAATATAATCGTTAAGTTTACTGAAATTGGGGGACACATTCAGTTTCTCTGCTTTTTCCAGACGCTCTTTAAAAGATGTCACTTTTTTCTGTGTTTTATTGAGCTTCTGACTGAGCGTAATGACCTGTCTTGAGAGGAAACGTTCATGATCACTCAACCATAGATTATAGAGTATAGAAAGATTGGAAACGCCCCTATATTCGTAGTACTAAAAAACGACTACATTTTTTAGTTCACATTTGACCCAGAGATGGCACTGAAGATCAATTTTTATATAAAATCTGTAATTTGGATTAGAAATCATATAAAGAAAACTGTAATAAGAATTGATGCGAAATTCGTATTCCGTTCAGGATGTTTCATTTTTATATTTTAAAAATCCATAATTTTCAATAAAATGCAGTATCTCATGTGTAATATTTTTATTATGCATTTATATAAGATATTACAGAAATATTAGGGTATAATTGTAAGATGTATACATGGATTGAATATGAATATACTTAGTGAGTCTGTGGAATTCCAGTTTCTGGCTCAGTTCAATGGCAGATTCGTTGTCCACCATCACTGTTTGAATTGACGGAAAACTTTTCCTGAATAGTCACTTTAAACCATTTCATTTTCCGTGCAGCTTCACTATCAGTCACTATTTCTGCCTCTATCGTGGAAATAGCAACAGATGTTTGACGTTGATCAAGCCAAGATATAGATTTACCTGCATACATCCATAAAACACCAGTTGATCATCCAGTTTCACTATCTCGTTCGTAATCTGCATTACTGAAGGGTACAAACTAATCTTTTTTCCACTTTTTTCGAGACGACACTAACGGCAAAAGCCGTTCGAAGTGAAATAATAGTGATGTTCTTTCGAACTGAACGAAGTGATTTATATAACTTCAATCAGAAAGATCAGTTGAAGCGATCGTTCTTTCGTTTTCAATCAGTTCCTCCTTCCACAACTCTAAAGTGATTGCAAGTGATTATTCTAATCGCGGAATAAGTTCCATCAGTTCGATCAGTACGAAAGAACACTACTAATATTTGTGCAAACGAATCGATTGGCCCTTTTTTATATCAATGACATTTCCCATGTATATTGATTTCGAAACTTATAATCATAGTGTAATGTTATTGATTCTTATTACCTTACAATAGAACCAGAATTTTAACCCTTCTATAGTGACATTAGTTTACATTTGACCCAGAGATGGAGCTCATAAACTGTAGTCGTGTCGTTTCCGATCTTTATACTATATAATCTTTGCACTCAACCTTATGCGTCCTCTGAAGATTTTTCGGGCCAGATTTGGGTTTCCTGGTGATGGAATCCTCACTGGCTCTCTGGGAATTTCATCTACAGGCGTCACAGTTTCTTCTACACTTGAACCATATGGAACGGCAGCCAATTCGTCACTTTGATCTGAAAAACATATTATTACTGTCAACAAAGTGCGTAAAAAAAATAAATAGGAATCTAATGTTTAATATCTCTTGGCGTGTCAAATTATTCAATAATTTTAAAAAACTCGGAATTTATTTATATTTCTCAATGAACTAATTATTGTTAAGCACTTTCGAAAGTAGTATGTGTTATTAATGTTTACTTCTTGGAAGGAGGCCGAACTATTCTTTGAAAATATTCAGACCACTCCTTGTGTCAGTTGACAATTCAAAGGTTTTTTGATAATAATGATTTTACATACTTACTATTTTCTCGATAGGATTTCCATGAATGCAACAACATCTATCAAATTGAAAAAATTTTTTTCGTGTATTAGTCTCCTCCTCCGACAGATGGCGCGGAATATACGAGTGGCTCATCTAATTTTTTAGTTTGTCTATGATCCTGACGATCAAAACGATACCAAGGCAATAGAAAACCTTGGTGGATAGTTTCTGTGAATTTAAGATCAATAAATAATCAATACATACCTACCTACCAGAACATCTGAATGAACCTTTCTAGGAGTGAATGTAGACGCTGACGGTGTGAAGTGCTATGATGAGGTTGATTCCCTGAAAGAAAAATTAATAAAATTAGTAAAGCTTTGCTCAAGCCTCAGCAGAGACTTTAGGCGCTGAAGAATGAGATCATACCAGACATCATGTACCACGCGGTACACGGACACGTTAAATGTGATTTCCTGAAAAATCTCGACAGGAAAATAATAAAAAGTTCACGCCAGTGGCTTCACTTACCAAGAGATTGCTCGAACTCCTACTTCCACGCTAGCGTCAAAGACGGCGGCCTGATGTTCCATCGCTGCGCTGGTGCAGACCTTCTGGAGTTTCTGGAAAATCGATTCCAATCCCTCGAACCACTTCGAGGAACAATAAAAAAATCGGATCATCCATCAACGGGTCATAGGCATAAGTTTCAAAACTACCATACTGACTTACAATCATGCAGTATATGTGACAGCAATCATGAAATTTATCGTTGCCAAAAATTCAAGGATGGATATGTCAGTAAAAGAACGAAACGATTTTGTAAGTAAACAACACCTCTGCAAGAATTGTTTGAAGCATCCGAGCAATACGAAATGCCCAAGCAAGAATCTCTGCTTCAAATGTAACAACTTTCATCACTCATTGGGAAAATTACCGTAACTTTAAAACAAATTTCGGTCATCAAGGACAGAAGCAAGATACTTCCAAAAGTCAGCTTAGAAGAGAGCATGAAAATGGATTCGTTTCCCATCTGGGATAAACGTCAAATAACAATGATGGACCAACCATCCCTATCCTGGCCACAGCTTTCGTTTATGTTAAAAACAACAAAGGTTGCCATGAACTTATGCAAGTACTTTTATTGATCCAGGCTCCCAAGTATCATTTATAACTGAAGGAAGAGCCCGTGAACCCCAGACCTTCGTTATTTTATAAAAGCTGAAAACTTGTCTACACATGCTACCAACACAGGTAAGAACGATGGACCATTATGAAGTTTGGGTTACCCTGGCTTTGGCAGGTGAACGATATTAAAGGGGTGTAAAATACTGATCTAAAATTCGTCAAATAATAAAGTGTGATTTTTTGGTATTAACTTCAGAATATCATGAAAAATTGCTTTGCCAGACAAGCATGTAGTTTAGCTGCAGGTGCGAGTGAGACGGCATGATGATGATGCAAATACATTTTTTGGTTGTTATTGATAGAACGAATTAAAATTTTTAACAATTAAATTTAGTTGTAGCATCGAATGTTTCTTCTTCAGATGTTTTTGAGATTCACTTAAATAATTAATTATATAAATCTGTACCGAAAAATTTATTTGCATAAGTCATTATAATATGCCGTCTCACTCGCAGCCACTCACATAATACTGTCCCGCGCTCGCACCTGCAGCTAAACTACATGCTTGTCTGGCAAGGGGTTGGAACTATCAAAAATGTCTGGCTAATGAGGAAACATTATCTAATTATTACTCAAGTATCAGCTTTTATACTATAACGAAAGTAGAATTACATATAATTTAACCAACATTTAGGGTGTCTGGCAAGGGGTTGCCACGATATTAAGTATCTGGCAATCGTGACGTGATTTTTATGATATTCTGAAGGTGATACCAAAAAATCACACTTTATTATTTGACGAATTCAAATCAGCATTTTACACCCCTTTAATACCGTTTACCTGCCAAAGCCAGGGTAACCAATACTTCAAAATGGTCCATCGTTCTTACTTGTGTTGGAAGCATGCGTAGACAAGTTTTCAGCTTTTATAGAATAACGAAGGCCTGGGGTTCACGGGCCCTTGCTCTACTATCAAAATTGACCAGCTCCATGCCTCAACAACCGATAACTGCTGATGAAAATTGGAACAACGTAATCCTTGCAGATCCCACTTACTACAGACCAGGAAAATCGACATTCTCCTAGGAATCGACTTATAAACACGGAAATCGTAGGGGAAATATGTCTGAGACGGCATAGTTGATGAGATGGCATAGAGCATGTTTCTCAGCGGACGTTCAGATTTTAGCGCCATTCGAATGTGCATACTGAAAAATAGAACACCAATCATGGTCTGCCTAGGTTACAGTTCATTCCGCTATAGTTTCTTGTCACTGCATGCAAAAGTAATTTACCGAGGTGGTTGAATATTTATCAAAGCGCAAGTTTTTTGTGTATTACTGGCAATAAACGAGACCATTAGTCAGTATTAATGTTTCTTGTTTTATTCATACCACTTAGTATTGAAGTCCTATTTTATTTTTTGAATTTGCTTTCATAATTTTTGTTTTAAATAGAAAAAACTGGAGATGTATGCTTTTGGGTGAGTTGGCATACATGTTATGCTGCTGAGATGGCATAGGTATGCCATCTCCCCAGACATTTCCATTTTGGGGAAGGCACTGAATGATGTTTTTCTCAAAGAATAGGGAGTTATAACAGAGTTTCACAAAGACATTCCAGGAGCGAAGACAATATGAAGGAAGCGATAAAGACCGTTCAAGAGGGAAAAATGGGCTGGTTATAAGTTGCGAAGACGATCAATGTGAACCGAAGAGTGGACAAATTATATTGCGGGCAATAAAGTAACATTTGACGCAAGCCTAGAAAATGAAATTGTAGATCATCTCAAAAATTTAGAGCTCAGATTTTTCGGATTCACAACCACAGACTTAAGAAAACTCGCTTACGAAGTAGCAGAAGCCCAAAAAAATCCCCACCGTTTCTCATGAAAAGAAAATGGCGAGGTGGGATTGGCTGAAAGGTTTTCGGAATCGTAATCCGAGTATTAGTCCCCGAACCCCAGAATCCACATCATTTGCAACAGCCACTGCCTTCAACAAGGTCCAAATTGAAAATTAGTTTTCGCTTCTTTCTGGTGTATTGCAAATAAATAAATTTGAAGCTAATGATATATGGAATGTTGACAAGTCAGGATTTTCAACAGTTCCTTCGAAAAATTTAAAAATTTTTGCTACACTTCATTTGCGATATATGCAAATTGTAATTTGATATGTATGCCGTCTCAACCAGAGTGTTGTGGCTGAGATGGCATCTGCAGGATCTTTTTCATTTCAATATTGTGCTTTCAAATCAATCAAATATTCTATTTTGAATGAATTTATTTATGAACATTCGTGGCACTACCTTCTCGCCTTGTCCTCACCATCTAAAAACACTCACATGAAAAAATATAACCCCACTCCAAAAAGTATGCCGTCTCAGACACTCTTCCCCTACAGGATGGTGTTAAAAATTCTAAAAATGGTCTGCTTGCACAAAACACCGAGTTATGATGGATTCTCACTGATAGCACATCAGCTGGTACGCAACTTCAAATAACCAGTATGATTGCCACCACTGCACAGGAAATACAGATAACAAAATTCTGGGAAATAGAAGAAGCGGATACTCTCACAAACAACAAAAGCCGCTGCCAAGAATTATTAAAGAAAAATTATACAAGGAATCAGGATGACACATATACTGTACGACTGCCATTCAAGGAGAAGGAACAATTGCTAGGCCATCAAGAAAACCGCCATCGCTCGACTTTTGCAAATAGAGAAGAAGTTCGAGAAGGAGGGGAAATTGGAAGCAATGTACTTACGCCAAGCAACAGAGCTACAAATGATTAGTTTTTTGACAAAATACTACCTGGACGCCACCTGTGTCATTCCGTGCAGGACAGTCCGTAGTTTATTCCCACCATGTTTTAAACACGAAAATGCCATTTTTTTATTTGTTATTAACAAAAAACAACAAAAATACGCGTTCTTTTTAGTTTTTTCGTTGCAAAATGGAAACTATTGATGCAGTGATAACGTTGCAATGGGATGAATTGTAGAGAATTACATTGTGAAGAGAATGATGGGTCAAACGATCCATCGAATAATTAAAACTGGAGAAAAGCGGAAAAACCGGAAAATTGCGTGTTTTTTCTTTTAACTCATAACTCTGCCATTTTGCAATATTAAGAACTGAAACTTCACACGATAGTAGCTATTGACGTGCAATGCATGTGTGCCAAAATTGGATTCGGTCGGATAAATAGTTTTCACATAATTCCCATTTGAATTTTTTTTGGACATATTTTCGCGGAGAGCTGGATGCGTTTGACGTCGTCCGATCGAAATTAAAAAAATTGATTTGGAAAGAAGACGTGATCAGTAACAAAACGTCTATTCTGATTTTTCAATAAAACGCGTTTAAGTGTGTTAAAAACTAGTGAGAACATGAGGGAAAACGGCCGACCGAGCGAGAGCTGTCGAGTGGAGAGGAAATAAGCGAATCGAGGGGAAACGCCGCGGAAGCCAACGGTCGCCGAGTTTAAGAATTGTTGCGCGGACAGCGCACCAAATTTTGTACACATATACGTTTCCCCTCGATTCGCTTATTTCCTCTCCACTCGACAGCTCTCGCTCGGTCGGCCGTTTTCCCTCATGTTCTCACTAGTTTTTAACACACTTAAACGCGTTTTATTGAAAAATCAGAATAGACGTTTTGTTACTGATCACGTCTTCTTTCCAAATCAATTTTTTTAATTTCGATCGGACGACCTCAAACGCACCCAGCTCTCCGCGAAAACATGTCCAAAAAAAATTCAAATGGGAATTATGTGAAAACTATTTATCCGACCGAATCCAATTTTGGCACACATGAATTGCACGTCAATAGCTACTATCGTGTGAAGTTTCAGTTCTTAATATTGCAAAATGGCAGAGTTATGAGTTAAAAGAAAAAACACGCAATTTTCCGGTTTTTTCCGCTTTTCTCCAGTTTTAATTATTCGATCGGATCGTTTGACCCATCATTCTCTTCACAATGTAATTCTCTACAATTCATCCCATTGCAACGTTATCACTGCATCAATAGTTTCCATTTGGCAACGAAAAAACTAAAAAGAACGCGTATTTTTGTTGTTTTTTGTTAATAACAAATAAAAAATGGCATTTTCGTGTTTAAAACATGGTGGAATAAACTACGGACTGTCCTGCTCGGAATGGCACAGGTGGCTTCCAGGTAGTATTTTTGTCAAGGAAATATCTCTATTGCTTGGCCTAACTAGGAATTCATGTGGGAATATATCGAACTAAAACACATGACTCCAGCAAATCAGACGACCAGCACAAGATACTACATTCAGCATCAAGCAGTAATAAAAGAGGACAGAGAAACAACAAACTGCGTGTCGTATTCGACGCGAGCCAGAAAACCAGTACCGGAATCAGTCTAAATGATATATTGCCCACTTGTACCAAGCTTCAACAAGACTTGATTGATATACTCGTATTATTAAGATGGAGAAAATACGAAATCGCGTTGACTGCAGATGTGGAAAAGTGTGTATGTTACAATACTTTTTATTATTGTATTGTATATTCTGTATCAAAGACTCCACACTATTTTATGGAGGTTCAAAAAAAAAATGACCCAATCCAGGAATATCAACTCACGACAATCACCTACGGAACCGCTCCCGCTGCCTACCTTGCTAATTGCTATAAGGACCTACAGGTGCAGTAGGTTTTGCTCAACAGAATGGATGGATGAATCGTGAAGTGGCTGAAGCATTTTTCCAAATTCGCTAAACCAAGTCCTCAAAAACCAGTCTTGCTTCTTTTAGATAGTCACAGTAGTCATAAAGCAAATATTAAACTTAATCACCAAAGAGTGAAAAAGTATTTAGAACACTTTAACGCTTTCACACTCTGAAAAAGAAAAGATTCTGCTAGCTAATTTGGTAGCACATCATCCTCTTTTTGAGGATAAAAAAACAGATTCAGCGACACTTCAAGTGAAAAATGAAGAGTGGAAAAAAATAGTCGAATTGTATAATTTGCAAGGGGATATTATTTCCTCTATTCGAACGGAGGTGCAGCTGAAAAAACTGTGGAATAATTTGAGGCAACGGTACGTACCAAGCATTTGTTAAAATTTTCACTATTCACTCATCAAAGTTAAATTTTTAACCCACATTAGACTTATTTTTAGCTGCTCCTGATGAAGGAATAAACGTATTCCGAAAGCTAGAGCTCAGGAAAAAGAGTACACTGGTGTTTTATTCGGGGCCGTAGCTAGGGGGGGGCAAAGTGGGGCAATGCCCTACCTTTAATTTCCAATGCCCTACCTTAAAAAATAGTAATAATTCAAATAATATTCTAAGGAAAATGTCTTTTCATAATGTGACGTGAGAAATAAAATTATAACTTGCAAAGCAATTCCATTAATTCACGTTAGAGATTGCGAACTACTTCAATAGAGTACGCCGTTGTGATTGTGTATAGACAACACGCTGCATTTTCAGAAGCACCTCATATATTAATTCTTCATTTTGCACATAGATGGCGTTTGAAATAGGTATGTATGGGAGCTGTAGTGCAATCTAAGCCCGGTAGGGGAATCCCCATATAACCAAAAATAAGAAATATTGAGTTTAGACATAATTGTTTGTTTATTGATGTGAAGTGTTGATTGACTCATTTCGCGATGGATATACGGGCTTTCTTCTCCAAAAGACGAAAAGTTGAAGAGGGAATTCATCACAATGAACCAGATGAACCCCATTGCTCAAAAACAACTCCTAGTTCTACGGAAACTGATTTGGCAAAAAGGTCAGTAGAATTAGCTCTGGTATTCCTTCAGATATTGCGCAAATCGGAGAACCGATAAAACAAATTATTTTAGAAATATATCCCAAAGAAAATAATAGGGCCTTTGTAGCGGATTGGTTTAAGCGATATAAATGGTTGCAGTATTCGATCGAGAGAGATGCTGCTTTTTGCTATCCTTGCCAACAATTTTTACCTCATGGAAAAAAACAAACTTCGTACACTTCCACAGGATTCAGAAACTGGAAAAATGCCACCGATACTAGAACTGGTTTTCCAAATCATGAAAAATCAGTTTCTCATACGCAAGCTATGTCGATGTGGCAAGACAAATTGCTCAGAATATCTACCGGTAGTAGTATCAAAACTTTAATACATCACGACGTTTTAGAGAAAAACCGGTATTACATTAAATCAGTTGTTGAAGTTATACAATTTCTAGTGGTGAACGAGTTAGCTTTACGTGGAAATTATGTTTTGGAGGAAAAAAAAGAACAAGGATTATTTCAGAATTTATTTGAATACACGTGCATGAAAGATGTGAACTTGAATGAGGCTTTGAGTCACATACCACAAAATGCAACATATCGTTCACCGGAAATTCAAAACCAAATAATTCAAGCAATGGTTCAAGTAGTGCAGAATTCCATTGTCAAAGATGTCAAGGAATCTGACGTGAATTGGTTTACCCTAATGGAAGATGGAACGAGGGATAAAAATAATCGTGAAAATATTGCTATAGCGATACGTTACGTTAAGGATGGAATCGTCAATGAATCATTACTGACAGTAACAACAACTGAACATCTCGATGCTGCAACATTTACGGAATTAACTTTAAACACTCTTACGAAAAATGACATTGATCTCTCCCGTATGCTAAGCCAATGCTATGATGGAGCAAGTGTTATGAGCGGAAAAGTTTCAGGAGTTGCGACCAGAATAGAGAATAAATTGGGCCGAAAAGTTCCATATGTGCACTGCTATAACCACCGCTTACATTTGATAGTTATCAGGACTATATCTGAAATGACTTTCATACGTTTATTTTTTGATCAATGGATCATGTTACATGAGTTCTTTCATCATGGAAAATAGCTGCAATGTATGGTGGTAAAAGAATTGGCCGATTACTAGAACAGCGTTGTTCAAAACACTTAGCGGTTACAAAAGTTGTTTATGATAACTATTCAGAAATTCTGAAAACTTTAGATGAAATAAAAAATGATAGATTCAATGGTGATGACGTCGCCAAGACTGTTGGCATTAAAAAAATAATGCTTGACTTAGAATTCCGAATGGCTATGGTTGTGGCCAAAAAAGTCTTATCCATGCTTCAGCCTGCAGATGCAGCTTAAAAAGCCCGAAGCACAGGATTGAAAGACGCCCTAACAATCATAAATTGCGTCCAAAATGAAACAAAAAAATTGAGAACAGATAAAATGTACCATCAAATTTTGGAAGAAGCGAAGTCTATGACAAGCATTGGTTCTGAAAATAGGACCCAAACCCAAAGGAGGCAAGTCAGAAAGACTAATCGGATGGACGACTACTTGATGTTTGATCAAGACGATCAGCCATTTAAATCTGAGTATTTCGAAACGTTGGTAATATTAGTTGCTGAATTACAGAGAAGGTTTTCGGACAACGATGATCTATTAAATTCTGTAGCGAGTCTCGATGAGTTGGATGTGAACAAAATGGTACCTTTGAAAAATTTAGGTGAGTGTAAGGAAATTGAACAAAATTAAGTCGCGGCTTTCAAATATATGCTTGCCTCTTTATTCATATTCAATTTAAAATTAAAATTAATTTTTCAGGCATAACAATTCCATCAAAGGAAGAGGCTACAGTGGTTAAAGCTTATTTGAGTCGTCGCGAGGATAAATCAGAAGAGATATTGAAAGTTTTATACAGACAGCGAGAGGCTTTCAAAGATACCTATGAACTGTTTGCATCAGTCGCGACCATAGGATGTAGCACTGCTGTTTGTGAATCTACATTTTCAACGTTGACTGCAATCAATAGACCTCAGAGGCTGTCAATGAGCCATGAAAGAATGGCAGGCATGGTATTTCTGGCCTTTGAAAAAAAAGAACTAAGTCAGTTGATTTGAATGAAGTTCTTCGAATATTTAATAACATGGCAAATCGAAGGATTCAGCTGTTTTGAGCAAGATTTTTCTAATCATTGTAACATAACCTAATCACAATAGATTAAAAGAAAAAATAAACCTGAAAAAATAAATATTTTGATATTCATTTACCTATGACACTCAAAAGTAGGTACGATGAGAATGAATTCATCAGATCACATCGAGTAAAATTTTTTTACTTCTGCCCTATCCGTTACATCCATTGCCCTACCTTAAATTCATCTTTAGCTACGGCCCTGGTTTTATTTGACTGCTCCCCCAATATACATACCCAAGCCACATTAGACTGTTACAAATCCCAAAATCTTATAATGTTATTTTTACAGAAAGAGAAAAGAAACCAAGGAACAAAAATTTCGCTTCTATAGACAGGAGGGGGTCGATCCTGTGAAAAACCGTAGGATTCGGTCATGGAAGCCGTTAACATGGACGTTTTTGTTCCCTGCAGTTGATAGTACGGCTGTATTTGAGTTTACCGCTCAGGACAAAACAGGTGAAATAATATCTCCAAAAGAAAGCACCACTGCACCCGCCTGTATTATGTTTGTTGTTCCTGAATCTGATGGTGATGATAGTGATTCTCAATCAACATCAAATGCAAAATCGCGGTCAGACAAAACTGACCAAACTTATATTTTGTATTCATTTCATATATCGCGTTATATTACTGTATGTTTGTATCACTATTTTCGCTAATTGAATAAATTGTGTGAATTGCTCTATTTCTGATTTCTCTCCGTTATCGCTAACATCTTAGATAACAAAGAACTCCGTCTCTGACTAGCAGCTACCCTGGCGCGTTTGCTATTCTCCCTTCTAAGAAAAAAGAATAGCTGGCGCTCGAGGTAAGTTTCGCCGAGAAAACCCCGTTACAAAATTGCATATCTACAATGTTATCTACATATCTACAATGTTGTCTATATATCTACAATGTTGTCGCAAGTACTCTTGATAGCGATAGCTATAACACTTGCTGCACAAGTGGTAGAGGGGGCTAATTTAGACAAACGATATGGCATACTAACTTACAATGAAGAAAAGGTTGTATTATATGACAGTTTCATCTCAGTCCCGGTTTACAACTCAATAGCAAAGCATGTACGAAGCCCTAACTCAGTTCTATTCGGTCCCAACTGTGATTCAGAGAGATACATTGATGACCTCATACAGCAGACGGTCAAAACAGTATCAGACATGATACCAAACCTGAATGCACTTAATAAAAGGATGGACTTGAAGGACCTGATACTCACAGATGGAAGACTGCAGACTCACAAGAGCATAAATGGGGATATATCAACTAGAATGACAGCAAGAGCCTATAAAAGGGTTAAGGGCTGGGAGAAGGTGGTCAATACTGTCAAAAATGTGTCTTTCCATGATCAAGGAAGAGTCAAGCCCTCGCTTATACACAGTAGGAAAAAGAGACTGGCCCCGGCTATAATTGCATTGGGGGTAACAGGAGTGGTTGCATTAGCAGGGTTATTATCTTACGACACCTATGCAATCGCACAACTCAACTCTGACTTAAAGGTGATGTCAGAAAACCAACAAATGATATATCTAGGATTAACCACAAGCCGAGGTGAGATAAATTCTATCCTGATTAATCAAAAGGCCTTATTGACAACTTACCATGAGCTGACTGAAAAACTAGATGTTCTATTACAGGGCTTTAACTGTGACTTAACTAAACATGAGATGACAATTGATCTGGCTACATCCTGGGCGAATGTGATCCCCAATTCCTTTTTGAGGGCATTAAATGGTGCATTACAGGAAGAGGTAAATGTAGATTTATTACCAGCGAATGCATTGTCAGATGTTGTTAACTGTTATACTGAGTTTGCAGATACTATATACATTGACAACCCCGAGCTTCTCTACAAGACAAGGAAATCACTCCTCGTATATGTAAACAAGGATCCACCCCCCTTAGAGGTAATTCTTACCTTCCCGAGGATATTTAAGCAAGTGTTTGGAACTCTCTTCCATCAAGTTTCATGCTCATGGAAAAGCCCCAAGATTCCTAACGACCTATTTGTTACTACCCATCATAGGTCTGAGGCTATAATTCCCTTAAATGGGTCTTACACTTGGAGCACCCATGGATGTCAACATCAAGACAACAGTCTTCTATGCAACAAGAAAGAACTGACCTTAAACAAGGATGACTGTGTGAAGGGAAATTTGTCAGAGCCTCCTCAAGACTGCCCTCTCACTATAACACCCCTCAATCCTGATTTTGTCCTCACTGATATAGGCATCCTGGTGTGCCCTCACGTTACATCTGTAGAGGTAAAAAGAATGACATCTCATGGAGTATGGGACGGGAAAACTGTCGTACTCAATGGCTCTTCCCTGTTTAGCAAAGAAGACGGAGATGCTCTGTTCATCAAAGGACAACAAGTGATCCTGAAATCTCTCCATTCTCCAATAGATCTAACCACTAACATAGTTCTACCAATCCTTGTGAAAGGCAATCAGTCTAAGATGATAGACTTCCCACACACCACATACCTTCCCTTGGACCAACTCCCTGAGTTACCTTCCCTGCTTCCTATAGTAGGAATTCTGGTAATCATATCTCAGAGGAATAGCAAGCAGAAGAAGAGGTTTGGGTTTTTATATAACCTGTATCAAAGCGAGAGGGGAGGAAGAAAAGGGATCACGGACCTCAATGAGCTCTCTGATGTTAGAGAGCCCACTTTAGCATAGCTTCAGCTATGTAAACCTGTGCACTGTACACTTAATGATAGAATTGTTTTCTATACAGGGTGAGTCTTTGACCTTGCAGAATATTTTAACACAAGATTCCTGAAGCCAAAAGAAACATTTTTTTCCCATACCATTTTTTCCGATTCGGCCCAAATAAGAAGATATAGCCCTTTTTAGTTTTCAGAATGAGCTATGCCGCCACTGGTAAACTAACCACTGAATTTTTGCAAGTACGAGATATAGCATTCAAACCTTTGAAATAAGCTATTGTATCAAAGAAACGAGTAGATAATAGATATACCATTCGAAATTTTCAAATAAGCTGCTGTATTAAAGAAAGAAATATGAACTCACTTTTTCAATACCAGTTGTATATTTTCTAATGCAATGATTGATTCATTCAAAATTTTGCTAGTGATGAAAACAGAATAATCTCTTCTTGATGTATACTTCATTTTTGATTATATCGGATTAACTTTTGAACCACCTATTCTAGCTATAGCATTCATTTCCTTCTCTCTTGAAATCTTCCGAAATCAAAACAACAACTCAACTCAACCATAACACGCATAACATTTCACGTTCATAAACACCAGTTGGGGCGATTGAATTTCAAGGGGTGTCCGCATATTTATGTTCTGTGGTCCGCATGGTGAAAGTCACAGAAGTGACACTAGATTCTTTGACATCGGTGTTCTGTGGTTAGTTTGTTTTTCAAAATCATACGACTTCATGAATATTAACTTATTAAGGTCATTTTAGTGGTAATAAATACATATGAGAAATTAACGTATTCTAACGTAATGTAAATTTGGATCAACGTATGTCAAAGCTCAACGAAACAAAATTGCAATAGGTACTTCGAAAGTGGTGTGGAAATTTGCTTGAATAGATAAGGATTTACACTGAAGAAGTATAAAGGTGAGCTTATTCATTATAACCCCATTTTTAAGAAAATCCGCTAGTTCTCTTACCATTCATCATTCCAGATAACAAATTCTCGAATTATTCTTGAAATTTGTCAAAGTGACCACATAGGGAAAATTGAATTCTGTGAATTTTTTGAACAGAGTTGCATTCAGCCAAAGTACCCAATACTCGGAATTTCACAGATATTTTTTATTTTTGAATTTCAGATTACTCGAAAACGACGCATCATACGAAAAAAAATAAGGAATACTTTTACTTTCCAAAATGGTCAAAAATTCGTTGAATAGCATTCAAATTATTTTTAAAAGTTGGATTCTTTGAATTTCTGGTATTTTTATGAAATGTTATAGTCATATTAAAGAAACAGGAGGATGTGGATGAAATTTTGTAATGCAGGAACATTCATCGTATCAATAAAAAACTATATTCCAAAAATCATCTCATTCGATGAGATCGTTCGCGAGATATGATCGAAAATTAAATTTTTTTATGGATTTTCAACAGTCTGTATCTTACGAACCAAGCCGTATCGGAAAAAATGGTATGGGAAAAAAATGTTTCTTTTGGCTTCAGGAATCTTGTGTTAAAATATTCTGCAAGGTCAAAGACTCACCCTGTATATTTAGCTAATAATCCGATTATTATATGTTTTTACATTATAATCATAGACAAAATAGATGAGCCACTCGTATATTCCGCGCCATCTATCAGAGTTGGACACTAATACACGAAAAAATTATTTTCAATTTGATAGTTAGATGTCGTTGCATTCATGGAAATCCTATAGAGTAAATAGTAAGTATGTAAAAATTGTGAAACTTTGTCAAGTGTTTTTTATCTTCTTTTTATTATTCAAACCTTTAAATTGTCAACTGAGGGGGATGGATCTTCTATATAATCAGAAAAGATTTCACTTTCTCGATTTTGGATTGTGAATTGTACGAAAATCTATTAAATTTTCACATTTCAGTATGGAGTGAAAATACGCACAACAGTATCGCTCCCTATGGGAACAAATCCCAGAATTCGCATCATGGTTTAGCAAATCCAAATGCGGTTCTGGGGCTTTTTGCAAAGCCTGTGATGCAAAGATCCTGTCAAGGATGGCATCCTTGAAGGAGCATGCTGTTTCCGCGAAACATAAAAAAATATGGTCGGATTTTCTGGAACATCTCAGGTTTGTTGCCATACAACATTAAAGGAAAATATACATTTCTTCTTAAACTATTAATATTTTCAGATTGAAAAAAAGCTGAGATTAAGGTTGTTGCTACACTTGTGGGACACAATATCCCCTTTCTCGTGATGGACCATTTAAGTGAGGTACTGAGGAAATCATTTCATGATTCCGAAATTGCAAAAAAATGTATTTGCATGCCGAAGAACTAAGTCTTCTGCCATTGCATACAATGTTCTGGGTGATAATTTCAAAGAAAAGTTGATGTTTGAAATTGAAGCAGGCTCACCTTTCTTCTCAATAATTATTGATGAGAGTATAGATGTGAGTACTAAAAAATTTTTGGCCATTGCTGCCAAATTCTATTCTGATAGTAGCTCTTCTGTGAAAATATATTTTCGGGTCGATTGTTTTGGTTGGAGAGACTGCCCAACAATTTATATGATGCTCTCAATCAATGCCTTAGAGACAATGGATTTTCTATCGAACACATTATTGGTTTTGCTGCACATATTATTGGTATCGTGCAGAAAATACAGGCAGTAAGTCCAATTTGCGTGTTCGTTAAGTGTGTATGTCACTCTGCTTCATTTGATGTGGGTCATGCTTGTAAACTTATATGTACCAAGAAAGTTCAGAGCTATTTTCCTCAAAGCAGCAATCGCCAGAAAAGATTTCACTTTCTCGATTTTGGATTGTGAATTGTACGAAAATCTATTAAATTTTCACATTTCAGTATGGAGTGAAAATACGCACAACAGTATCGCTCCCTATGGGAACAAATCCCAGAATTCGCATCATGGTTTAGCAAATCCAAATGCGGTTCTGGGGCTTTTTGCAAAGCCTGTGATGCAAAGATCCTGTCAAGAATGGCATCCTTGAAGGAGCATGCTGTTTCCGCGAAACATAAAAAAATATGGTCGGATTTTCTGGAACATCTCAGGTTTGTTGCCATACAAACATTAAAGGAAATATACATTTCTTCTTAAACTATTAATATTTTCAGATTGAAAAAAAGCTGAGATTAAGGTTGTTGCTACACTTGTGGGACACAATATCCCCTTTCTCGTGATGGACCATTTGAGTGAGGTACTGAGGAAATCATTTCATGATTCCGAAATTGCAAAAAAATTTATCTGCATGCCGAAGAACTAAGTCTTTTGCCATTGCATACAATGTTCTGGGTGGTAATTTTTAAAAAAATTGATGTTTTAAATTAAAGCGGGCTCACCTTTCTTCTCAATAATTTTGATGAGAGAACAGATGTGAGTACTAAAAAATTTTGGCCATTGCTGCCAAATTCTATTCTGATAGTAGCTCTTCTGTGAAAACAAAATCTTTCGGGTCGATTGTTTTGGTTGGGGAGACTGCCCAACATTTATGGACAATGGAATTTCTATCGAACACATTATTGGTTTTGCTGCAGATACCACAAACGTGATGTTTGAAGAACGTGGTGGTATCGTGCAGAAAATACAGGCAGTAAGTCCAATTTCAGTGCGAATCAGGCCAAGGAAATATTAAAATCAAAAAAATGTTATGTTCTTGTAAAGCTGGAAATAGTGGAAGATGTAAACATATCTCTGCTGTTTTAATCAAGTGCACAAGGTGTATCACTTCACTGATTTAGAAAGGGCGTAATCGTGCCAAGTTGATTTTTAATAGAATGAATTATGTGCTTATTATTTATTATTGTATCTGTTCGTTTTCTGCTGTTTTTTTTTGTTTTAGGGAGAATCTTGACGATCTTGAGATAATTTCTCAAACTGAATTGAAATGCGCTTGGTCAGCCCAAAAGCACATCACAAATGAAAAATATAAAGCCGTTCCTATAAAAGATATGCCATGTTTTCAAAATAAAATTGTGCAATGTGAATTGGAAGTTGATAACGATAAAATGTTCGATTTTTTTATGAACGAATTACCTGATTCTGCAATTTCTGAACATAAGTAGGTTACTATAAAATCATATTCGGTAATGCTTTTTGAATTAAACCATTATGCTTTTAGCGTTGGAAGAAGAAGTTTCTGTGAGAAAATTTTGGAGAAAAGTGTTGTGCCTAACACTGATGAGCTCCAAGCAGTTCTGGATAATGCATGTCAGTCAATTATCATGTTGGAAACTTCAATTATACCAGTCAGTTTTGAAAATGATTGTTGTAAGGCATCGTTTTCAAAACTTTTTGATGAAGTTTCCGATATGATAATTAACATTTCTCAAAAATCTAAAGAGTGGCATGAACAGAGGAAATATAGGGTAACAGGTAAAGTTGTATACCGTATTTATTACCTTCTTTGGAAAGTGAACTAGGTATATTTATAGGTTCGCGAATATATGAGCTATACACATACTCCAAATATGATTGGGATAACAAAACATCAAGATATTTTTATGGCAAAGGATTCACTAATAAATTTATTAAACATGGGATTAAATATGAAGGTGATGCTAAGGATTTATTTATAGAAATAACATCTTTTCGAGTAGTAGACTGTGGTATGGTGGTCTCACATTCAAATCCTTGGCTGGGTTATTCTCCGGACGGAATCATATTTGAGGACAATAGACCTGTTGCTCTACTAGAAATAAAATGTTTATACGAAGGTGATGTCCTATAGAATTTTCCCGAAATGGAATTGATCTGATGACTTTCAAGTTTTATTTTTTTTATAATTGCACCTACAAATAGGCTAAAGCATAATTTAATTGTTTGAAAATAATAAAGGGATAAAAACAAGTTATCCTCCGAATTTTCTGTTGAAAGCTATTAGTTCTAATTGTTGAAATCTTCGGTATAGGAAATTTATTGAAAAAAAGGGGTAATGAATACTTTTTAAAGAAAAAGCACAAATATTATGGCCGAATCCCGTTGGGTATGGCATTATTGAATGTGCCAACATGTTATTTCACCTTATTTGCTTCTTTTGATAATAGTCAGGATGTAAGGTACAGTTCAACAAGGAAAAACAAACGACGGTTAAATCCAACTCGACCTACTGAGTGGAATAATGATAAGACTAGCGTACGAGACAGGAAAAAATAATGGCATGGAGGAAATATTACATAGACAGACGAAACAAATAGACGCACAGAATGAGCAAAAATCGACCATCTGTAATGGATTAATCTTATTTCGTAGAAATTCCATCATTTCAAAATTGTTAGATTCATTGAACTTCTAGACTTCCGTTGGTAATTCAATAGTTCAGATTCAGTATTTTCACTCATCACGCGATCCGTTCAAAGTCCAATAGACTGTCATAACCCAATACATTTCCTGAGTAAGCAATATGCACTAGTTAGTTTCCATAAGTTTTAGTTTAGAAGATATATGATTCATTCAGAAACCAGCTTTCTTCGATTAAGTATGCTTGTAAAAAAGGCTACAATATATACGATGTAAAAGCTGAACAAATATTTTCATTCTTCAAAATACATCGACCAATATTACATGGCGAACCTGCCTTCGAAGATCCTGATTTCAAGTATTGGTAATAAACAAAAAAAAAAATGGGGAAAAGTCAGTCCAAGCAAGAAGAAGTGATAATAACTCAGTCCGGCATAAGCGGTGGAGCTAGCACAAAAGCAACAGGTCAGGACTCATTTTCCACCCATGAATTTCTGGAAGTAATAATAGCTCAAGCAGGCAACTCTGGAGGAGAATCTACGAAGACAGGCAGCAGAAATTTGCCAAGGGGTGAAGTTTGCTCCATCATCGCAATAGTTCTTTCATTGGGTGTATTCCTTTACCTGATGGTTCAATGGATACAGAAACGCATTCAGAAGAAGATCAGGACAGAAATCAGACGCAGCATTTCAATGAAAATTCGTATAAACTGTAGAATTGATTCAGATGTACCTAATACCTGACCAAGAAAAACAACTCTATAAATCCAACAAAACGGTCCTCATTCCAAACTCTCCCGTGGAACTGCGTACATATTTAATAACAAATAATGCCCTTTCATTCGGTGAAACTGTCAACGCAGTGAAGGATTATTTATGCAATATGGCACAATATGAATTGTTAGATATAGGAGCCGTCGGAATAAAAATAATAACAATTTGCCGATAATGCATAAAATTATCAACAACCTATTAATAGAAACTATTCTTATAATCATCCTACGCACAGAATAAACAATTATCAACCTGGGCAGCGTTTTCTTCGCAGCCGATTCATTTACTCAACGGCAAGTAAAAACGCATTATCCGACATATCATGAAACATTTGAACGGAATAATACTCCGAAAAACAAAATGTGAATGTATTCAAACCCAATCCTAATCAACGCACATTACTACCCCACCAGAAAGAATGTCGATACAAATTAGAAAATATCCCCAAAAGCGGAATAATTACTCGACACAATATAATCCGAATCCCCAAAGAAGATTTCATGAAACAATCATACTCAAATCCCCAAATTTTACTTTCGAGGAACTAACTCATGTAGAACATGAACAACGTAACCCAAATTTCTTTGATAAATCAGATGGAGGTAGATGGTGTAGGTCTTCAAAACAGACTTCAATGAACCTTTCGTTTTGACTACGGACGCATCGAAATATGCAGTAGGCGCAATTTTATCACAAGGGAATCCTCCGAATGATTTACCTATAGCTTTCGCTTCTAGAACTTGGAATAAAGCTGAAACTAATTACTCTACCATAGAGAAATAATTACTCTAAATTGTTTGGGCAACAAAACATTTTAGACCTTATTTATTAGGCAGAAAATTCACAATTTATACTGATCATAGACCATTGACATGGTTATTTTCACTAAAAGAAACATCTTCAAGATTAATGCGTTGGAAAATAAAATTGGACGAATTCAATTTCGAAATTAAATATCGAAAAGGTGTTAATAATGATGCTGATGCCCTCTCTAGAATTCAAATAGAAGAATTTAATGCTAATGAAGAAGAAGATTCATCATCAGGCTTTGAATCGATTATACCAAAAATTTCTCCTACAGATCTGGATCTACGAAAAGAAGATTTCGAAGATATTTTAAAAATTGATGAAGACAAGAATTCAGAAACCGAAACTATCCACTCTAATCAGGAATACCCCATATTAGAAATTCCATACACAGATCGAGCTATCAATGCATTTCAATACCAATTATATTCAAAATTGGAAATCAATTTAATGTATCGAAAATGAAATTACATAAAGCTTCAACATTTAGATTAATAGTATCCCTTTCGGATGAAACTCAATTCACAAAATTTCTAAAGGAATATATCTCTCCAGATAAAACATATTGCGTTTTCTTTCAGAATAAAGACATAGAGAAACCATTTATTCAGTATGCGCAAAATTTATTCAAAAGAAAGAAAGAAAATCAGAACAGACAGGAAGATGTACTTCTAGAGAAAAATCAGAAAGCATACCTAAAATTACCAGCAGACGCAAAATTAAAACCTAGATTCTAGGAATCCAAAATTAAAATAATCGATAATATACTCACTAGGGGCGTTCGGCATTGACCTCCGCGAGCGGACGGATTTTTTTGTCACGTGACCACAGATCGTACAGATAAATCTGAAATATCTGGAAATAAACGAACGGTACAGAGCATCTGCCACAGAACATACTGCTCTGTTCTACTTTTATAGATTATGAGATTTCAAAGATCACTATTTTGGGAAATATGCTCATCTTTTAACGATACTTTCACCCTTTTAGTAGCTCTTCCATAAAATCTCAATTAAATAATTATGTGCAAAGGCACTGAATGCAAAAGAAACGAGTAATGCAATATCCCCTTCTGGTCGTTCAATACGGCGATAGAAAAATTTTAATGAATTAATTGAGTTTTTAATGAATAAATGAAAACAGAAGAATAAAATTGTTAGAATTTTTCAATCTATCGGTTGTCGGATCAGGAAACTCAACATAAAACAAAAAAATATATAAAAAACATAAACCTCTATGGATAAAATCGCTTTGCTCCGTCGAAATAGACCGAGCGAAAAGATCGACGTCCGATTGCTCAGATTTTTATGACGAACGGTACAGATTTGTATTCCCCTCAATCCGGATGTAATAAACGAACGGTTTAGATCGATCCGACACGTCCGATGTCGATGCCGAACGCCCCTATTGAAGAACCTGATAAGGGACATATCTATCACAAAAACAGAGTTAAACAGCAAAAAAAATAATCATCATTATTCCAAAACAGGAATCAAAGAGGACTTTTAAATATAGGAGGAAGAATATCAAAATTTATTTTTGGAACAATAGATGATGAAGATGAATCTCTCTATAAAGAATATTTTGAAACAATTCAGAATAATTTAACGACAATAGATGTCAATCAAAATAGAGTCATAAGTGTTATAAATTCAATATCCAATAATTTCCAAAATCAAACTAATATAATGATTAATCAAATAAATCAATTCATGAAACTTCAACGAGTCTTAGAAAGAATAATCCATCTAGAATTTGAGCAAATTAAAATATCTAAAATGCTTTCAGAAATTAACACTGCTGTCAGTTTTGTCAGAATACATTTGTTGCATGAATCAATATTACCACTAAATTATTTCAGAAACTACATCCAAAATAATGCCTTCATCATAAGTTTTAGAAAACTAATTGATCAACAGAGTTCAACCAGTGGGATTGAACTCAGTTCTTTAAAAGGGGGAGGTGATACGCTTTCCTTAAAAGAGGAAATGCAGTGAACGAGCTTAACCTCGTTCACTGACCGCTAGCATATTGCTGAGCTAGCAATTAGTATATAAGTCCCTAATTGTAGTAAATCAATAGAATTAGATTGTTATCTGTACTTCATGTCAGACGTATAATAAAACTTCTCTTAATTTTTTTAAAAACGTGATTTCCGAGAGCAGAATCATAATTTCCGAGGTTATTTTAAATGATAGTTTCTCAGAATCGAACTTTCTACCAGAGGTCAATCAAAAATATATTCTTGCAAAATTAACGTTTCTGAGTATTCAGACAGAATATGCTTTTGAAGAATTTCAACAAACTTGTTTATGTGGAAAGGACTATAAAAAATTTCATTTCATTTGCTGTCAGTATTTGCCAATATAAATCTAAATGATTATAGAAAAAAAAGGCCAACCCGAACATTGAATCTGAAGAGACCGATTCAACCTCGGATTCACCCAAACACTCCCCCAAAAAAAGAATATTACAAACTCTCCAGATAGTATGAACAGCGGTATTTTCATTTTTGTAAGCATGTTTACATTCATACAGAATAGGTATCTATATTATTTTATAGTGAGGTATATATTGATACGTAAGCCGACCCTATGCATTCCTTAAAAGAGGAAATGCAGTGAACGAGCTTAACCTCGTTCACTGACCGCTATAGCATATTGCTGAGCTAGCAATTAGTATATAAGTCCCTAATTGTAGTAAATCAATAGAATAAGATTGTTATCTGTACTCCATGTCAGACGTATAATAAAACTTCTCTTAATTTTTTTAGAAACGTGATTTCCGAGAGCAAAATCATAATTTCCGAGGATATTTTAAATGATAGTTTCTCAGAATCGAACTTTCTACGAGAGGTCAATCAAAAATATATTCTTGCAAAATTAACGTTTCTGAGTATTCAGACAAAATACGCTTTTGAAGAATTTCAACAAACTTGTTTATGTGGAAAGGACTATAAAAAAATTTCATTTCATTTGCTGTCAGTATTTGCCAATATAAATCTAAATGACTATAGAAAAGAGAAGACCAACTCTCTCAGACCAACTCACTGATCATCATGCTTTTCGCCATCGTATCAGTGCTCGTTAACACGAGCAATAGGACGATGGAATATGTCATTATAAGATTTCTCTTTTCGTACTTCTTTTGCTAGTTTAATTATTGTCTATCACACCGGATCCTCGACTCATAGATGACCAGCACTATGAGCGATTACTGGGCTTCATAGGATCAGCTTATGGATGGGCTTTCGGAACAGCAGAGAAGTCAGAAGTCAACAGGCTAGCACATGCCATCAATTATATAAACCAGCGAATGAAGCACACGAAGCGTTCACATTGCAAACCAAGACAGAGTTTCTAACTATGTTGAAGGCCCAAGATAAGAATGTTAACACTCTGAAAACAGAGATCAATGATCACATCAACGATATATCGATACGCTTGGATGCTTTTAAGCACAACACCGATCTTCTGCAATCAAATCTACTCACAGTAAGAGAGAATGCAGCCTGGACTGTAACATTATTGAAATATTCTACCCTAGTAAGTGAGATATCAACTGCTTACTCGTTACTTGGAGCGAAAATAGGATTGACTAAAAGCAGGAGCTATGACATCATCTCTATGGTCCAGTTGAAGAAAATACCGTAAAATGGTATACAGATGGTTCCAAAACCTCTACAGGAGCAGGCGCCGGGATATACGGGCCAAGCACCAAGTGTGCACTTTCGCTGGGCTCCTATATGAGCGTCTTTCAAGCGGAAATCTTAGCTATTGAAAGATGTCTGGATATAAATCTGGAAAGAAACTATCAGAAGTGCGATATAGCCATACACTCAGATAGTCAAGCTGCTATTAAAGCACTGAGCTCCTACGTCATCGATTCTAAGATGATCTGGGAGTGCCGGAACAAACTCAACGAGGTAGGCAAGAAAAATAAGGTCTTTTTAATCTGGGTTCCCGGCCACTCGGGAATCGAAGGAAACGAAGAGGCCAATACACTTGGCAAAGAGGGCGCACAAATGTCACTCATGGAACCTTGGAAATTTTTAAATATTTAATGGAGAGTAAGGAGAAAAGTAAAAATGGGGTCAGGCCAATCTAATCAGGAAAAAGAAGAGATTATCATCGCACAGGCTGGTGATAGTGATGGCCAAACTAATGGACAAGTCAGCGAAAAAATGTATTTGAATTGGTAATCTTCCTTCTGGTTATAGCAGCGGCCGTATTCTACACTTTCAACGCATGTAAGAAAAAGTTGGAAAGGAAAATCAGGCGAGAAGTCACGAGAAGCCAGATGTTAGTTCCAATCAACGACGCCTAGGTGATATAAACAGACTCCAAAAGCTAGTTTAGTATAAATCAGGTGAGCTCCCAAAAGACGCTCTGTAGCCGCACCTTTATTTTTCGTCATATCATACTTGGAGCTAACCTTCTTCTAGCTGCCCGGTACGTGCTTCGCTACGTATAAGGCATAGTAATAAACTTCAAATAAAACAAAAAAATAAAATTTATTACTTTCTCTAATTTTGTATGGAGTGTATGGAACTGCTCATCAAAAGCCACTACAAAAACATAATGTAAATGTTTATATTATATTTATCAGCAATACACACAAATATACATGGTGTCCCGTAAATACCACGCGAAAGTGACACTGGAGATAGATTGGCATTAGGTCTATCAGATAGCATCAACATGACCTCAGTAAAAGTCCGCTGGTTTTCGAGATATCACCACTTTTGCAAACAAAAATGAAAGAGAAAGTGAGATAAAAGAGAAAGAAGAGCAAAAATAATGGTTGTTTGAAACGGTAGCGAGGAAAGAATATCAAGCAACATGTAATTTGGCAAAATGTGATACTTGTGCATTTTTCCTAATTTTTAATTATTTCGGCATAAACACATCTCTCGCGACAAAATTATAATTTCTAAGGTTTTGACATAAAAAATTGGTAGTGTTGTATCATTTTGAAAAGTGCTGGAAATGGACCAGTTTTTACGATTATTTGTCAATTCAGTCTGATTTTTTTCACATCAGTCAGTCAAACTTAAGTTAACGTTTTAACTTCGTCATAAAATACAACAAGTTAGACATTTTTTTAAAGGATTTTGTTCTAGTTCTCGGTGAAGTTATGACTTCATTGTTTAAAGCAACTATTCAGGGTAGCCTAGGTAAAAAAAACATGAGTTTGAAGACCGAAAATTGAAGATTTTCAAAAAAACACAAAAGTGGTTATATCTCGAAAACCAGCGGACTTTTACTGAGGTCATGTTGATGCTATCTGAAAGACCTAATGTCAATCTATCTCCAGTGTCACTTTCGTGTGGTATTTACGGGACACCATGTATACTTTAAATGTTATTTCTTAACTATGACAAAGAGTAAAAACTATATTATATATGTCGGAGAATTAGTGTTTATCAGATTTAAGATTAATATTTAGGGACAGCAACGTTTTGTTTGTTGCCTGACGTAGCCGTGGATTAGGCACGTAGTGCTAGATTGAGATAATTTAGAAGTTATGGAAATTCTCAGTTGACGAGGCAGAAATGCGTAGACTCGTGCGTTGATAAATAAATGCTGAAAGGCAGAAAAGCAATTGGAAATTGTGGAAAAGAAATGAGAAAGTAGGCAGTCTAATTTGAGAGACCGATCGTGCTTGATCCACGGATTCGTCGGCCACGTATCTTAATAGATACTTTTCTAAAGTTGTAAAGTGTTATTTTGTCACAATAATTCTTCAATCAATAAAATGAATTCAGAAAATAATTCGACATATACATTCGAGTTAAAACATCCTGAAGACGTTGAATTGGCAATGCCTTCTAAATGATGAAGACTGCAAATAGTAAAAAGTGAAAAATTAAAAAGAATTGGGTACTATCAGCGGAGCCTCACTCTGTGCAATCAAATTTGATTCTATCAGAGACAAATCTCTGATACCTTGCTGTATATATGCTTATTTACTAGAACCTCAATCCACTACAATCAAAATATTGTGTTTGCGTGTATGAATTGAATCATCGAATAATTGTTTAGCTTAAAATTTGAGAATTAACGATCATACACTACTGCAAAAAATTAAGGGATCAAAAAAAAATTCCAAATTTTTCGGCAATTTTCAACATGCCGTAACTTTGAGAGGAAGGGTCGTACAAGGAATTAAAAAAAAAACAATTATAAACAATAAACAATAATAAAATGGTATCGTGTGCTGTATGGCTTTCTTCAAGCAGAGAGAAGGAACAGATAAGAAGAAAATTAGAGGAAAAACATATCACAGGTAGGGATGAGTACTGAACAGATCCGCATTCGAAATTTTTGCTAGTATGTCTTGGTAATCTGATATCTTTCTATATGTGTATATTATCGCCTGAAGAAAAATTGTTTATTTGATATTCAATTGACCTTATTTGAACGGGATTCCTAAAGACCCAACACGTCGTATTTTTTGGGTGAAATTCGTAAACAGAAAAAACTGGCAACTTAATTCAACCCTGAACTTTCAGCCATATTGGTCGTCAACTAATCCCCGCCCAGTGGTTCCATTTTTCCTTACACAATTGTATGTCATAGCGCCTCTTCTCTATTCTATCTCTATGGTCTAAATAGTAATGAAAAAATTTTGAAAATTTATGTGACAGATTATGAGGTGTATTTTGCATAATAGATAGATTTGACGCTCTATGTAAGACTTTTAAAATGTGACATTTAATGTTCTACAGTTGACTATGAAGACTGTAAAGTGACAGTTGTTAACTTCGACTTTTTTGAAATGGACTGAAGGTAAAGATCATGTTTGAAAAAATTTGGATATATGATGGAAAAAGTATTTTTACTCAAATTGAGAGAACGAGTTCTCGATTCATTGTTTTCAAGTGAAAAACTTTCCAGTAGGAATATGTAAACCACAAATAATTATAGTTACATTGAGAAACAAGCAGAAAGAAGTTATACTCTATTCAAGAAAACACTTCATCGATTCGCCAGATATCAAGCCGTTGCAATGAATGATGAATTTTTTCAAATTCTGACAGCACGAAGATTGGTCTCCAATTTAATGGAAATACTTCATTATTTCGTCAGATTATGATATATCCATTCATTATAATGGGGAATAATACTTCTGAAATACTGACAGCACGAAGATTGGTCTCCAAATTAATGGAAATACTTCATTATTTCGTCAGATTATGATATATCCATTCATTATAATGGGGAATAATACTTCTGAAATACTGACAGCACGAAGATTGGTCTCCAAATTAATGGAAATACTTCATTATTTCGTCAGATTATGATATATCCATTCATTATAATGGGGAATAATACTTCTGAAATACTGACAGCACGAAGATTGGTCTCCAAATTAATGGAAATACTTCATTATTTCGTCAGATCATGATATATCCATTCATTATAATGGGGTATAATACTTCTGAAATACTGACAGCACGAAGATTGGTCTCCAAATTAATGGAAATACTTCATTATTTCGTCAGATTATGATATATCCATTCATTATAATGGGGTATAATACTTCTGAAATACTGACAGCACGAAGATTGGTCTCCAAATTAATGGAAATACTTCATTATTTCGTCAGATTATGATATATCCATTCATTATAATGGGGTATAATACTTCTGAAATACTGACAGCACGAAGATTGGTCTCCAAATTAATGGAAATACTTCATTATTTCGTCAGATCATGCTATATTTCATTCATTACAGTGACAAATCATTTTTCTGATATACTGACAGAACGAAGATCGGTCTCCAATTTACAAGAAATACTTTATTTCGTCAGATCATATAATATGAATTCATTAAATTGAAGAATAATTGTTCCAAAACGCTGACCACACAGTGGTTAGCCTGCAATTTTTCCATCAAAATCTAAATTTTCTTTAGTCCATCAGCGACCTTAATATATTTGACTCCATCAGACAAAAGAATTCAATTTCATCAGAAAAAATTAAAAATGTCAACTGTCATTGTCAATATCAATTATAAAATGTTAAATGTCACATGTCAAATGTAGAACATCGAGTTTCAACTGTTGAATATCACTTGGACTAGAGCACTAGAAAGATAGGTATGCCAGACAGGCTGACTGGGTCCAACCATAGACTCGAAAATTACAGATGGTAATGTCAATTTTTCAGTTATTGTGCTCTATTGTTGTTGCGTGCTTTTTTTGAAGAATAGTTAATAGAAAGTATTGATTTTAATTCAAAACAATAAAGTTGGAGACTAGATAGGTAAGCATAAGCATTTATTCGATTACAGATTTCATTTCATTCGAATTGTCCTGTAATTTTCGGGTCTGTGGTTGGACCCAGCATGGCTGTCTGGTATACTCCCCTTTTTAGAGCCTTACTTGGACCTATGAGATCACAGAATGAACATGACGGTTTAACCGACCTGACTTCCTAAAGAAGCCCACTCACTAAGAAGGAAGCGCGATGGCTTCAATGCGCGTGGTACGGGGTACAGTGAAAATAGTGTGTGTGAAATTTGGAATGCGCAATTCCCTTGGTCGGAATCAGGATAGTTTTAATTTTTAGCGTGTGCATTGCTCATCGTACGTGGAAGAATGACCAAGAACGACCGTGTATGTGTTTTGAAGATTTTAAAATAATGTTTTAATCGTAAGATTCGAACATCTGAGTTTGTAGTTTGTTGTTCCATTTCAGAGCCCTGATGAAGATTTTGAAATAAAATCGAAACAAGTTGGCCTTTTTTTCCAAAAAGTTGTTTTTTTGAAGGAGAAATTGACCTAGAAACCTGTTAGAGAATCACCTGAAATTCAATAATCACAAGATTTTTAGTAGTAATGTTTAATGTGACTTAAACATTAAGGAATATCCAGATGAAACCGCATTTAATAATCAAGAATTCAAATTCCATGGAAAATTACCAGGAAGCAGTTATCGACCTCATTCATTCAATAAACCATATCTAGGCCAAATAATATGCGAATTTTGCAGATTCCAGCAACTCCGGAAGGCGGCCCATGACGAAAACTGTGTGTCGTCACAAATAATATATAAACTGTACTCATTTATTTTAATTCTCAACAACATTATTGTTCATATTTTGTGTAATGTACACTTAATAAATCTCTCAAAATCCACCCCGAGTTTCTCTTGGTTTGTAGGTGATTTACAACCCCCTACTCTCCACAATCTCACTGCTACTTCAACGGAGTTACGAACCGTTGAAGAAAGTAGAAACATATCTTTAGAGGATACCCTCTAAAGATACATGGTCCTTCGAGCCGGAGCATTGGGGCAAAAAACAAACTCGAAAAATTGTTTCGACAAGAAACTCCGGAAGGCGTCCCATGACGAAAACGGTGTGTCGTCACAAATAATATATAAGCTGTACTCAGTTGATTCTCAACAACATTTTTGTTCAAGTTTTGACGTAAATAAATTATTCAAACTCCACCGCGAGTTTTACTTGGTTTGTAGTGGATTTACAACCCTCTACTCACCACAACTCACTCACTGCTACTTCAACGGAATTACGAACCGTTGAAGAAAGTAGAAACATATCTTTAGAGGATACCCTCCAAAGATACAAGTACACAGGTGATTTTTTTTAGTGTTTCATTAAAAGTCTTCAAGAAAGGAATTGTAATACGAATTCAAGATTTGATATTTCTTCAAGCGGAAGCTAGTAGTTATAAAAGGGGGGTTTCTGGCACACTTTTAATGCGATACCTTTGTGCCAGAAATCCCAAGGGGGTTCTGGCACAGCTGTGCTAGAGCTATTATGACGAGGCGGGAGCGAATTTCTTGATCATACGAGTAGAAACTTGTATATTGTTGGCAACCCCTCAACAATGAGCCTATTGTTCACATATTCTTGCTGACTTTCCAAAATAATATAAAAAGAAGCAACGCAATGCTCATAATCAGTTCATTTCTATCTTCCGTCGAGTTTATATCTCTCTTTGGTGAATATTTTCAAAGTCCCTTATCATAATAAATGTAACGTGTGTTATGTAGAGATGTTTTGTATTATTGATCTGATTTCGGCAATCAACCTGATTACCTGAATACCAATCATTGTTATTGATTTCAAACACCTTGAATTAATTGTTATCATTACAACACCTGCTGTAATCGCACACTTACCCAATTGATTTAAATTGTTATTGTTGTTATGGATAGAGGATTCAATTAAAGAAAACTGAAGATTAAGCATCTCAATTATTTTCCACCGGTTTCCCACTACACTTATAGCGGCTCACAAAAAGTGGGTCAGCTTTGGTCAAGTGGCTCCTTACTGTAAGCTGTTTACATAGGAGGCGGAAGTAGAGGAATTCAACAGGAAAAACTTGTCAATCTTACGAATTTACGCTTTGCTATAGAAATATTTCGCTAAAACGTAAATTCAAATATTCAATATTACTCTTAGACGAGTACCGCCAAATACTTGTAGTTAAGTGCTACAAAGTGCTATAAAAACGCTAAGAACTCTACGTGTAAAGAATTTGTGGTGAACCTCTCTGAAGAATATTCCAGAAAGTCCAAGAAAGAAGATCACTGAATAGGCCTATTCAAGAAGACCATCCCAGCAGAACTTCTGGAGGACCACGTAAGTGGATACCGGTGTTTTCTTTCTCTTTTATTATCGGTCGCCTTGAAACAGAAACAAGAAAATAGTCAATTACAGTCCACTTTTAGCTTTCCAAAATCTTGAGCTATTTTACTGCAACATTTGGTTGTATCGGTTAACTAGCGTGACAGGTCACAGTCTGCGAACATGGGGCACAGCGTATATTTCCATAGGACCAGAAGGAGACAAATTAAGTACAACTTGGACAGCTGTCGTCTGTGACAACAACAATACTTTGGGAGACGTGCAAATTATTTTAGGCAGGGATTTTCTTTACGAAAATCAGGCACAAATTAATTATGGGGAGGAACCGTATATGACAATGTGGGGAAGGAAAATTCAAAGGTGACCATACCTTTTTCGTTTCAACTGGGGAGATGTACGTATATTTTGGAATTCTTATTCTATCTGAGTACAACAAGCTGCCTTCCAGAAGAATGTATTGGGAAAGAAAGTCTGATACCTATAATCATTTGGTGAGCAACAGCATATCAAGGGATTGGTTTGAGTTGATACATCGTTACTTACATTTCAATGATAACAATAAAATTGACCCTAACAACAAGCTGTACAAGATACAACCTCTTATAGAACAAATCAATGAAATATCACAAGCATTAGCAATTGTAATGAATCAGAATTATCGTAAATTATTAGAGGCATTAGACTTCCAAATTAATATTCCATATTTCGATTTCTCATGGTCACAGGCGGAAATTGGGTATACGATACACAGGATGTATGCGAAGCGAAGTTGTTGATTATTGGATCAAGTTTTCATAAACATCGCGTAGGAATCCGAAAGTATTTTGTATCAGAGACGGGTCAGGTTCGGCTACGCCGCGGTCCGCGTGGCGTAATGCTTAGACAGCACAAAATTCATGGCTGAAGCGAGGGAACTGCAACTAAGGAAAAAACCCCATGCAGTACTGTTCCCATCGCGGGATCCGCCCGCGAAAGGTGGGAAAATGTAAATCTAATTCGCGTGAGGTTGAAAAACTAGAAGAAAGTCCCCCTCAGGGTACGACCCATTGATCACCGAACCGCCCATATGGGCGGAAACACCAAATTTTGCGTCACGCGGAAAACATTGACCAAGGGAAAAACCCCATCAGGGTATAATCCCCATATTTCAAATCCGCCTGCGGGAAGTGGGAGAAGCAAAATTTTTAAATACTGATAGCGAGAAGGAAAATCCATCGACACCCTTCCAGGGGGAATTGAATCGTCCTCTGCCCATTTCGTAGATTCCAGGGGCTCACCGACCCGGAAAGCCGTAAACCTGAAGAGGGTCCCCGTTCTGGGTAACGAACACCTCCTCTTTTCTCTTTCAAATCCTCGCCATACTCAATGAACCACTATATTTTACTTTCTGCCTCTTCCTCTGAACTTGAATCAGTAGAGGGATTATTTTTTTTGTGCTCTTGAAATAGCGTTCTGTTTTAGGCATTCTCCGAACCATGCCGCCTGATAGTTTCGAGGACTCAGCTCTGTCTGATCTCCCATATTCCTCGGAAACGTACGGGATCAAAATAAGGTAGAAATAACCCTTTTTTTTCTTGTTTTCTCAAATAAAGTTGAAGCTAAACTGATGAATTGTCCATCTTTCCCTTTGTTGTTTTTTCAAATTTCGTCACTTGAGTGAAGTTTTGCTCGACTCCCTTTCTCCCCCATATTCTTTGCATCGAGTGTGGTGTATTGCTCACATTGTTTTAATTATTAATCATAATATCAAAACATGTTATCATAACACACCGCTACTTCGATGGAAGACAATTGATTTCATTCCATTCTCAGTCCAACTGTACCATAGATAAGTAAATAAAGAGCAAAGTAGGTGGTTCGTTCCTTACTGAATAATCCCCTTTATTGCAAACACCCTCGATACATCACATGGCGATCCTTGCCCTTACCTGAAGGTACGTGTTAAATGTACAAAAATGGGTTCGTCGAAGTCAAAAGAAGTTAAAGAAGAGGTAATCATAGCACAAGCAGGCAACAGTGGTGGCCAAAGTACCAACCAGTGGGGTGCTATTTCCATTAGAGAAGTCTGCGAGATAATCGTATTCCTTATATTAATTATGGCTATCATGGTATACTTCTACCAATACTGCAAAAAGAAAATGGAGCGAAAAATCCGGAGAGAAATCACACGAAGCCAGATAAACATGAACAACATCAGCCAATAATTGCAGGTAAACTACCCTATAATGTATGTCTCCAGCTATACCAGGTTTCCGTGCAGTGACATTATGGTGAATTAAGTTACGAACATTGAAATTAGAATAGATAGTTATTAGTTATATAATATTAAATTTTATGGAAATTAATAGTTTAGAAGGAATTTTAGAATCTTTAAATTCAATCCAAATTTATTTAAGAAAGATTGGCCCTGAAAGGCGAAAGGGAGAAATTTTTCATAAAAAATTATCTGAAGCACAGTCCGCTTACAGTAATTTCAAATCAATAGCAAACTCGTTAAAATTTTCTGATATACCCTCTGACAGTTTAGAATCTTTTCAAAAACTCAGTATCAAAATTGAATCCACATTTCAAAAAATCATTGAATTAGATAAAGGAAGAATCAATACTTCAAGAAACATGGAAAATTTTGACTTGAAAACTGCTACTAGCTTATTACCTGTACTTGATGATAATGAAAAAACAACAGAGAAATTGATTGATGCCATAGAATTTTACGACTCCATGCTGAATGCCGATCAAAAACAATATCTCATAAAATTCATTTTAAAAACGCGCCTTTCTTCTAGTGCTAAGTTGAGGTTGAATAGCGAGTATGTTTCTACAAATCATTTGATAGAAGATATGAGGTCTCGACTTTTAACCATCAAATCAGATACAACTTTACAATCAAAATTAATTCATGCGAAGCAAGGTAATAGGTCAATAGAAAATTTTGGTAAGTCTTTAGAAGAACTTTTCGTGGATTTAACTATTTCCCAGGCAAAAGGCGATACGAGAGCTTACGAGGTATTAAAACCAGTAAATGAAAGAAATGCCATTAAACAATTCGCGGACGGGTTGAAAAATGAAAGATTGAGTACAATTATTGCCGCTCGAAATTACACGTCATTGAAAGATGCTATTCGTGCAGCTCAGGATGAGAATGCTTTTCAAAATGAAAGTCCCCAATTTTTTCAGCTTCCTATACGAGAGGTCGAGGACGTAATAATACTTCGTTCGGAAATCGAAACGAATTTAGGAATAGAAATTTCGAAAGGAATCAATTTAGATCGAATTATAATCGAGGAAACGGTAATAATAGATATAATACATCTAGAGGTCGAAGGTACCACAACAATGGTTACCGACAAAACAACACTCAGCAGGTAGATTCACGCAAAAATCCGCCAAGAATGCAAAATTCCGGTCGAAGACGTTCTAATAATAATCATATATTCTACGCCGATGGTACAACTGCTTCACATTCCAGTGAAAACGAACCGAATCAGTTTTTTCGAGAGCAATAAGAATCCGCAAATGTATGAATGTTCTAGTATGAATTGGGTTGACATTAGAGTGAATGATGAAAATCACAAATTTCTTTGCGATACAGGTGCTACATTATGCGCAATAAAATATGAATGTTTAGGTTCAAATGTAAAAATTCATGAAGAGAAAATAACTATAAATGGCATTGGAGGACAACTTACCACCGAAGGTTTTGTGAAATTAATCATCGGCCCTCTTTTCGAATTTGGTTACCCGTGTAAAGTTTTGTTCGACTTTCGATTTCTGCCCCATAGTACATCTTGTCCTCTTTCACGTATACACAACGGTACCTTCCGATGGTTTCAAATGCTTCATATTTCGAAACGAATGGGATGGAATTGGCAACAAGCATCATTGGCCCTCTTTCGAACTTTGTTACTTGCGCAAAGTTTTGCTCGACCTTTTTCTCCCCATAATTTTTTTCCTAAACACATTTGGCCTTTTTCTTTTCGAATTTGGTCACTTGGGTGAAGTTTCGCTCGACGTCTGTCGACTATACAAACTGTTCGCCCCAACTCCGTTTCTCTCTCCATTATTGCAATAAAGGTTTCTCCCGCACCAGTGGGTGGGAAAATAATAGTATTCTGTTTTAGACATTCATACTTGGCATGTGAAAAGTATGTTTTAGCCGATATTTTAATTGTTGTGTCATCAACTATTTTATAAATTTTGTTCGCGGCAATTCAACCTTTTTTTGGATTATTCAAAATAGTTTGACAAATAAGGACATTGCTCAATACTCATAATAAAAGTCCTGCTGTTTCTCTTATCCCGAACAATCAGACAGTCGAGCCATTCTCATTATATTCCTTAAAATATATAAATTTTATCTCTCGCCTCTCTTCCTGCATTTTGTGTACCACAACAAAAAGCAGACGTTATTTTATGATGCGTGGTATTCTTCCTCGGATGATCACTCAAGAAATGGGGAATGGAGAGGGGTCATATGAGGACGAATAAGTAGGGTGTAACACTAACATTTTGGCTTTCTTGTATAGATGTATTGTTAGAATATAAATTTTGTATTGTCCAACTGTCATAGTACATTTTCCCCAAAAATTTAGGCCCACAAGGAACCGGACCTACCTGAAGGATGGGAAGGGTACTGACCCTAGTCGGAGGGATGACCTTCCTCCTAACGATAATCCGCACGGAATCTCTAATCGCTTACGACTGCACAAATAAAGATAGTGAGATAACCGCGGTCTCTATACGCAATGTCGCGAAGTGCCCGGTTTTAGAGAACACTTATAAAAGCGAGACAATTAAGGTGAAGGTGCTACAAAAAGACGAAGTAAGAATGAAACATATATGGACCTGTTGTGTTGAAGTAACAACGATAATTACGCACTGCGGAATGCACAGTCATAGCTCGATTGTCGCCGGGGGCGTGTCTAGCTTCATCTACCGGCTGGGAGCCGAGGAATGTCGGTCTGTACATCGCTATCAAACCCTAAAATTATACCATCAAGAAATAGGGAAAATTCAATTGAATGGGACTACTACAGCATCGGTCACTATAGGGGGAGCAGTGGACAATGATGGTACCTGTAAGGGAACCACCTATCAAGAAGACGGCTGAACGTGGCGGGACGTCGTTATTGTAGCTTCTGTAAAAATTCGGGTCTCCGACTTTGAGACTAGAGTGAAAATCGACGAGAACGAAATCAGCCTGCAAGGGGGTGTAGTGTGCCCCTATTTAAGGGGGTACTGCTTCGACACCACGGTAGGAGAAGTGACCTGGGAAAATGATCCCTTAACCACATGTGAAGAATCTCTCAGCCTACTGTATCAAGGACCAGCCAACTTAGTTTCCAATCAATTTACAACCGAACAGGTCTTGGTCGTAGAAGACAGCTCCAAAGTGTTCGCGGTAACCCTGATCAAAAGGATCCTATTATGTCAAGTGGAGATTTGGCAGACAGAGCATCCCCGAATTCTGGTGCTACGGGAGGATCAGAAGGACCGAATAACCACCAAGATGAATATCCTACCCCATAACGCAGACATGATGGCCTATGTGAACAGCAAATTTTTATATGTGGAACAAGCGTATGTTCGAAGACTCGACCAAGTGTACACCGACACCGTGCACCGACGATGTCTCATGCACAGAGAGATACTAAAGAATCGACTGCTGATGGCACCCTTAGTACCAAACACCCTGAGTCAGCTAGTCAAAGAAAGCGGAGGATACGTGGGCCGTGTGTTAGGAGAAGCCCTATATATTATGAGGTGCATGCCTCTGAATGTGGAAATACGACGAACGAACAAATGCTACAATGAGTTACCGATACTGGTCAATAATCAATCAAAATTTATGGCTCCGGTCACCAGAGTAATCCAAAATTATGCTGAAGAAGTAGACTGCAATGGACTAATGCAAACACTTTACAAAATCGACGATCAGTATCCTACCCTAAAGAAAGCACCAAAGGAGCTAATACCTGACTCTGATGCTAAATTAGAATTTGCACCCATTCAACCGATCGGCGCCCTGGGAATTTATACACAAGACGAAATAACCAGAGCACAGCGCATCTTGTCTGGTTTGCAACAGTGTGTGTAAAGTTGTTACTTATATTTTTTATCTCAATATACGTCTAGAATTTGATCGCAAGTTGTTTAATTTTTCCTACTTTTCCCTGGAGAATATAAATACTAAGTCCTGTCCCTAGTGCGACGGGCCGTGCCCACACTTTCTCCCTTCAGGAGGAAGATCTTCAAAATTTTCTTAACATCTTTTTTTTTTAATAATAACACCCCTTGATTGGTGGAAAGCCGCTATTCCGTCAGATCTTGAAGGGGGTGTTCATTACACCCTATTAGAATCTTTGCAACCTCAACATTTTGATAAAGTCGTTACAGCTGCACGAAGGATTAGCGGATATAATGAGACAACAAAGAGTTTCAAAGCTCCTTCACTGGCTCTATACTACAGAACAAATTTAGTACAGATCAGTACAACCGCCGAGACTATGACACTGAAAAAAAAATCCTATGCTAAAGGTTGATGACCGGAATAAAACAATTAAAGATCTTGAATACACAGATCAACAATTGCTAGGGATCACTTATGAACTTCTCTTCATTTGTATTTTTTTCAAGTTATCTCGTGAATATCTGTACATTAATTATGTTCTCTAAGGAAAAAGTAAGATGTTTTGAGTTTATTATATCAAAGTCTTCTTCACTTCATCGGCTCTTGTTCACAAAATCGATTATTATTTGTAGGCTGTTACAGGTGAAGTGAAAAGCAATGTGGTATTTGTTATTAAATCTGTTTTTTTCTCTCGTTCAAACACATAAGGTGACATTAATTGAAGAAATGAGAACAATATCAGCTTATCAGTCATGCCGAGAAGACGTTTGGCTCCTGTGCAACTGGACCAAATCATACGGTGGATACAGGAAGGTTTGTCCCAGCGAGAAGTGTCCCGGCGGTTGAATGTTCCGCAAAGTGTCGTGAGTCGGGCTTGGAATAGGTTAATCCAAAACTACTCAGTAGCTTATGTTCATAGGGGAGGTCGGCAGCTGCCCAAGATCGTCTTTTGATCCTCAATGCTAGGAGAAATCCCACTTACCCGGCGCGGCGTTCAATAGATCACTGAGAGTTGCAACAGGAGTTCTAATTTCGAACCAGACAGTAAGACGACGACTACATGTTCGTGGTTTGAGAGCACGAAGGAGGGTACAACATCCCCGTTTGAATAGGAAACAACGGGTTCATCGACGGCAATGGGCTGAGGAGCACCGCAATTGGACACTTGAAGATTGAAGCCGATGTATATTTACGGATGAGTATAGATTTCGTTTGGTCAACTCCGATGGACGTATTCTTGCTTGGAGGGAAAGAGGTCGAAGGTATGCAAAACAGTTTATGGTACCCACAACAGCTTTTGGCGGAGGTTCTATATGTGTATGGGGAAGTAATGGAAAAAAATATGTGTGTGTGTGTGTGTGTGCAGCTGTAAGTTTTTGCAGTAGAGGATAGTAATATAATGAATAAGGTAGATAATTTTAGATATATTTTCAGAGTTAAGAGTATTCCTTAGAAATTTAAACAAAGATCCAGTAAGTAGGAAAAATAGTTTGATAGCTACAAATAAAAACTATTAAAAGTCAATTAATTAGAGGTAGAACTTGCTGAATTGAGAAGCGAATTTAACAAAGACTCAAATAACTCAGAAGTTATAGCAAAAGTTAAGTCCTATGTGGAATCTAGTGAGGATAGATGAATCTTCAATGTTGAAACTACCTTGTCATCAATAATGACGGCGATCCATGTTCAATATTAAGAGACAGGGAAGAAGAGATGAGCAGAGACAGAATTGTTCGAGAGTTCGACTCAGTACAATAAGGGAAATAGTTATAGTCTTGAGTGTTTTTTTCTTGGAACTAACTAGTTCTCCTCAGTTTACCACAATAAACGAAAATTCAATCATGCAATGTGAACCGAGCAGAAAGTGACTGGATATGTTAACTGAATCAGAAAAAAAATTGGTTAAATAATCTATTGTTGGCTACTTGCAAGTGTGCGTGCACCAGAATGAATCGTATCATTACTTATAATTGAAATGGCGGACAGAGGAGAGGATCAATGCACGATGTACATGTAGAACCCAAAACGGAATAAAAGTGTTATATCGATATCTTATTGAGTTATGAGCTAACAAGCTGGCAAAAAGTGAGAATATTCATGACTAGAAAAAAACACTTAAACTGCCAATATCAGAGGTCTTATATTATTCAGGAAATATTGTTATGAAATTGCAGAGACAGCTGCTAATGCTCTTAAATCTGACATGAATAACTAAAAATCTTTTAAACAACTTTCAGAGGCTGTACTAGTAATAACTATATCTATCGCAAAAGAGTGGGAGATGTACAATACACGAAAATTCAATCATACAATGTGAACCGAGCAGAAAGTGACTGGATATGTTAACTGAACCAGAAAAACAAATTGGTTAAATAATAATCTATTGTTGGCTACTTGCAAGTGTGCGTGCACCGGAATGAATAGTCTCGTTACTTATAATTGAAATGGCGGACAGAGGAGAGGATCAATACACGATGTACATGTAGAACCCAAAACGGAATCATAAGTGTTATATCGATATCTTATTGAGTTATTTTATAGAAAGCCAAGTAAACGAATTTATTGTGAAGCGGCGGAGGGAAGAGCTAACAAGCTGGCAAAAAGTGAGAATATTCATGATATCTCTGAACATTTTATCTAATTTAATTTTACATTTCATCTTCAAAAACAACCCCTACTTGTATTAATGGAGGGTGAGCGGACTTGCGACCCGTGCTCGCACGGGTTGAAAAAATTAAGTGAATTCATGGATAAAGAAATGTACTACTATTAGATGGGAGTACCACCGTAGTGTGGGTCTACGATGTAAGTTTGATCATAAACTATATTTGAATCTCAATTGATTAACATGTTTCGAAAATTACCTATTCGTTCTGCCAAAGTGTGAAAAATACATGTGCCTAAAACCAGCGACTTTCGATTTCTGCCCTATAGAACATTTTGTCCTCTTTCACGTATACACAACGGTACCTTCCGATGGTTTCAAATGCTTCATATTTCGAACGAATGGGATGGAATTGGCAACAAGCATCATTGGCCCTCTTTCGAACTTTGTTACTTGCGCAAAGTTTTGCTCGACCTTTTTCCTCCCCATAATTTTTTTTTACTAAACACATTTGGCCTTTTTATTTTCGAATTTGGTCACTGGGGTGAAGTTTCGCTCGACGTCTGTCGACTATACGAACAACACAAAGTCGAGAAACTATTTTGTTAAATTGATAATAATCATGTCTTTAGCAAAGTTTAAACGTGGAAGCTCAAAAAGAGAGAAGAAAAATTACAGGATTCCGGATGAAGTAAAACCGGAAGAGTTGCCTAGGGATGAGCTTGAGAGCATCTCCACTATCATCAATATGAAGCCATCCACAGTGAGTTTCAGACCTGATAAGATAGATACACTTTTCCATGTGCAAGAATTCTCTATTGCTGCAGATGAAAACCAGAATTATATGATCGACTTCTCTAAATTTAAAGAAGAGAGAGATTTTATAACAATATCAAGGGTGTGTTTCATCATGCTAGGGTTATTTCCAAAAAATACTGGAAGGGCAACCATAGCAGTGAGATGTGATGCATACACAAATCCCTCTGATAAGAATGAATTCTCTGGCACTGGTGGTCTGAATGAAATGTGGGGCTTTGTAGGAGCAATGTCTCATTGTGTGGCATCTGAAGATAAAGATTCTTTGTTTGTCAACATTAAGCTAACAGGTAGTACTGTTAAGAATGTGATTATTGCAAAGCTTATAACCTTGTATGAGTTTTGTCACACTGACATACCATTGCTCTACATGGCCCCAAGGATGATTGCATTCCAATTTGCCAAAATTGATGAGTCAGATAGACTCTCAGAATTATATGGGAAAACCAAAGATCTCTTTAGAAAGATACATAGGAAGAAGTCTGATATGAGAGGCTTGAATGAGATCCTAAATGATAGTAATATCACTGCAACTGGGTCCCAGGTAGAAGTTGATCTAACCCAACAACCTGGAACAACTACCCCACCTGTTAGAAGAAGGGATATCAAAGGAAGGGATAGACCACTGCCGATTATGCCAAATGAAGAGGAAATAACATGGGAAAGCATCTCTAAAGGATAAGAGATACTTTGTAGTATAGACTAGTATATGACATTTATAGAAAATATAAAGAAAATACAAAAACAACTTTAGTTAGATTAGGTTAAGTAGTTGCCCCAACTCCTTTTCTCTCCCCATTATTCCAATAAAGGCCCCCCCCCCCGCATCAGTGGGTGGGAAAATATTAGTATTCCGTTTTATACATTCATACTTGACATGTGAAAAGTACGTTTTAGCCGATATTTTAATTGTTGAGCCATCAACTATTTTATAAATTTTGTTCGCGGCAATTCAACCTTTTTTTTGGATTATTCAAAATAGTTTGACAAATAAGGACATTGCTCAATACTCATAATAAAAGTCCTGCTGTTTCTCTTATCCCGAACAATCAGACAGTCGAGCCATTCTCATTATATTCCTTACAATATATAAATTTTATCTCTCGCCTCTCTTCCTGCATTTTGTACACCACAACAAAAAGCAGACGTAATTTTATGATGCGTGGTATTCTTCCTCGGATGATCACTCAAGAAATGGGGAATGGAGAGGGGTCATATGAGGACGAATAAGTAGGGTGTAATACTAACATTTTGCTTTCTTGTACAGATGTATTGTTAGAATATAAATTTTGTATTGTCCAACAGTCATAGTACATTTTCCCCAAAAATTTAGGCCCACAAGGAACCGGACCTACCTGAAGGATGGGAAGGGTACTGATCTTAGTCGGAGGGATGACCTTCCTCCTAACTATAATCCGCACGGAATCTTTAATCGCTTACGACTGCACGAATAAAGATAGTGAGATAACCGCGGTCTCTATACGCGATGTCGCGGAGTGCCCGGTCCTGGAGAATACTTATAAAAGCGAGACAATTAAGGTGAAAGTGCTACAAAAAAACGAAGTAAGAATGAAACACATATGGACCTGTTGTGTTGAAGTAACAAGAATAATTACGCACTGTGGAATGCACAGTTAAAGCTCGATTGTCGCTGGGGGAGTGTCTAGCTTCATCTACCGGCTAGGAGCCGAGGAGTGTCGGCCCGTACACCGCTATCAAACCCTTAAATTATACCACCAAGAAATAGGGAAAATTCAATTGAATGGGACTACTACGGCATCGGTCACTATAGGGGGAGCACTGGACAATGATGGCACCTGCAAGGGAACCACCTATCAAGAAGACGGTAGAACGTGGCGGGACGTCGTAACTGTAGCTTCTGTAAAAATTCGGGTCTTCGACTATGAGTCTAGAGTGAAAATGGACGAGAACGAAATCAGCCTGCAAGAGAGTGTAGTGTGCCCCTATTTAAGGGTGTTCTGCTTCGACACCACGGTAGGAGAAGTGACCTGGGAAAATGATCCCTTATCCACATGTGAAGAATCTCTCAGCCTACTGTATCAAGGACCAGCCAACTTAGTTTCCAACCAATTTACAACCGAACAGGTCTTGGTCGTAGAAGACAGCTCCAAAGTGTTCGCGGTAACCCTGATCAAAAGGATCCTATTATGTCAAGTGGAGATTTGGCAGACAGAGCATCCCCGAATTCTGGTGCTACGGAAAGATCAGAAGGACCGAATAACCACCAAGATGAATATCCTCCCCCATAACGCAGACCTGATGGCCTACGTAAATAGCAAATTCTTATAAATATGTGGAACAAGCGTATGCTCGAAGACTCGACCAAGTGTACACCGACACCGTGCATCGACGATGTCTCATGCACAGAGAGATACTAAAGAATCGACTGCTGATGGCACCCTTAGTACCAAACACCATGAGTCAGCTAGTCAAAGGAAGCGGAGGATACGTGGGCCGTGTGTTAGGAGAAGCCCTATATATTATGAGATGCATGCCTCTGAATGTGAAAATACGACGAACAAACAAATGCTACAATGAGTTACCGATACTGGTCAATAATCTATCAAAATTTATGGCTCCGGTCACCAGAGTAAACCAAAATTATGCGGAAGAAGTAGATTGCAATGGACTAATGCCACCACTTTACAAAATCGACGATCAGTGGATGGGATTGAGCCCGTATCCTACCCTACAGAAAGCACCAAAGGAGCTAATACCTGACTCTGATGCTAAATTAGAATTTGCACCCATTCAACCGATCGGCGCCCTGGGAATTTATACACAAGACGAAATAACCAGAGCACAGCGCATCTTGACTGGTTTGCAACAGTGTGTGTAAAGTTGTTACTTATATTTTTTTTATCTCAATATACGTCTAGAATTTGATCGCAAGTTGTTTAATTTTTCCTACTTTTCCCTGGAGAATATAAACACAAAGTCCTGTCCCTAGTGCGACGGGCCGTGCCCACACTTTCTCCCCCCTTCAGGAGAAAGATCTTCAAAATTTACTTAACATCTTTTTTTTAATAATAACACCCCTTGATTGGTGGAAAGCCGCTTTTCCGTCAGATCTTGAAGGGGGTGTTCATTACACCCTATTAGAATCTTTGCAACCTCAACATTTTGACAGCGTTAAGGTGCACGAAGGATTAGCGGATATAATGAGACAAGAAAGAGTTTCAAAGCTCCTTCACTGGCTCTATACTACAGAACAAATTTAGTACAGATCAGAACAACCGCCGAGACTATGACACTGAAAAAAAATCCCATGCTAAAGGTTGATGACCGGAATAAAACAATTAAAGATCTTGAATACACTGATCAACAATTGCGATAGGGATCACTTATAATTTTCTCTTCATTTGTATTTTTTTCAAGTTATCTCGTGAATATCTGTACATTTTATGTTCTCTAAGGAAAAAGTAAGATGTTTTGAGTTTATTATATCAGAGTCTTCCTCACTTCATCGGCTCTTGTTCACAAAATCGATTATTATCTGTAGGCTGTTACAGATGGAGTGAAAAGCAATGTGGTATTTGTTATTAAATCTGTTTTTTTCTCTCGTTCAAAAACACATAAGGTGACAATAATTGAAGAAATGAGAACAATATCAGCTTATCAGTCATGCCGAGAAGACGTTTGGCTCCTGTGCAAGTGAACCAAATCATACGGTGGATACAGGAAGGTTTGTCCTCAATGCTAGGAGAAATCCCACTTAGTACGAGTCCACAACGGCGCACCGACCCTAGCCCATCGCACCGCGATGTCATCAAATGACGTATTTTGTTCGTAACAAACTTCAAATATCGACATCGCGGTGCGATGGGCTAGGGTCGGTGCGCCGTTGTGGACTCGCACTTACCCGGCCGCGGCTCAATAGATCACTGAGAAATGTAACAGGAGTTCTAATTTCGAACCAGACAGTAAGACGACGACTACATGTTCGTGGTTTGAGAGCACGTAGGAGGGTACAACATCCCCGTTTGAATAGGAAACACCGGGTTCATCGACGGCAATGGGCTGAGGAGCACCGCAATTGGACACTTGAAGATTGGAGCCGATGTTTATTTACGGATGAGTATAGATTTCGTTTGGTCAACTCCGATGGACGTATTCTTGCTTGGAGGGAAAGAGTGTGTGTGTGCGCAGCTGTAAGTTTTTGCAGTAGAGGATAGTAATATAATGAATAAGGTAGATAATTTCAGATATATTTTTAGAGTTAAGAGTATTCCTTAGAAATTTAAACAAAGATCCAGTAAGTAGGAAAAATAGTTTGATAGCTACAAATAAAAAATTATTAGAAGTCAATTGATTAGAGGTAGAACTTGCTGAATTGAAAAGCGAATTCAACAAAGACTCAAATAACTCAGAAGTTATAGCAAAAGTTAAGTCCTATGTGGAATCTAGTGAGGATAGGTGAATCTTCAATGTTGAAACTACCTTGTCATCAATAATGACGACGATCCAATATGTTCAATATTAAGAGACAGGGAAGAAGAGATGAACAGAGACAGAATTGTTCGAGAGTTCGCCTCAGTACAATAAAGGAAATAGTTATAGTCTTGAGTGTTTTTTTCCTGGAACTAACTGGTTCTCCTAAGTTTACCACAATAAACGAAAATTCAATCATGCAATGTGAACCGAGCAGAAAGTGACTGGATATGTTAACTGAACCAGAAAAACAAATTGGTTAAATAATAATCTATTGTTGGCTACTTGCAAGTGTGCGTGCACCGGAATGAATAGTCTCGTTACTTATAATTGAAATGGCGGACAGAGGAGAGGATCAATGCACGATGTACATGTAGAACCCAAACGGAATCATAAGTGTTATATCGATATCTTATTGAGTTATTTTATAGAAAGCCAAGTAAACGAATTTATTGTGAAGCGGCGGAGGGAAGAGCTAACAAGCTGGCAAAAAGTGAGAATATTCATGATATCTCTGAACATTTTATCTAATTTAATTTTACATTTCATCTTCAAAAACAACCCCTACTTGTATTAATGGAGGGTGAGCGGACTTGCGACCCGTGCTCGCACGGGTTGAAAAAATTAAGTGAATTCATGGATAAAGAAATGTACTACTATTAGATGGGAGTACCACCGTAGTGTGGGTCTACGATGTAAGTTTGATCATAAACTATATTTGAATCTCAATTGATTAACATGTTTCGAAGATTACCTATTCGTTCTGCCAAAGTGTGAAAAATACATGTGCCTAAAACCAGCGACTTTCGATTTCTGCCCTATAGAACATTTTGTCCTCTTTCACGTATACACAACGGTACCTTCCGATGGTTTCAAATGCTTCATATTTCGAAACGAATGGGATGGAATTGGCAACAAGCATCATTGGCCCTCTTTCGAACTTTGTTACTTGCGCAAAGTTTTGCTCGACCTTTTTCCTCCCCATAATTTTTTTTTACTAAACACATTTGGCCTTTTTATTTTCGAATTTGGTCACTGGGGTGAAGTTTCGCTCGACGTCTGTCGACTATACAAACTGTTCGCCCCAACTCCTTTTCTCTCTCCATTATTGCAATAAAGGTTTCCCCCGCACCAGCGGGTGGGAAAATAATAGTATTCTGTTTTAGACATTCATACTTGGCATGTGAAAAGTATGTTTTTGCCGATATCTTAATTGTTGTGCCATCAACTATTTTATAAATTTTGTTCGCGGCAATGCAACCTTTTTTCGGATTATTTAAAATAGTTTGGCAAATAAGAACATTGCTCAATACTCGTAATAAAAGTTCCTGCTGTTTCTCTTGTTCCGAATAATCAGACAGTTGAGCCATTCTTAATGTTGATACCGTCAGATTATAGTCTTTCACGTCTCATTCTTAAATTTAACCTTAAATCTTTCACATAAGGAGGAGTAACCGTATTATACTCCTTAAAATATATAATTTTTATCTCTCGCCTCTCTTCCTGCATTTTGTGTACCACAACAAAAAGCAGACGTAATTTTATGATGCGTGGTATTCTTCCTCGGATGATCACTCAAGAAATGGGGAATGGAGAGGGGTCATATGAGGACGAATAAGTAGGGTGTAATACTAACATTTTGCTTTCTTGTATAGATGTATTGTTAGAATATAAATTTTGTATTGTCCAACTGTCATAGTACATTTTCCCCAAAAATTTAGGCCTACAAGGAACCGGACCTACCTGAAGGATGGGAAGGGTACTGACCCTAGTCGGAGGGATGACCTTCCTCCTAACGATAATCCGCACAGAATCTTTAATCGCTTACGACTGCACGAATAAAAATAGTGAGATAACCGCGGTCTCTATACGCGATGTCGCGGAGTGCCTGGTCTTAGAGAATACTTATAAAAGCGAGACAATTACGGTGAAAGTGTTACAAAAGGACGAAGTAAAAATGAAACATAAATTGGTCAATTCGCTTCATTACGTTCTTTGTTTTCGTTCACTTCACCAAAACAAGGTGAGTCATTATTGGTAAAGTTATTCAATTAAATTCTATTATTGAATTCTATTCTAGTTTAATATGTCTTCAAACAGTCGTCTCGACCATTTGAATGCTGTAAGTTCCTATGAGAACAATAAGGAAGCAATAAAACTTGGACAATTACCTCATCATGTGGAACATCATATTCTAAGCGCAAAAATTGTGAATACTAGATATGGTCCAATTGCTCTATTAGAATTAGAGGAGAATGTAGTTTTTCTACCGAAGAGGGTGACATTCGACGTTGAAAGATCTTTAGACATATTCAACGAGGGGGAGCTGTCATTATTAATTGAAGGAATTGCTGAAACATGATTAGGAAATCCTACACCCAAATTCAGATTTATTTCAGGGTGATCAAATTAAAAATGCAAGTATGTAATGATGTTATGTTAGAATTTCATAAAGCTTTCGTAATTCTTCAAAAATCTAAATCATTAGATCGAAAGAAAAAATGGATACACCTTATTAAAAATAAAATAAAATTATTCAATTCACTTTTGAGAACCGACATTCCTCATGGACACAAGATTAAGATACAAACAAATCTGAGTCATTTGAAGACTTATAAGACAAATCTTGAACAATCAATTATTGGTAGAGGGTTAAAAATTAGGAGAAGTGATAGGGTGAAATGGGGAGACTTGAAATCTGCTTTCAACCCTAGAATTAGAACGGGTATAATTATAAATATCTCTCATAAACAGCCACATGATTTTTTCAAAGATGCTTATCATCTTTTCAAATCTAGAATTGTTAATACTTTGAAGAAAACATCTACTATTAAGGTGAATAATTATTTCGTTAAAAAATAGCAGAATGAGTGGTGAGATTCGAAAATGTAGTTAGTTTTTTGTTTTCTAATTGGAGAATTCTTACAGAAAATTTAACCCAGATTACCTTGATGGTGAGGGAGCAGCTGGCTGAGGGGGACAAAGTAAGTTTATTTCACGAATTTATATACAAGTCAGTTTCATTGAATTTTTCTTCTTAGGACAATTCTATAATGTTCTTCATGTCTGATGGGCCGCTCAACATTGAGCTGCCCCCGGACCTGATCCCGTTAGGGGTAGTAGGGCCATATAGGCCCTACTATTATATTGACAACGAATATGTGGTGGTGAGGGTGTATCTAGGTAAAGTAAAATAATTGTTCTGAATTGTATTTATTATTGATTATTTTGAAATTTTCAGCTGAATAAATCCATTGCAATAAAATTTTTTTTATTCATTAATATTTATCTTATATAAAAAGTTTTTGTGTAAGTCCTATGTTACCAGCACACATCACCTCTTAAATCCTCTGATATTCCTTTATCCAACAAACATAGGATCTTCTTATGATTTTCATTCTTCTCAGAATCAAATTCAAAATTTATTCACAAATCTCGAAAGCCCTCAGCATATTATGAATAGTTATAACATTTCCACAATATGCAACCAAACCATTTCATCCAAAATATATTCAATTTTTATAATTATCCCTAATATTATTTTTGGAATATTTTCGGGTCATGTCTTTTTCTTTAGATGACAACAGCATCTGAACATTCATTATGTCATAGGATGATATTTTTTAAATTGAAATTCAGAAGAATTTTAGAGTCAAATGAATTCCATGAAAATTAAAGTTTCATGGAGATGAGTGGACGGAATAAAAAGGATCGTTTTGGTCTCTACTATAGTAAGGTGAAGGAGAGCACAACGTTTTGAAAACGTTATGTAGTTATGTTCCTCAGCGATAGGATAATTTAAAAGTTGATTTTGAATACACATACTTATGTTGCTAATTTATATTTTGTGTGGATCAATTATTGATTTTTTTCCCCATTATGTTGCATAATGTTTGTGGATTGTTGAATAAAATATTTGTATATATTCGAACATAAATGAGGTTCTTGAAATATTTTTATATAGGTTATTTTAATAAAAATTTTTGGAAAGTTAACAACTACGTGGTACGTACCTATATTGTGATTCAAAAAAGTTGAAAAGTTACCGACTACATAAATGGTGATCGTAAAATTTTTTTTAAATTAAAAATGGGATCTTCCCACTCGAAGGACACGAAACAAGACGTGACGGAAAATGGTGCAGTAAATTCAAATTTCATAGTGCAGGAGAGCGAATACAACATCACGAAAGATGTTAAGATTGTACTGTTCCTTATACTGGCAATACTGGTGATGGATATGGTTTTCAAACTGTATAAGGCTCACAAGAAAAATATGGAGAGACGCATTAGAAGGAACCTCAACGAATCATACGTATTGTTACCATCACTGAAACTCGAAACTGTTTGATAAGTGGATGAAAAATCCATAGTGTTTCAAGTAATTCAACGATTCAATCGATTTCTGCTGAAACGGATGAAAAAAGAATAAGAAAATAGAGTATCTTATTTGAGAGCTCCATGATCATTTACTTTCATGCTGAAAACGGAACCCTTATATAGTGAAAACGTCCACCTTCAAAATTTTCATTTTTTCCCATTATTTTGAATCGGAAGGATCAAAACCCTATTTATCATAACTATGTGTAATAAAAAAACGAGTAATTATACTTATTTTGCCGACTGTGAATCGCGATCGGAAATTATGTAGACAAACATTGTTTACAAGTAATTAGCGTGATTACGATATCCAGTCAATATCCGTTTATCTGAGACTTGTATATATAGTAATAAGAAATGCATATTTAATTATTCCAGCGAAAATTGCAGAATGTGTGGTGAGATTCGAAAATGTAGTTAGTTTTTTTTTGTTTTCTAATTGGTGAATTCTTACAGAACATATTACCCAAATCGCCGAGTTGGTAAAGGCCCAGCTGGCCGAAGAAAACAAAGTAAGTTTATTTCACGAATTTATATACAAGTCAGTTTCATTGAATTTTTCTTCTAAGGAAAATTCTATTATGTTCTTTATGTCCGATGGGCCGCTGAACATTGAGCTGCCCCGGACCTGATTCCGTTGGGGGTAGTAGGGCCATATAGGCCCTACTATTATATTGATCATGAATATGTGGTGGTGTGGGTAAGAAATGCATATTTAATTATTCCAGCGAAAAATAGCAGAATGTGTGGTGAGATTCGAAAATGTAGTTAGTTTTTTTTGTTTTCTAATTGGTGAATTCTTACAGAACATATTACCCAGATTGCATTGAAAGTGAGGGCCCAGCTGGCCGAGGTAGATAAAGATAATTCAATCATGCTTTTCATGGCTGACGGGCCGCTCAACATTGAGCTGCCCCCGAACTTGATCCCGTTGGGGGTAGTGGGGCCGTATAGGCCCTACTATTATCTTGACAACGAATATGTGGTGGTGTGGGTGTATCTAGGTAAAGTAAAATAATTGTTCTGAATTGTATTTATTATTGATTATTTTGAAATTTTCAGATGAATAAATCCATTGCAATTAAATTTTTTTATTCATACATATTTATCTGATTTAAAAAGTTTTTTGTGTAAGTCCTATGTTACCAGCACAAATCACCTCTTATATCCTCTGATATTCCTTTATCCAACAAACATAGGATCTTCTTATGATTTTCATTCTTCTCAGAATCAAATTTAAAATTTATTTCACAAATCTCGAAAGCCCTCAGCATATTACGAATAGTTATAATATTTCCACAATATGCAACCGAACAAACCATTTCATCCAAAAATGTATTCAATTTTTATAATCATCCCAAATATTATTTTTGGAATATTTTCGTGTCATGTCTTTTTCTTTAGATGACAACAGCATCTGAACATTCATTATGTCATAGGATGAAACATCACCGAAATTCAAAATTAGTTTCGCTTCATTCAAGGTCACTTCATTTTCAGTAAACGCTAATTTAATTTCTTCAATGAACACATCATTTTTCTTTTTGTGAGCAAACACTTTTCTCATGATTCTCTGAAAATATTGTTTGGAGTGAATATTCCCAAATCTGAAAGACATCTGGAAAATTTTTCAATATTGTGGTAAACCAATGCAAAATGTAATTCTTCACAAATAATATTATAGAATTTTTTAAGATTTCTCAAACTCATACACCTCCATTATTATTGTTTGAAATAAGAATACTGACTGAAGATGAAATCATCGATTTTATTCAGATATTTGTTTTATAGCTTTAATGTAGTTTGAACTAACTAATTATGCAATAAGCACACTCTGACACTAACAAAAACAGTATTTGCGCGAAAGGATGAAACAACATAAATATGATAGTGAAAATATTGCCAATTTTAACAAAACAGCTTTAACTTTACATCAAATGACAATGGGCCATAAATTTAATTTGAAGATGTAGAAATTCTTGATAAAGAAGAGGTTGGTTATAGGCGTAATATAAGCGAGATGATTCACATAAAAAGAAATTATACTGTTAATCATAGAGAAGATGTTCAACACCTAAGCACGATTTATAATAATACTAGCTTTTACCCGCGACTTCGTCCGCACTAACTTAATTAGTTTTCTTCGTACTGCCCACGCCTTAAGTACGATAGCATGAATATTAATAGCTCATATCCTTTTCTAGGTTAGTATCTATCACCTAACTAAATTTCATCAAAATCCGTCCAGCCGTTTAGGCATGATAGAGCAAAACTCCCAGCAAAAACCATAAAAAAATCACTAACTGCCTACTTCCTACCCCCTAAGTACGATGACGTGATCATTTTGATCTTATATCCGTTTTTAGGTAACCATCTATTTACCTTACTAAATTTCATCAAAATCTGTTCAGCCGCGTAGACGTGAAAGAGCAAAAGTCCCAACAAAATGACTAAAAATCACTAACTCAATTTAGTTATCTGGCTACTGCCTACCCCCTAAAAACGATGGCGTGATTATTTATAGCCTATGATCATTTCTAGGTTATCATTTATGACCATACCAAATTTCATCAAAATCTGTTCAGCCGTTTAGACGTGAAAGAGCAAAAGTCCCAACAAAAACGACAACAAATCAGTAACTCAATTTAGTTATCTGCCTACTGCCTACCCCCTAAGAACGATGGCGTGATTATTCATAGCATATGACCATTTCTAGGTTATCATCTATCATACCAAATTTCATCAAAATCTGTTCAGCCGTTTAGACGTGAAAGAGCAAAAGTCCCAACAAAAACGACTAAATGTCACTAACTCAATTTAGTTATCTGCTTACTGCCTACCCCCTAAGAACGATGGCGTGATTATTTATAGCCTATGACCATTTCTAGGTTATCATCTATCACCATACCAAATTTCATTAAAATCCGTTCAGCCGTTTAGGCGTGAAAAAGTAACAGACAGACAGACAGACAGATAGACAGAGTTACTTTCGCATTTATAATATTAGTATGGATGACCATTTCTAGGTTATCATCTATCACCATACCAAATTTCATCAAAATCTGTTCAGCCGTTTAGACGTGAAAGAGCAAAAGTCCCAACAAAAACGACTAAAAATCACTAACTCAATTCAGTTATCTGCCTACTGCCTACCCCCTATGAACGATCGCGTGATTATTTATAGCCTATGACCATTTCTAGGTTATCATCTATCACCATACCAAATTTCATCAAAATCTGTTCAGCCGTTTAGACGTGAAAGAGCAGGAGTCCCAACAAAAACGACTAAAAATCAGTAACTCAATTTAGTTATCTGCCTACTGCCTACCCCCTAAGAACGATGGCGTGATTATTTATAGCCTATGACCATTTCTAGGTTATCATCTATCACCATACCAAATTTCATCAAAATCCGTTCAGCCGTTTAGGCGTGAAAGAGTAACAGACAGACAGACAGACAGACAGATAGACAGACAGACAGACAGAGTTACTTTCGCATTTATAATATTAGTATGGATACTCAAAAAGTTATAAGTAATGGCTGGTCTCGTTTATAGTGTTAAGACCATCCCTGATTAATATTTTGTTACCTTATGTTGATGTCATTGTCATAAATATTGAAACTGACAAGGTGATGGGATGTTTGCGATGTGTATCTGCTATCCAAGAAATTTTGATTTCTTTGTAAAATCTTAATGTTTTTAAAAAGCGTACAATATTGTTTATCGTAATTAGGTAATTTATTTTCATGTTTTGTCATGTTGTATGTCTTATAATGTAATTTATTTATTTACAGCCTTGAAAAAGAAACGAATTTGTTTCGAAACGTCGGCATTATCACGAAGTAAAAAATAGATAATAAATAGTGTCCAATTTTCCCAATATTTTTCTTTTCTTATTCTTATTTCATCTTATGGTTTTTATGCAAAGTCTACAAATTTATAATTCCAGTCACACTATTCAATTTCTTTCGGGATGACAAGCCTGAACCCGCAGTATCAGTTGGTCTGGGGAAATTGCCTATGATCAATATGTAGGCATTGGAAATTTTAGGATAAGGATTATAGAGCTAAGTTCAAATGCAGCTTATACCCAATATATTAAGTGTAAGGAGGGATTCTATTTAAGGGCAGCCAATGCGATAGGTGAGTTTTCTCCAACAAAGTATGGTCTAATCCAGTGTCCTACAGCAGAAGCAGCTAAACATGTTGATACTACAACTTGTAAAATAAATATGAAGAGTGTAGTGTTTTATAATGGGGAGACAGCTTGGTTTCCAAAAAGTGATACACTAAATAAAGATGAACTTAAAGAAAACATCAATGATATTACACAGGTTTTTAGAGATCACTTCCACACAAAAGCTAGGTTAGAGATAGTATCTTTTGATAAGATCTCACAAATATCAAGAAACATGATGAAAGATGGTATCATTGATTTGGAGGTTCATGGAGAGAATCAGATTATAGATGGGGCAACTCTTACCTATACTTGTAATGCAGTTGATGTTAGTTATTCTCTAAACTGCATGCCCTATATGTATGCTCACATAACATGTGATGTTCTAAAGAGGTCAACTATGAAAGTAACAATAATAGGCCAGAGAGAGCCAAGGAATTTAATATGCTCTCTGTCAAATGCATTTGGAATGTACAATGCATTTGTTAGCTTCAACTCAACACTTCCCACTGTCAAGGTTTATGACACTGACTATGAGATGTCAGATAGAGCATCAACATGGGACATTCTATCAACAGTTAATCCTATTTCCTTATTGATGTGTTTTTTTGAACAGTATTACACCATAGTAATACCAGTTGTTGGTATATACATTATGATTATAACTAAAAAAATGTTATTAAATTAACTTGTAATAATAGTGAGGCAATACTAAACCTGATGCATCCAATGCTCTTTTGGCCAAGGGCATTGGATACATCCAAATGAACAGCCAATTTGTTATTAGCCATGAGCACACAAGAAAGTATTAGCTGGATTTAACTCTTGCATTTTTACTAGTCTATCTGTTTTCCCGGACTTTGTGTTAAAACAAGTATGAGTTGTTTAAATCATATTTTACATCAGAATATAAAGGTAGTCAAACGCTAACTGATCTGTTATAATCATTTATATAGACCCTGTATACAGGGTGTAACTAAATAAGTGTAAAATATTCAAGGAGGTGCTTCCTCATCGAAAAAAAGGATTTTTCATATAAAGAAACTTGATTGGAGTACATAAAATTTATCCAGTTATTTATTTGGTTTACCCCATGGTTGTAAGGGTGGGAAACGCAACCCCTAAAGTTTATTTCCAATGTAACTTTTTGTCTTATTATTTGTTTACCATTTAAAAATTTATTTCCGATAGCCTGTTTCATTCTAAACAAAAAATGTCTCTTGATTTTTTGCCCAAAATAAACCAGTTCGCAGTAAAAAATTATTTTACGAACAACTACAGAGAGAGATCGTCATAAACTGACAGCGTTATACCAATTCAATTGTCACTATCGCTAAAAGTGTCCTACTAGATAGATTAGTTTCGCATTTATGACGATCTATCTCTGTAGTTGTTCGTAAAATATTTTTTTACTGCGAACTGGTTTATTTTGGGCAAAAAACACAAGAGAAATTAAACAGGCTATCGAAAATAAATTTTTAAATGGTAAACAAATAATGAGACAAAAAGTTACATTGGAAATAAACTTTAGGGGTAGCGTTTCCCACCCTTACAACCATGGGGTAAACCAAATAAATAACTGTATAAGTGTCTTTTTGCTAGTAGGAAACGTCAGGTTAATTTCAATATTGTAACTTTTTTGGTGCTTTGGAAAAAACTTGTTATATTAAATTTATGTACTCCCTTTGAGGGGCTGTATCTTAACAAGGGATGCTCCAATGAAGTTTCTTTATATGAAAGATCCTTTTTTCGATGAGGAACATGCCGTAACTTTGAGAGGAATGGTCGTACAAGAAATTTAAAAAAAGGAAATTGTAGCTCCAAGTGTCTAGTTTTTGAATTAAAACTTTAAAAATTTTAAGTTTCGGTGGTTTTCGAGTAATGATAGAAAAATCAGCAACAAAAAAATTCTCAAAATTTTACCACCTTTTTTCTCTTGTCTACGAGCGTAGAAATTTTATTTTTGCATAATCGTTATAATGATGAGATACTTTGTTAATTCAGCTTTAATTTATTTTTTTATTGACCTCAATACGTCCACTTCTCGCCGAGATATCGGTCTTCAAATGGAAAAGGATCCATTTTTTATCCGTTATTAAATTAATAAAAGTTTATTTTATTTTTCTTTTTTTGAAATTTATGTACTATCTGCAATTAAATTGTAGAAAAAACTCGAGAGAATTCTTTTTTGCCTTTTTTGAAGATTATGAGCTTCTCAGAGCAAAAAACGTGATCCTTATTTTTTTTTTCAAAAATTCAATCGAGTCAAACAAAAAAACGGCTCGCTGGATTGAGTTGACTCTTCGTAAGGTTTTTGTCAACATATTGAACTGTGAAAGTCACACTTAACATTATTGGTTTCCTCAACATTTTCGATCCAGCGGTAGATTTTCCAAGAAACCACAAAAAGCCCTTTTTTTGTTAAATTTTTATATTGATGCGACATGAAGAAAAAAAATTTCTATGAATAAGCAATGATTGTTAATTAATCGGAGTTCATTTAAGGTCTTGAAACCCTTCTTCAATTTTCTGTGCGATCATTGGTTGCTGAGAAATCGATAATCAAAGACAAATGGATCCTTTTCCATTTGAAGACCGATATCTCGGCGAGAAGTGGACGTATTGAGGTCAACAACAACAACAAAGTATCCTATTATTATAACGATTATACAAATATTAAATTTCCACGCTCGTAGACAAGAAAAAAAAGTGGTAAAATTTTGAGAATTTTTTTGTTGCTGGTTTTTCTATCATTACTCGAAAACCACTGAAACTTAAAATTTTTGAAGTTCTAATCCAAAAACTAGACACTTGGAGCTACAATATCATTTTTTTACATTCCTTGTACGACCATTCCTCTCAAAGTTACGGCATGTTGAAAATGGCCGAAAAAATTGGAATTTTTTTTTGATCCTTTAATTTTTTCCAGTAGTGTATTTCTTTAATAGCAAAGAATCAAGAGTAAAAATCAGCATTGGAAAATTTTGGATTTCACGAGAGAAAAAAAATATGTATAATCGAAAAAAGTCTTTTTACAAAAATCTAAAAAATTGCTAGAGATAAAAATCTGAAAAATTGGCTGAAGTATTTTCATTCAATGCCTAATCGGTCCCCTCAATATGAATCGAAAAGGCCGCGGGGGCAGATTTACCATTGAAACCCGGCTATACCCTTTATCCGAAAAAAAGGTCTTGTGTTTTTACTGTTGATTAATTTTATCTACGATTTTCGCACATTCCGTATTTGAAATTGAATGAATTAAAAGTCTACTCACTTCTTTACATCTGGTCCGTGGAGGTACTCACTCAAACTTTAGTCCGGTCTATTTAGACATTCGAAGTTACATAAAGTCCCAACAGCTGAATTTCTGTGAAGTTGTTCAAAACATAATTATAAACAATGTCTAAAAGTTCCTCCCTGTGAGGAAAAAATTTTATTCGAGGTCAAATGTCAAAAAAAATGAGTTTTTCTCGATTTTCAGCAAAACGGTAAGTTTTATCATAAAAGTACCTCAGACAAAAATTGTAGATCATAAAATTATCTATAAAAATGTATCAATACTTTATTTCTTACGAGCCACCGTTTCTGAGATATAACGATTCAAAAAGTTATAAAAGTTGTTATCGTCATAATATGCACACGTTTCCACGCCACCAATGAGGTAGTGTACTTAGCGCGTAGTTATAACTTTTTGAATCGTTATATCTCAGAAACGGTGGCTCATAAGAAAAAAAGTATTGATACATTTTTTATAGATAATTTTATGATCTACAATTTTTGTCAGAGGTACTTTCATGATAAAACTTACCGTTTTGCTGAAAATCGCGAAAAACTCATTTTTTTGACATTTGACCTCGAATAAAATTTTTTCCTCACAGGGGAATGATGAGGAACTTTTAGACATTGTTTATAATTATGTTTTGAACAACTTCACAGAAATTCAGCTTGTTGGGACTTTATGTAACTTCACTCTCAATTTTTGGTCTAAATAGACCGGACTACTTTTCGGTCGACTATTAAACTACGAACTCTCTGGTCCCGAAAATTTTTGCTCCCGACCAATTTTACAGTTACTTCGCTGCCACTCTCGACGAGACTGACGAAACTTTTCCAATTCCAACGCCTCCTCCACCACTGTAGCGTCCCCCTACTCCGGAATCTTTTCCTTAGTCCAGAGGTTCTCAACCTTTTCACAACTGAGGTCCACTTCTTCCTTTCGGAAATCTTGGCGGAAAACTTAGATATTATCATTAATATTTCCCAATAATTGGTAAAATGAGATGAACACTGAAGTTTCACTAATAAGTTTATTATTCACAAAATAAAGTCATTAGATTAGATTAGATTGTGGTCGATCGGCACGTTGATTACCCTTCTGCACTGCGACCAATAAGGTCTTTTGTGCGTTACCATGCTAAAACTACGTTTTTCCCAGGAATCTAACCTCCTTAGCAAAGCTGGTTACTTCCTTAGGAGACTTCGCTCTTATCACTTATCCTAGCTTTCTATTTGCCTGAATAATTTCCGAAATCACTTCAGTTGGAAGTGAAGTGATTTTGACAAATAGAACATGCCTTTTTCGGATGACAATCAACAAAACGATAAGGTTTGAAATCAGAGTACCATAGACGATAGTTTGGAAGGAAATTCTAAAAGTAAAATAAATTTTTAATTACTAGAAATGCAAACCGAGGATAATAATTCACTTTCTGTTATGTTTAGAAGTAAATTGTAAACTTTCACCAAAATGTTAGGTTATGTTATTGTTATGATGAACTGAAGTGATTGTGGAAATTAAACTGATTCTGTCAGAAAGCAACATCAGTTGGAAGTGATGCGCATCAGTTCAAAATCACAACATTGTCAAATAGAAAGCGCATCAACTGATTCTGCATCAGTTTGGAAGTGATGCGGCCTCAAATAGAAAGGGCCTTATGTCGGCTGGCGTTAATAACGCGCCACCTAGTAGAGTGAGTCTTGTTTGCGTCAGCGCAGTGCATTGGCATAGTATGTGCTCAGTGGTTTCAGTGGCCGATTCACATAACCTACAAATGTCGGAGTTTTCTTTACCGATCTTGTGTAGGTTATATCTCACGGGACAATGACCTGTGGGAAGGCCGATTAGCAGCCTTAACTCGTTTTTTGACAACGATAGAGCTTGTTGAGCCTTCTCTTTGGAAGGTTCGATTAGTCTCTTTGCTTGTCTTTGACCGGATGTGTTTATCCAGTAAGAGTGTTTCTCCCTTTTTTTCCAAAACGCCAACCTCTGCCCTAATCAGTGTAGGTGATACACAACAGGAGGGCACGGGTCCGGTGAAGGGTGTGTTTGCTCCTTTTTTTGCAAGGGCATCAGCTCTTTCATTTCCCTCATAAAGTCATAGATAGCTCCAAATTAAGAAGTTAATGACTCCCTTGGTCTTGCTTCTCACTTGAAACTTTCTCAAAATTTGGCTAGAAAGAAGTAAACGCCAGTCTCATAGGAGCATTTAAATTTAGCAACTATTGAGTAAAATTGTTAATTGATTTTGAACGCTAAATAACATATACCTATTCAGATGAAGTAGAGTAGAACCTATTTTCAGTAGGTGATAAGTAGGTTATGTTGTCATTTATATGTCATGTCAAGTTAGAGAGTTAGTCTTACCGCGGGTTTCACAAACCTTGATTGGCAATCAAATCGTTGATTTTGATAAAAATTCGATGGTTTATGTCAAAAATGAACTGAAATTTGCACAGAAATAATGACACTTCATCAATCAACGTGATCGGCGTTTTTGTGAAACCCGGCTTAAGTCAAGTCAAGCTAGTGAGTGGAGTTATTAGTACGTATTGTAAAAAGTCAAGATAATATAAGCATAGTCAGTCAGTATTGTAAAAGTACAGCTAAATAGTGTAACTACAACTGTAAAGTGCACTCTGTTAATCAACCGAAAAACAGCATATATTTTTCTATTAAATTCTTTGTGTGAACATCACGTTGTTCTTCTTTGAATCAACCGTCTCTGCAAATTAACGAACAACAGCAACCTATTTCTGTGTTTATTCTTGATAACATACAGGGTGTCCCAAAAATACCACGCGAAAGTGACACTGGAGATAGATTGGCATTAGGTCTATCAGATAGCATCAACATGACCTCAGTAAACGTCGGCTGGTTTTCGAGATATCACCACTTTTGCAAACAAAAAATGAAAGAGAAAGTGAGATAAAAGAGAAAGAAGAGCAAAAATAATGGTTGTTTGAAACGGTAGCGAGGAAAGAATATCAAGCAACATGTAATTTGGCAACAGGTGATACTTGTGCATTTTTCCTAATTTTTAATTATTTCGGCTTAAACACATCTCTCGCGACAAAATAATAATTTCTAAGGTTTTGACTTGAAAAAATTGGAAGTGTTGTATCATTTTGAAAAGTGCAGGAAATGGACCAGTTTTTACGATTATTTGTCAATTCAGTCTGATATAATTTTTTTCACATCAGTCAGTCAAACTTAAGTTAACGTTTTAACTTCGTCATAAAATACAACAAGTTAGACATTTTTTGAAGGATTTTGTTCTAGTTCTCGGTGAAGTTATTACTTCATTGTTTAAAGCAACTATTCGGGGTAGCCTAGGTAAAAAAAAACATGAGTTTGAAGACCGAAAATTGGAGATTTTTAAAAAATACACAAAAGTGGTGATATCTCGAAAACCAGCGGACTTTTACTGAGGTCATGTTGATGCTATCTGAAAGACCTAATGCCAATCTATCTCCGGTGTCACTTTCGCGTGGTATTTTTGGGACACCCTGTATAATGAATGATGCCTCACACAGATAAGTGGAATGAAAAGGAAGAATTTCCAAAGATTTTTCACTTAGCCGTGGACTTTCATCAAGTAATCGCATTAATTTCCGTCTCAAGAGCCAAGATTTAAATTGATTATTTTATAACTATTCATTTACCGGATCACATCAAAACTGTTCGCGGACCACAGGTTGAGAATCACTGCCTTAGTCAAGTTGTTTTCCCGCCTAAACTTGTAGGATAAGCTATCATAAGCAAACTCAAAACGCAACGTTTGATAATAATTTTTCTACAGGACCGTATCTAGAGATGGGATATGGAAACTTACAGGTAGTGATTTGATAAATCAATTATCATCGTACCAAATTCTGAATATGATGGGACGTTGATATCAAAATATCCATTTTTCAGGTTTATTTAATTGAATAAACCTTAAGAAATACTATTATTTTGATAAATGTATTTAAACATATAAAAACAGTGTGGAACAGCCAAATGGAATTAATTCGATAACGAATAAATGCGAGCGTATTGGGAAAAACGCTTGGACATGTCGATTTGTATTTCAAATGCGCATTTTTTTCGAAAAAAATAATTATATAGGGTGTGTTATGTGACAGTGTTCGATACCAATTTTCTTATTTCGAATACAACCTCCTGTATTCTATTGGTTTTTTGGATTCTTCAGATAATTCTAGATATAATTCATGTAAAATGTCCCATACCTATTTTCAACTGTTTTGGAAATATGGAGTGATTTCAGATGTATTACAAAAATAACATTAAAAAAAATTACTTAATTTCAACAATAATGTAAAGAAAACAAAAAAACAACTCTTATATTTAAACTAAGGTTTTTTTTACATTGTTTGTGAAATAAAATAATTTTATTTTTAATGTTAATTTTTGTAATAAATCTGAAAACACTTAATATTTCTGAAACTGTTGAATATATAGGGTGTCCCGAAGAATGCGACAAAAGGATACCATGAATCAAGTACATCAGGGATGACCCTCATCAAGAGGTTTTAATCGTGATATTCATCTGATGGCTGAAATTTCAAAGTTCAATATTTTGAACTTTTTCTATTTTCACGAATATAGGAGCACCCTGTAGGTGAACACTATGATTTTATTTCATTTTCGTAACCACAAAGAATCAATCAATGAGAAATATTCAAAATCTCTGCTTGGCACGGTCATACAGGGTGATCAAAAAACATTACCTCAGAAGTGAAATTTCAAAGTTCAATAACTCTTGAATTATTGGACCGAAATCTTTCAAATTTGGGAGTTTTGTCACCCTTTATGATAGCCATCTTTCAATATTTCAGAAATTGAATAAAACAGATGCAGACTAGCAAATTTTTGGGCTTTTCCTATTTTCATGAATATAGGAACACAGTGTACGTGAATATTATGTTTTTTTTCATTTTCGTAGCCGCAAAAAATCAATTCAAGAGAAAATTCGAAATCTCTGCTTGACACGGTCATACAGGGTGATCAAGAAGTGAGCAAAAAACATTACCTCATGAGTGAAATTTCAAACTTTAATAATTCTCTAATTATTCGACCGAATGATTTCAAATTTGGAAGTTTTGTCACTCTTTACGATTGCCATCTGTCAATATTTCTGAATTTGAATAAATCAGATCCGGACTAGAGAAATTTCAGACATTCTCAATTTTTGTTGATAGTGTATCACACTGTACGTGAACAATATTTTTTTCATGTTAGTAACCATGAACAATCAATTAATGAGAAAAATTTTAAATTTCTGCTTGGCACTGCCATACAAAGTGATCTAGGAACATGACCTTCATCTTTTTGACGTGAAGGGAAAAGAAATAGCTGAAAATTCAAGACGAAAAAAAGTTTTTTGTGAATAACTCAGAAAATATCCACTTTAGGGCAAGGGTGTGATGCATACACTCACATTATTTTTTAACGTAGATTCAATATCTGCCATTAAAAAAATGGGGTTCTAATTTGAAAAAATTGATTTTTCACGATTTTGTCATCCCTAACTTTGACAGCGATTTTTTCACCCCCTGTATCATGAATCGCGATTTCGAATTTTAAAGTGGATACATCAATCTTACATCTTGAAAAATCCCAAAAATGAATTTTTTCCATCCAAAAACCTAGAAGTTATTCTTGTTTCAGCGGAGCTTTATTTTCGATTTTTTTTTCGAATTTTCCCGCTCAGAGAGAATTTTCCAACCAGAACTGAAAAATGTTACATCAAAATAACTTGAAATTTTCTAAGGAATCTATTTCTGCAATAAAAAAATGGTGTTCTAATTTGAAAAACGGAAGTTGACGTCATTTCCGGAAAAACCGGAGGTGCTCATGCCTTCAAAATATTTTAGATTTCATCAGCATCGTGAAATATTTAAAATAAAGACCCCGTACCTATATTATATCATGGGAACTGAGACTTAATCGAAGTGGAACTGAGGTTCACGGTCATGCGATAACATATCATCATCGAAATAGCTATTTCAGCTCGAAAGTGCATTCAAAGGAAAGATTGGAAGGAACTGTTGTGCATATTATTTGAATTACGTGCTGATAGGAATTAAATATTAAACATATCGGTTACGATACGCTAGGTCTTCTGTTATTTCATTGCAGTAATACGATATATTGCGAGCGATATAGTATGAAAATACAGGGTTGGAATAAAGAATAAAGTTAATTTTTCAAATGTACATTATAGTCGAATGTTTTTTATCTGGCTTAAAAATTTTTGCTGATTTCAAAAATGTATCATAATATGTCGCCATTTTAATCGATTTTACATGAGAATAGTTATTTAATCAACTAGTTATTAAAGAGAGCGACTAATGGTCAGGATATTTTAACGCTTGAGCGGAGCGGAGTTCGAGACCATTAGTCGCTCGATTAATAACCGAGTTGATTACAAGATTTTTCCGACGATCACAATATGAATTGTGTATGAATTCTCGATTGAAATACATTCTCATTTTGCACAAGACTTGTAGTCCGAGAGCTGGCACGAATTTTAGGGTAGGTATTTGAGGCAAGCTGAAAACTTGTCAAATACCTCTCCTATTATATCCCAACTCGGGATTGCAGACCTGGGGCCTGTAACACAAACCTTACAAGTGTAACAAGTCTACAAGTTACAAGTAATTTGCCTGTAACTACAAGTCCAACCCAATTCGATGTCACAATGCGAATGGCTACAATTGTAGAAATTAAATAATTTTGTACCAGCTGATAAAAATTGGACTTATGTAAAGGATACATTAGATATGGCAGAATTTGAAGAGAATTGCTATGGTCAGCAAAACTTGGAACTTGCAAGATTATTGTTATCGACATATGGTACATATTTATAGATTAAAATTGATAATGCGAAGAAAAATGGTTCTGGTGGAATGGGGAATCTAACGGAAGTGGAAAAAATTGTACTGGAAATAATTGGGAAAGACTTTCCTGTAATATGCGGTCTTGGAGTCTTTCGAAAAACTCAAGCAACCAAGCCGGTAAACTGACGTAGAGAATAATAATGCTGAAGATATTGCCAATAAAAGTGGACCAATCAGTGCTCACGAAACCCCATCTATTCCAAAGCAATTCAATGGTACCTAATTCTTTTCGAAGCAAAATAATAATAGAAAAATGCATTTTTATACAGGAAAAAGAAAGCGAGATAGAATCAATAATTCCGATTCGGAAAAAGTTGCTCAGATAAAACAAGAAGAGCTTGCTTTGCAAGTAGAATATATAAGGTTTAAGAACCATAAAACTGAACTGGAAATTGTAAAATTAGAACAAGACCTCCAACTGCCCATGTCAAAGTTCACGGCATCATTACCACAATATAAAGAAGATGAAAATGGCTGCTGCTTTTTCAATTTGTGATAGTAGTTGGGTACAATCCCTTTATAAGGAACATATAATTACTCAGTTGTGATTTTTTGTTAATTTTTGCAAATAAATTAAAATGTGTTGTATCTACCTAGAGTTGGAGATATGTAAAACATTATCTACACTTGTAGAAAATTCCGTGACACGATTATACAAGTGTGAACTTCATGTTACAGAATAAGTTTACATATGTAGAGATTTTGACGTAATTACTAGTCCTTACTTGTAATTACAAGATGGTTTGTGTTATGAAACAGTTACAAGTGTAGAATATATTCTTACAATTGTAGGACTTGTAGTGGTTGTGTTACAGGCCCCTGGCTGGTGAGTAGCGGGGCTAAATCAACCCCTACATTTTTAAAGATATTTTTTTTCTTCCCAAAAATATATTTGAGGCAATACGCAATTTGTATACCGATTTGGAAATTCACATCGAACACATACGATATAATATAATGCATCAGACAGAGAATTTTTCCCTCCAGTTGCACAGATGAATAGGCGAGATAATCAAGTGCGATAACTGAATGAATTCAACTGTCTCACTGCAAAAATCAAGTCTTGTCTCTCTCTTATCGCAGTATGGTAGGGAACCCGCACTGCACGTATAGAATTTTTAATTTGTCAGGCTGCCCGTAATACTCGATTCAGTATTTACTGTTGCCTACCATACTAAAGAATTACGCTCCTCTGAACGATAAGAGAGAGACGAGACTAGAATAATGAAGCAAGACAACTGAATTCAGTGTGTTACAGCAAGTGATTGTCTAGATTATTCATCTGTGCAACTGGAGGGAGAAATTCTCTGTCTGATGCATTGTATATCGTATATTTCAGATGTGAATTTCCAAACCTGTATGTTGGAGTGTAATGCTCTATAAATACTAAAAAAAAAATAAGCCAGATAATTTAATCGGGGTTTTAACATTGCCAGACGCGTGCAAGAATATTTTGCAAAAAATTATAAAAAATGTTTTTGAGGCAGCTTGAAATTTTAATGGAGTGTTATTTATAACTAAAAAATAAGATTCCCAAAAAGACAGATCATTTCGGTAGGGCTTTCTACCTGCCAGGCCATTAAAAATGTAGGGGTTGATTTAGCCCCGCTACTCACCAGCCAGGTCTGCAATCCCGAGTTGGGATATATTAGGAGAGGTATCTGACAAGTTTTCAGCTTGCCTCAAATACCTACCCTAAAATTCGTGCCAGCTCTCCTACTATTACATTTGACTAATAACATGTTTATGTTCCTGTAGAGTTTTGACAATGAGCCTGAGCCTATTAGAATAGTGGAAGTACCTATTGGATTTTTATGGATGTATCTAAAGCCTTTGACAGTGTGAACTGGAAAAATTGTATTCATATGGCATTCGTGACTCCCAACTTGAATTAATACGCAGCTATCTAAGAAATAGAACACAAAGAGTTTCTGTTGACACTGGCGACAGCATTCAATTGTCTGACGATGAAATAGTGAATACTGGTGTACCTCAGGGTAGTATTCTGGGTCCTCTTCTTTTTGTGTTGTATGTGAATGATCTGCTTGAAACATTATTATTTCCCATCTTGAAAATTATAAAAATGCTGTTGTTTGTTGATGACGCAAATGCCCTAGTGCGTAATAAAGACTTGAAATCGAGCATCGAACAGACCCAGACAGTATTCGATTTAATAAGTATTTGGTGTAGTCGACATGAGCTTTCATTGAATGTCATCAAAACCATATGTGTTATTTCAGAACTTTCCAATCTAAAGAAAAAATTCCAGCAACTATTGAATTTAACAACAAACAACACTATAGTCAGTATATCACTATCAACGAAGTTTCTGGGAATTCATGTTGACTGTTTTCTGAACTGGTACCTACATATAGGTGAGCTGGGTAAAAGGCTCAATCGTGTTTTGTTCATGATTAGAGTATTGTCTCGGCGAGTGGACAATGCGCTTTTGAGATCTGTATTTTGCCAATTTCAATCTCTGATGAGATATGGAGTTGTTATTTGGAGTGGTAGTTCTGATGCCAGTAAAATATTCATACTCCAAAAATCAGCTCTGAGTTCTATGCTGGGTCTTAAATCCCGAGAATCCTGGGTGTCAATTCTCGGGATCACTAGTTCGACGAACGTATACGTTCGTGACGTTTTGAGCGTAGATTTTTGGAAATTGCAATTCTCGGGGAACGGACTCTATGAACTACCCGTTCAAAATGATCGTTCAAACCATAGAGATAGAATAGAGAAGATACGCTATGATATACAATTGTGTAAGGAAAAATGGAACCACTGGGCGGGGCTTATATATTACCAATATGGCTGAAAGTTCAGGGTTGAATTAAGTTGCCAGTTTTTTCTGTTTACGAATTTCACCCAAAAAATACGACGTGTTGGCTCTTTAGGAATCCTGCCCAAATAAGGTCAATTGAATATCAAATAAACAATTTTTCTTCGGGCGATAATATGCACATATAAAAAGATATCAGATTACCAAGACATACTAGCAAAAATTTCGAATGCGGATCTGTTCAGTACTCATCCCTACCTGTGATATGTTTTTCCTCTAATTTTCTTCTTATCTGTCCTTTCCCTGCTTGTAGAAAGCCATACAGCACACGATACCATTTTATTATTGTTTATTAAGCACAAGAAATCTCAATTTTACTTGAAAAAGGTACAAAAATCACCATTTTCAGAAAAAATTCAATGATTGTCAAAATTCGACGTAGATCAGTAATATGGCGGATCTGATATCACTTTCATTTCATCGATAGCAACTCTATACTATTCTATCTCTATGGTTCAAACGTTCGCTCGACAACGAGTGGTCATTTTCATACGCTCGTTACATAAACGCATATTTTAAATTTTTTTGTCGTTTTCACTATATTAATCTTGTTTCGTGAAACATTCAAATAATGAATTTGGAGGACCTTGTATTGCAAAATATGAGTAATATTGTGGATGTTGCGGGAAGTTTTGTACAAGAAGGTCGCGGGATACAATATTACGATAATTTCAGGCAAGATCCGTTTGAAACATTGTCAGACAAAATGTTCACCCGCCTATTTCGCTTGAATAAACGAATGGTGAGAGGTTTAATAGAAAAATTGGATCCTTTTCTCACTCCCCCTAGAAGACTTCATGATTTGAACAAGAAGGCGAAGGTGAGAGAGTATTTTTTATAGAAAATAATATTCGGTATGAAACTTTTTATCAGAGGCTTTCGACATGGTCAACCATCAACTGTTACTGGGGTGCATAGAGAAATGTGGAATTCAAGACAACCAGCTGAAACTCATAGAGATTTACCTTACCGGTAGAAAGCTGAGAGTCCATATACAGATACGGAACAAAGTATAGTTGATTATCAACAAGCAAGTACCAGCAAAATATTATATTGCATTCGTAGGAAAGAAGATGATAAAAAACACCCATGATTGCATGCGACTCAGAAAATTGTTCAATGGAATAGTATGCAGATGAACCTAACTTTCCGCTGAGGTCAGCCAAATTTTATGTTGGTTTATTTTCAGAATAGCATCACTTTCTCTTTTTTATTTCATGAATTTATAAGAATTTTTAGGGAATGTTCCTCACCATCTGTTGAAGATTCGCCAATCATTCAAGCCTATGATTATGGGGTGGTGAGCCCAGAGAAGAATCTGGAAAATGCTCTGGAACAAATCCATCATTTAAAAAAAGAATTGAGTTTTTTATATTGGACATCGAATATTTGAAAGAGCATGATGATGTCGTTTCCCTAATTTTTCTTATGTTGAAAACATTTTCACCATTTGTGAGCCTTATCATGTAGAATCTAAGCTTACTAAGTCTCAACAACTTGACGACTATCATGAAGCTTAGATTGAACCTTCAATACACAGGTTTGACTCACAGATTCCAGTGCCATAGGACCACTGTGGCTCGGACTTTTAAAAATGTTTCAAAAATGTTCTTGGAAATCGAACCACAGTCATTGTTGATTGTTTCGAAGTGATGATTCAAAAACCTTCGCGTTTGGAAGCTTCTGAGAAGACATAGTCACATTACAAGCACCACCATACCATGAAATTTTGGATTGGTGTAAGTCCTACTGGTGCTATAATGTTTATATCCAATGCTTATGGAGGTAGAGTAGTGATAAATTTATCGTGGAGCATTCAGGGATTTTGAATTATCTTAATTCAGGGGACCTCGTCTTAGCTGACATTTCACGATTAATGATTTAGTCAATCTTTACTGTGCTGAGGTTGTATATCCATAATTTTTGCACCAGAGGAAACAGTTGAGTGCAGTGGAGACTGAGATGTCTCGGAAGTTAGACAATGTAAGGATTCACATAGAAAGGGTAATTGGCTTATTAAGAAGGAAATATCGCATATTGGCGGATGTATTTCCAATTCAAACATTAAAAAAAAGATGAAGATTATTCAATAATCGGCAAAGTTGTCGTTTTTCTAAATTTCTGGCCTGGTATAATATACCACGGGAATGAAACCCACTAGTTCTTTCAATCTACAGTAAATCTCATGTTTTTTAAACTAATACTAATACATTTTCATTTCCGTTTTTACTGTATGTTGTAGAATAATGAAAGTAACTTTCCGCTGAGGTCAGCCAAATTTTATGTTTGCTTATTTCCAGAGTAGCATTGATTTCTCTTTTTCATTTAATGAATTTATAAGAATTTTTAGGGAATGTTCCTCACCATCTGTTGAAGATTCGCCAATCATTGAAGCCTATGGTTATGAGGTGGTGAGCCCAGATAATAATCTGGAAAATGCTCTGGAACAAATCCACCATTTAAAAAAAGAATTGAGTTTTTTAAAATTGCACATGGAATATTTGAAAGAGCATGATGATGTCGTTTTATATAATATTGGTTTCCCTATTTTTTATGTTGAAAACATTTTCAGGATCTGTGAGCCTTTTCTTGTAGAATCTGAGCTTACTAAGTTTCAACAACTTGATGACTATCATGAAGCTTAGATTGAACCTTCAATACACCGAGTTGGCTCACAGATTCCAGTGCCATAGAACCACTGTGGCTAGGACTTTTGAAATGGTCATCGATGTTTTGTGTTGTAGATTGAGATAATTTATAATTTGACCATCCAGAGAGTACATACAGCTCAATATGCCTCCCTGTTTCAAAAATGTTCTTGGAAATCGAACCACAGTCATTATTGATTGTTTCGAAGTGATGATTCAAAAACCTTCGCATTTGGAAGCTTCTGAGAAGACATGGTCACATTACAAGCACCACTATACCATGAAATTTTTGATTGGTATAAGTCCTACTGGTGCTATAATGTTTATATCCAATGCTTATGGAGGTAGAGTAGTGATAAATTTATCGTGGAGCATTCAGGGATTTTGAAATATCTTAATTCAGGGGATCTCGTCATAGCTGACGTTTCACGATTAATGATTTAGTCAATCTTTACTGTGCTGAGGTTGTATATCCATCATTTTTGCATCAGATGAAACAGTTGAGTTCAGCGGAGACTGAGATGTCTCAGAAGTTAGAGAGTGTAAGGATTCACGTGGAGAGGGTAATTGGCTTATTGAGAAGGAAATATCGCATATTGGCGGATGTATTTCCAATTCAAACATTAAAAAAAAGATGAAGATTATTCATTAATCGGCAAAGTTGTCGTTTTTCTAAATTTCTGCTCTGGTATAATACCACGGGAATGAAACCCACTAGTTCTTTCAATCTACAGTAAATGTCATGTTTTTTAAACTAATACTAATAAATTTTTATTTCCGTGTTTAGTGTATGTTGTAGAATAATGAAACTAACTTTCCGCTGAGGTCAGCCAAATTTTAGCATTGCTTTCTCTTTTTCATTTCATGAATTGATAAGAATTTTCACAGAATGTTCCATCATCATCTGTTGAAGATTCGCCAATCATTAAAGACAATGATAATAAGGTGGTGAGCCCAGAGAATAATCTGGAAAATGCTCTGGAACAAATCCATCATTTAAAAAAAGAATTGAGTTTTTTAAAATTGCACATGGAGTATTTGAAAGAGCATGATGATGTCGTTTAATATTATACTGGTTTCCCTAATTTTTCTTATGTTGAAAACATTTTCACCATTTGTGAGCGTTATCATGTAGAATCTAAGCTTACTAAGTTTCAACAACTTGATGACTATCATGAAGCTTAGATTGAACCTTCAATACACAAAGTTGGCTCACAGATTCCAGTGCCGTAGAACCACTGTGGCTCGGACTTTTGAAATGGTCATCGATGTTTTGTATTGTAGATTAAGAGAATTTATAATTTGGCAATCCAGAGAGTACATACAGCTCAATATGCCTCCCTGTTTCAAAAATGTTCTTGGAAATCGAACCACAGTCATAATTGATTGTTTCGAAGTGATGATTCAAAAATTCTCCAATTTAGAAGCTTCTGAGAAGACATGGTCACATAACAAGCACCACCATACCATGTTTTCGATTGGTATAAGTCCTACTGGTGCTATAATGTTTATATCCAATGCTTATGGAGGTAGAGCTAGTGATAAATTTATCGTGGAGCATTCAGGGATTTTGAATTATCATAATTCAGGGGATCTCGTCATAGCTGACAGAGGTTTCACAATTAATGATTTAGTCAATCTTTACTGTGTTGAGGTTATATATTCATCATTTTTGCACTAGAGGAAACAGTTGAGTTCAGTGGAGACTGAGATGTCTCAGAAGTTAGAGAGTGTAAGGATTCACGTGGAGAGGGTAATTGGCTTATTGAGAAGGAAATATCGCATATTGGAGGATGTATTTCCAATTCAAACATTGAAAAAAGATGAAGATTATTCATTAATCGGCGGTTTCTAGTCAGAAACGTATCGTGAACACTTTTCTAGATCTTGTTGAATTGGAAAGTTCAGACGCTATTACCACTCCTAAAGATCCTGACTTTAAGCCAAAAAAGCCTACTGTCCCCTTAATCGATGGAAAGAACTTTCTTCTTGTTCCATACTCACGACTACCACTTATCTCTAGAGTTAGCCCCATTCCTAGCACTTTTGTCCCGTCCTCTAAGAATCTATTTTATATCATTCACCAGATGGATCTACTTCTAAGTAGTAACATTTACTTTCTAGAAACAGAAGATAAATGGCACCCCTTTGTCTCAAGACTTTACTTCGCTGTCCTTTTCTATCTGCAGACCTTACGAGCTCAAGTTTCCTCTAACATAGGCTCCCGTTCAACGAAAAGACTCGTAGCCGATATCTTTAAAGAAATCGCTCCAGAATCCTTTCCTATACCAGGACCCCTCATTACTATTTTTAAATCATTGTCATCCAGCACATCAAATTCAAGTAGATTTGGACCAATTACACCATACATCCCTGAATTTATTGGACCTAACACTGCCAACTCACTATACCTAGGCGGTATCGTCCATTCATACGAATTAGAACTCCCTAATGTTCCTGCAATTCTGTACTTCATTAACTCTATTTTCGATGCTGAACCTGACGCCATACCAGATTACTCGAACCCGACTACTTTCGATAATACCGAAGACAGGTCAATCTATGGATCAGTTTTCCTTGCCCATCATTGGACTAGAAAACAGAAAGACTATCTATTGAACCCTGCCCTCCTATTTTCGCTAGAATCAACGGAAGACTTAGATTACTCCTTCTATCAACATGGACCTACCCTTGGACTACCCTCAATCGACGAAGACCAGGACATATCCACACCAGAAGCGTTTCTCTGCCTCTCTAACTCTGACTGGCTTACACGACTATGTAGAATGTTTGCAACGTACTCATCCTTCTTTAAGGACTCGGGAACGCTCGCTGACTGCTCACCTCAAGGACCACAATGCTCCTTAGTCAGATCAACATTCAATACACTGTCCTCACGCAACGCCAACAACAACATTTGGAACACCATTTCCCACGCGTTTGCTGACACCCATCCTTATACATTCGATTGTATTCACACTTCACCAGAGAACACCATCGTCCAACCTTACGATGCAATGTCTCAACTATCAACCCTACACCCTATATACAATGCCGGTAACCTAGGAAGATGGAACCACACATCTGACCCCTCCTTTACCCGTGGACCTTACTGGAATTACTCTCCTGACCACGTTAGTGCGATTGATAACTCTACTGTCTTAGAACTAGACGAAGTTATCACCACTCAGTATTACAAAGAGCATCCCTAGATGCTAAACCCATAAGACTGATAAATATAGACTGAAACACATTACTTATCTTAAGAATTAGTTAAACCTTAATTTTTTGCTACTTATATCCAATCCACAGCGTTAAAATGTATTTTAAGAAAATATAATTTAAACTTACAAAAGCTAAAAGGGATAGGCAATGATAACGCATCAGTCATGGTAGGAATCAATAATGGAGCGCATGCCAAAATCAAAAAAGACGTGCCAAATTTGATTCTAATACGTTGTGTTTGCCACTCCCTTCAATTAGCTGTATCCTCTATCTCTAAATAAACTTTACCCAGAAACTAAGAATTTTTAATTATGGAAACTTACAATCGGTTTGTTCATTCAACACAAAGGCAGAAAGCGTACAAACAAATATACATATAGTACAATTAATGCAGGGGAAAACCCTTTGAAATTGATAAATGTGTCCCATGTGTCTATTGAGTCTGCTGTATCTAGAATTCTCAATCAGTGGTTTGAACTTAAAACCCATTTCGGCATAGTAAAAGATACAGAACGTTGTTATAGTGCACATGTTCTTTATCAGATGTATAATGATGATATTATACATACTTATTTTTCTTGAAACCAATTTTGGGAGATATCCAGAAAGTCAATAAAGCGTTCGAATCGAACGATGTGGATACCGTTAAATTATTTAGTGATTTAACGAGTTTTAGAAAGTTTAATTCGAAGAATCACTATCCCAAATTCAAATTTCAGACTTTTTGAAGAGGACATTGATCCTTATGTAGATAGAAATTCTTATTTGGGATACTTATTCGAAACTAAATTGGCACGAACGAAGGATAAGGGGTTTACATAAGAACGTCAACTAAAGGACAGATTGATAAATTTCATAATATCCTTAGTTCGATAAATCACTCAAAGATTACGCTGACTTGAAAAGCCATGAAGAATCAGAAAGGCACAAGAGCAATGCAGCAAATTTCACTGATAAAACCCAAACGAAGATTCCTTTCATCAAAGAATCGATCCTTGATGAGACCAAATTTGCCGCAGCCAGGCTAGCTCTATTTATTGCTCAAGACACTTCTGTTATGGTAATAGATCACCTTACTGATTTATGCAGGAAAACTTTTGAGTGCGTGTCATCTGAACACCTCAAAATGCATCGTACCAAATGTGGAAGTATAATAAAAAATGTGTTATATCCATTTTTTATAGATGACTTGAGAAATGACATGGGTAATAGTTTTTACAGTGTTCTTATGGATGAATCTACAGATATTTCTGTAGAGAAATATTTAGGGTGCACTATTGTATATTATAGTTCAAGTCAGAAACGTATCGTGAACACTTTTCTAGATCTTGTTGAATTGGAAAGTTCAGATGCTGATGGTATTATCACAGCATTAAAAGGTATTTTAAGAAAATATAATTTAAATTTACAAAAGCTAAAAAGGATAGGCAATGATAACGCATCAGTCATCGTAGAAATCAATAATGGAGTGTATGCCAAATTAAAATAAGACGTGCCAAATTTGATTCTAATACGTTGTGTTTGCCACTCCCTTCAATTGGCTGTATCCTCTGCTACTAAAGAAACTTTACACAGAAACTTAGAATTTTTAATTAGGGAAACTTACAATTGGTTTGTTCATTCAACACAAAGGCAGAAAGCGTACAAACAAATATATAGTACAATTAATACAGGGGAAAACCCTTTGAAATTGATAAATGTGTCTATTGAGTCTGCTGTATCTAGAATTCTCAATCAGTGGTTTGAACTTAAAACCCATTTCGGCATAGTAAAAGATACAGAACGGTGTTATAGTGCACATGTTCTTTATCAGAAGTATAATGATGACGTATATTATACATACTTATGTTTCTTGAAACCAATTTTGGGAGATATCCAGAAAGTCAATAAAGCGTTCGAATCGAACGATGTGGATACCGTTAAATTATTAAGTGATTCGACGAGGGTTTTAGAAAGTTTGATTAGGAGAATCACTATCCCAAATTCAAATTTCAAACTTTTTGAGGAGGACATTGATCCTTATGTAGATAGAAATTCTTATTTGGGATACTTATTCGAAACTGAATTGGCACGAATGAAGGAGAAGAGGTTTACAGAAGAACGTCAACTGAGAGACAGATTGATAAATTTCATAACATTCTTAGTTCTGTAAATCACTCAAAGATTGCCAGAGAATGTTCACATTTTGAAACAAATATCCTGCATATCAGTGGAGAATACCCTACGTGTGGTAAAACCTGATTTAATTGAAATTCTAAAATATTTTAATTACAACAATTGTTCCCCTTTACAAAGCACCTACAAAGAAAACTATTGCATCTCTAGTAGAAATATGCAGTACTTTCATTAATAGTAAAGCAGAAGATGTCTGGAATATCAAATCCTACCCTAACAACTGATGTATGGACGGAAACAATGAACACACGTGGATTTTTAGGTGTCACATGTCATTTTGTGAAGGAAACAAAATTATATTCAATAACTCTAGGCGTGAAAGAATTGACCGAACGTCATAGCAGCGAATATTTGAGAGAATGCTTGAGAAATATTATGAATGAATGGAATATTTCAGTTGAAAAAGTAACCAACAGATAATGGCAGTAATATTGTGAAGGCTTGCCATGACATTTTTGGAAAAAATAAACATTTGCCATGCTTCGCACACACTTTGGACTTGGTGGCCACCAAAATAATTGAGGACACCACTGAAGTGAAAAATGTGATTTTCAATGTAAAAGCGATTGTAAAGTTTTCAAAACAGAGTGTTGTAGTTGCTGATGAATTAAGGAAAGCCCAACCTGCGGAAAATGTTTTGAAATGGTGTCAATATGTTCCCACAAGATGGAATTCTACGTATTATACGTTAGATCGTTTTACAAAGTTATATGGGTATATTGTTCCTATTTTATTAAGAAATCCCAAATCTCCACCTATGATTAGTGCTTCTGATATGGAATTGATCCAGGAAGAGACTCAGACAACTTATAATATCGATGTGACTGCAGATGAACACACGGAGATTGTCGAAAAAGGAAGTGAGTATTTAGATGATAGACGATTTTGAAGTGTGTTCAAGAACTTGGTTGGAATAATCATACCTATATGTATTATTTTTCAGACATTACACTCGCCACACATATCATGTTCAAGCAGAAGGAGAAAGAAAATATTAATAAAGGCGTATATACGCCCCAAACTCCAGGTGAGGAATTTCTTAGATGCTATTGAACGATCGCTTTGTAGACTTTAAAGCAACAACAGGGTAACTCTTTATAATGCATCTATTTAATTGTAGATTTCGTTGAAACACCTCATTTTGGCAGTGAGGAACTGCCAGAACCAAGAACTGTGCCCTTAGCAGAGGCTACCTCGAGTCAAGGTAAGAATAATAAAAATACTTTCTAATATTCCATAACACCTTGCTTTGTCTCTTTTCTAGAGAACACCAGGCTTTGGACTAATGAGGCTACAGTAATGCTGATAAGCCTCTATAAAAAACATGAGAGGCTGTTTGCGTCTAGTGTAAAGAAGTACGTGTGGCAGAAAATAGCCAAAGAGCTATCGGATCATTTCAAGCTGAATTTTGGTGTCCGGCAATGCGACACCAAATTCAAAGGTTTGAAAAATACATACAAAACTATAAAAAGACATAATGACCAATCCGGAAATGGCCGGAAGGATTGGAAGTATTTTAATTTGATGGATGAATTGCTATTTTCACGACCTGAGATAAATTCTCCGGCAACATGTTCGAGCAGGGTGGGACTCCATGTTCTCGGGGAAAAAACAAACTTTATCGAAGAAAAAACACCTGGAGGTATTGTATTTTGTTAGCTCTTCCTTCAAAGGAATATATAATATCTAGCCAGAAAATCGAAAAAGAGTATAATGCGGGCGCAGTGTAACGTTAATGAAGAACGGTGTTTCATACACAGTGGATAATAGCACGTGTGTACCAAGCGCTACCCCAAGGAGTATTCGGAAAAAACCGTCGTAGAACAGACAGGCGCAGAAATGATGGGCGCAGTGTAACGTTAATGAAGAACGGTATTTCATATACAGTGGATAATAGCCCCAAAAATGAATCCTTGTTCTTACATAAATAGGAAAAACTTTCATTCCCTTTTACTTCAAGGTGTGTGTGATCATAAGTTATTGTTCACTGATGTTTACGCTGGTGAAGTGGGTTCGATTCATGATTTTAGTTTATACAGAAAATCAGAACTCTATCAGAAAATTCAAAGTGGCAACATAATATTTCACCATGACAATCATCTAATAGGTGATTTAGCTTATAAACTAAATACAAATCTGTTAGTTGGTTTCAAAAATAATGGACATCTTACAGAAAGACAAAAAAAATTTAATATAGCTCTGAATCGAAGTAGAGTGAAAATAGAAAATGCTTTTGCACTTCTGAAAGGTCGATTTCGTAGACTTAAACTGGTTGAAACAACCAGAGTGGAGCTGATACCTTTATTGATTGTCGCTTGTTGTATATTACATAATTTGTGTATCTTGAAAGTGGATCATTGGGAAGCATTCATAGACATGGAAGTGGAGATACAGGAAGAATTGTTAAATAATCCACAAAACACTTTGGATTTGCAAGATGGTCCTAATCCAAATATTGATTCCATTTTGAAAAGAAATGCTATTATGAATGCTTTACCAATGAGAAACCAAGTTCTTTATGAATAACAGCTTCACCTATTACATACGCTACAATATAATTATGTATATTATGCGAAAAGCGTATAATGATAGCTATTATTCGCGAGGTGAAGTTTAGGCTACGAGCCGTATGCGAGACGCCCAAATCACCGAGTGAATAACAGCCATTATACGCGAGTAGCATACTATACTTTATCCACGACTTCTGAATATATTTCTTGAAGATTTTTACATTTGGCGACAAGATCCTTCTATGACAAGCGTAGAAAAAGTCAAGTTGACACATAAGAAATTTTTGTAGAAATCGTCATTGTATATTTTGTAATGAAAAAAGCTTTAATTGATATAATGAAAGTAGATTTGGCCCTCGATTGACAAGGTATGCCCATATTTGTTAGTTGGAGTACTTTAGAATACTGAAGAAATACCAATTTAAGGAATATTATATTAAAGCTAAATGACAGCACTCAATTATAATCTCATTATTCCCTTATGATTTATGCTTATTATTAAGGCCGAACACAGAGACGTAGAATAGACGGATAAGGTTTCGGTGAAAAAACTGTTTGACAGCAACTGTCAAGTTTTGTCGCGGGTAAACTTGAATAAACTGATGACAGCTCCTGCCGAACAGTTTTTCCATCGAAACCATTTGTGATTCGAAATTGCGCGTTTATGATTGGTGGAAATCAATAGGGGAAATAGTCAACGTAAAACTTTATACCGATTTTTCCAATGATCTTTCTTCTTTTTGATTCAAAATAAGGATAGAGGAGCCGGTTCCATTTCAGAAAACCAGCAAGAGTGACAATGTAAGATGAAGTATCCTCACACCACTTGAAAGTTTTCGAAAGATAAAAAGCCTCAGTCATCATCCTTTACACCCCGATTACACTCAGCTCACTTCCGCGGCAGGGAGCAGGGAAGTGTAAAGCGGCTGAATGTAATCACTACACTTCCCTGCTGCCTCACATTGGGTGCGTTAAGAAGCACTCAACTGTTGGCAACAGTTGAGTAAGTTGAGAAAGCGATAGCGTTCAGCGAAATCGCTGACAAATCGATGTTTCTCAGCAGATGTCGATTTCTGGCAGCGGTAAGAATTTGCGCTTTGTTGCTCATCTGACCGCTGAGACATGCGCATATCCCCATTATTTTGTGATTTGTTTATGTTTAGGCTTTTTCAGTTGAAATTTATTAAGGAGTTTTTTGGTTACTGGCGTATTTTGAAAATGTCTATCAAAAAAGGCTGCAATTCAGTTATGTCTGAAGAAAACCAACAACCTGTTGTTGAAAATAACAATAATATTCTTTTATGGAATAAAGCCGGTAAGTACATAATTTGGTCGTAATAGATATCGAATTTATTCCTAAATTGAACTGTTGAAGGCATGATTTTGCTGATGATTTTTGAAATCATCGAGCGTATAATTTGGTATGACTTTCTCATAATAATTTTCATTTCTAACTGATTTCACTCTTTCAGGTTCAACTAAGTTTGTTGGTTGTATCAAGTCAGCTATAGCAGCGGAAATTCCTTCAAAATTAAGCTCATCGTCCATTAGTTCTGCTATAAGCAACCTCCGCATATAATTATTTATTTTAAATAAACTCTTCAATTTATAATCTGCAAGTACAATCACAACAAGTTTCTCAACTGTGTATGAAAAAATGAGGTTATATTTATATATCATGATATGTCAGATTTGTAAATCACTCAACGATGCGTTCAGGAAATTTTCATCCGCTGGAACTCAACTCTACTCAACTGATTTCTGCTTTATGCCAACAGTTGAGTGTACCCAGTGTAAATGCTCACTGCTTTAGATATTGTCGGGAATTATTGCCGACAACGCGAGTGACAGTGAGGAGGGCTGAGTGTAATTGAGTCTTTACTCTTTATTCGTTCGATTATTCTGATTCATTCTACGAGTTAGAACTAGGGATTTGATAAGGGTAGGATCAGGGCTTTTTTAGGGTAGGATCATGGCTTTTTTAGGGTAGGATCTGGGCCCTCCCACCCGGTCGGAGCGATACCCAGCTTTTGGGAGTGAACAGTTTTCATACGAAAGCTGTATAAGTATAGGTATTATATATGACCTACTTATCCATCATAGGATAAGAGCATATGAAATAGGAGATAGGTACAGATCTTTGAATGAACATTAGGGGACATTCTACATACTTTCATATCAATTTTACTAACCATTCAAACCTGATGAAGCTGATTGACCTCTTAGCAATCGTGAAAACCCATTGAGAATGTATTTTTTGATACTCGAGAAAAATCTGAAATGAAGCCAGCTCTACTAATTATTGAACAATGGGTACGTTCAGCAGCTATCAACTTTTGGCATAAAGCAAAAATCAGTTGAGTAGAGTTGAGTTTCAGCGGATGAAAATTTTCTGAACCCTTCGCTGAGTGATTTACGAATCTGACATATCATGATATATAAAAGGATTTCATTCTGTACTGAATATTGATTTTTTTCTATAGCATATTGTCCTTCAAGGATTTCGTTTTAATTGGCTTTGAAATGTTATTCATTAATCTAGATCATTAATTCAGATTTGAATTATATGACAAATTTAAACAACATTTCTTATCATAAACTGATCTATCATATAAATACCTATCTCAATTCGCTTCATTAGGTAGCCATTACCAAGCAATCCGTAATCATACAAAAATTTTTGGTTAAAGGACACTCGCAAATGGAGTGTGACAGTATCCATTCGACAATAGAACGACTTAAGAAAAGTCGAGATGTCTATTCACCATCAAATTACGTAGAAATTATTAAAGAAGCTCGACAAAAAAAAGTGCATATAAAGTGAAATACATCAATCATGAATTTTTCATGGACTATTCTGCAATAAAATATTATTCATCTATTCGTCCCGGTAAAAAAGTGGGTGACGCAACCGTGAATGATTTGAGAGCACTCAAATATTGTCCAACTGGGGAAATTCACTACAAACTGGATTTCGATGATGATTGGCAATCTCTTCCTCAAAGAAATAATAATAATGTAGGAGAAATAAGAAACCTGTACGAAGCTGCATTACCCATAAAAGTGGATAAGTATAATCATCTACAATCCTTGAAAATGGTCATTCCTGAGAATTACCATGGATTTGACTCCCTTAAGCATTGACTGTTTTAGATCTTGAATTCTTTAATTCATGTGCTTTTTAGAAATGGATTTCCTAGACAAAATTAATGAAGCATCTCTAATTGTTATAAGGAAAATCTTAAAATATATTTCTGGCTATTTATTGAAAAAAAAACCGGTCCGATGACATCAATAATTGTTTCTGCACGAAAATATTCCTACTCAGGGAAAATGATTCAGATTTCAAAGACGACGAATTCACAAGGGAGAAGGAATATGATAAATCAAAATCTTCCTTGTTCTATGTGAACAATGAATTTTCCCAAAAAATGAGTAGGGCTTACGCTATTACGAAATATGTAATGAGTGTTGATCTGCACAAAAAAAAAGTTCTAAAGCATTTGCTGAGGTTATGAAAAGCAGAATAAGGCTCACAAGTTGTGAACACAATGATTTATTATCTATGAAAATCTTTAGATATTTCATCCATTTAAATATATTTCATTATGTGAGACAGATAAATAATGTCATAAAAGGTGATGTAACACGGCAATCTACATAAAGAAAATTTTCTACACATTTTTTTAGCATGTTTTTAATTTTATTTTATTGTTCATGTGCTTTTTAGAAATGGATTTCCTAAACAAAATTAATGAAGCATCTCTAATTGTTATAAACAGAAAACCAACGAAGAGGCTTGGAGAATTGGAAAAGAAAACCGAATACCAGATTCTGATGTGTAGACTGGTTTAGTCAAAATTTGAGGAATCTGTTCTTTTGGAGTTCCAAGATTTTGTGGCATTTCTATCGAAGAGATTGGTTGAACAATTGAATTATCTTCAGGACAATACCATTTAACATACCGCGGGGAAGTGCAAACGGGGAAAACAAATCCAGCAGCTTCCTTCGAAATCATCAGACGCTAGTTCTTCTAATTTTGAGGTAATTCGATATATTATTATCCCCATCTCCATTTTACTTTGTGTGGGTGTATGTGTGTGTGTGTAGCATGTTTTTAATTTTATTTTTTTTTTGTTCATGTGCTTTTTAGAAATGGATTACCTAGACAAAATTAATGAAGCATCTCTAATTGTTATAAACAGAAAACCAACGAAGAGGCTTGGAGAATTGGAAAAGAAAACCGAATACCAGATTCTGAAGTGTAGACTGGTTTAGTCAAAATTTGGGGAATCTGTTCTTTTGGAGTTTCAAGATTTTGTGGCATTTCTACCGAAGAGATTGGTTGAACGATATCGTGATCATACAACTGAATTATCTTCAGGACAATACCATTTTACATACCGCGACGAAGTGCAAACGGGGAGAACAAATCCAGCAGCTTCCTTCGAAATCATCAGACGCTAGTTCTTCTAATTTTGAGGTAATTCGCTATATTATTATCCCCATCTCCATTTTACTTTGTGTGTATGTGTGTGTATGTAGCATGTTTTTAATTTAATTTTTTTGCTCATGTGCTTTTTAGAAATGGATTTCCTAGACAAAATTAATGAAGCATCTCTAATTGTTATAAACAGAAAACCAACGAAGAGGCTTGGAGAATTGGAAAAGAAAACCGAATACAAGATTCTGAAGTGTAGACTGGTTAAGTCAAAATTTGGGGAATCTGTTCTTTTGGAGTTCCAAGATTTTGTGGCATTTCTACCGAAGAGATTGGTTGAACAATTGAATTATCTTCAGGACAATACCATTTTACATACCGCGGGGAAGTGCAAACGGGGAGAACAAATCCAGCAGCTTCTTTCGAAATCATCAGACGCTCGTTCATTATAATTTAAAGGTAATTCGATATATTATTATCCTCATCATCAAAAATTGTATTTTCATCTTTCCTACTTCTTTCCTTAATTAATAATTGATTGTTTGTGTATGATTTATTGTGTATTGTGTATTATTGTATTTTTGTATTTGTATTTTTGACTTGTCCTATACATAAATGTTATGTCTCAAAGGATTAATAAATATCTATCTTCATTTTACTTGGTGTCTGTGTGTGTATTGATATCGTGATCATTTTTTTTGAATGCGACATCGTTATCGTTCTATACGTATATCTGTGCTATCTGCTATCATCGCTGTTCATGTGCTTTTTAGAAATGGATTTCCTAGACAAAATTAATGAAGCATCTCTAATTGTTATAAACAGAAAACCAACGAAGAGGCTTGGAGAATTGGAAAAGAAAACCGAATACCAGATTCTGAAGTGTAGACTGGTTTAGTAAAAATTTGGGGAATCTGTTCTTTTGGAGTTTCAAGATTTTGTGGCATTTCTACCGAAGAGATTGGTTGAACAATTGAATTATCTTCAGGACAATACGATTTAAAATACCGCGGGGAAGTGCAAACGGGAAAACAAATCTAGCAGCTTCCTTCGAAATCATCAGACGCTAGTTCTTCTAATTTTGAGGTAATTCGCTATATTATTATCCCCATCTCCATTTTACTTTGTGTGTATGTGTGTGTATGTAGCATGTTTTTAATTTAATTTTTTTGCTCATGTGCTTTTTAGAAATGGATTTCCTAGACAAAATTAATGAAGCATCTCTAATTGTTATAAACAGAAAACCAACGAAGAGGCTTGGAGAATTGGAAAAGAAAACCGAATACCAGATTCTGAAGTGTAGACTGGTTTAGTCAAAATTTGGGGAATCTGTTCTTTTGGAGTTTCAAAATTTTGTGGCATTTCTACCGAAGAGATTGGTTGAACGATATCGTGATCATACAACTGAATTATCTTCAGGACAATACCATTTTACATACCGCGACGAAGTGCAAACGGGGAGAACAAATCCAGCAGCTTCCTTCGAAATCATCAGACGCTAGTTCTTCTAATTTTGAGGTAATTCGCTATATTATTATCCCCATCTCCATTTTACTTTGTGTGTATGTGTGTGTGTGTGTAGCATGTTTTTAATTTTATTTTTTTGTTCATGTGCTTTTTAGAAATGGATTTCCTAGACAAAATTAATGAAGCATCTCTAATTGTTATAAACAGAAAACCAACGAAGAGGCTTGGAGAATTGGAAAAGAAAACCGAATACAAGATTCTGAAGTGTAGACTGGTTTAGTCAAAATTTGGGGAAGCTGTTCTTTTGGCATTCCAAGATTTTGTGGCATTTCTACCGAAGAGATTGGTTGAACGATATCGTGATCATACAACTGAATTATCTGCAGGACAATACCATTTAAAATACCGCGGAGAAGTGCAAACGGGGAGAACAAATCCAGCAGCTTCATTCGAAATCATCAGACGCTAGTTCTTCTAATTTTGAGGTAATTCGATATATCCCCATCTCCATTTTACTTTGTGTGTGTGTGTGTATGTGTGTGTGTAGCATGTTTTTAATTCTATTTTTTTGTTCATGTGCTTTTTAGAAATGGATTTCCTAGACAAAATTAATGAAGCATCTCTAATTGTTATAAACAGAAAACCAACGAAGAGGCTTGGAGAATTGGAAAAGAAAACCGAATACCAGATTCTGAAGTGTAGACTGGTTTAGTCAAAATTTGGGGAATCTGTTCTTTTGGAGTTTCAAGATTTTGTGGCATTTCTACCGAAGAGATTGGTTGAACAATTGAATTATCTTCAGGACAATACGATTTAAAATACCGCGGGGAAGTGCAAACGGGAAAACAAATCTAGCAGCTTCCTTCGAAATCATCAGACGCTAGTTCTTCTAATTTTGAGGTAATTCGCTATATTATTATCCCCATCTCCATTTTACTTTGTGTGTATGTGTGTGTATGTAGCATGTTTTTAATTTAATTTTTTTGCTCATGTGCTTTTTAGAAATGGATTTCCTAGACAAAATTAATGAAGCATCTCTAATTGTTATAAACAGAAAACCAACGAAGAGGCTTGGAGAATTGGAAAAGAAAACCGAATACCAGATTCTGAAGTGTAGACTGGTTTAGTCAAAATTTGGGGAATCTGTTCTTTTGGAGTTTCAAAATTTTGTGGCATTTCTACCGAAGAGATTGGTTGAACGATATCGTGATCATACAACTGAATTATCTTCAGGACAATACCATTTTACATACCGCGACGAAGTGCAAACGGGGAGAACAAATCCAGCAGCTTCCTTCGAAATCATCAGACGCTAGTTCTTCTAATTTTGAGGTAATTCGCTATATTATTATCCCCATCTCCATTTTACTTTGTGTGTATGTGTGTGTGTGTGTAGCATGTTTTTAATTTTATTTTTTTGTTCATGTGCTTTTTAGAAATGGATTTCCTAGACAAAATTAATGAAGCATCTCTAATTGTTATAAACAGAAAACCAACGAAGAGGCTTGGAGAATTGGAAAAGAAAACCGAATACAAGATTCTGAAGTGTAGACTGGTTTAGTCAAAATTTGGGGAAGCTGTTCTTTTGGCATTCCAAGATTTTGTGGCATTTCTACCGAAGAGATTGGTTGAACGATATCGTGATCATACAACTGAATTATCTGCAGGACAATACCATTTAAAATACCGCGGAGAAGTGCAAACGGGGAGAACAAATCCAGCAGCTTCATTCGAAATCATCAGACGCTAGTTCTTCTAATTTTGAGGTAATTCGATATATCCCCATCTCCATTTTACTTTGTGTGTGTGTGTGTATGTGTGTGTGTAGCATGTTTTTAATTCTATTTTTTGTTCATGTGCTTTTTAGAAATGGATTTCCTAGACAAAATTAATGAAGCATCTCTAATTGTTATAAACAGAAAACCAACGAAGAGGCTTGGAGAATTGGAAAAGAAAACCGAATACCAGATTCTGAAGTGTAGACTGGTTTAGTCAAAATTTGGGGAATCTGTTCTTTTGGAGTTTCAAGATTTTGTGGCATTTCTACCGAAGAGATTGGTTGAACAATTGAATTATCTTCAGGACAATACCATTTTACATACCGCGGGGAAGTGCAAACGGGGAGAACAAATCCAGCAGCTTCTTTCGAAATCATCAGACGCTCGTTCATTATAATTTAAAGGTAATTCGATATATTATTATCCTCATCATCAAAAATTGTATTTTCATCTTTCCTACTTCTTTCCTTAATTAATAATTGATTGTTTGTGTATGATTTATTGTGTATTGTGTATTATTGTATTTTTGTATTTGTACTTTTGACTTGTCCTATACATAAATGTTATGTCTCAAAGGATTAATAAATATCTATCTTCATTTTACTTGGTGTCTGTGTGTGTATTGATATCGTGATCATTTTTTTTGAATGCGACATCGTTATCGTTCTATACGTATATCTGTGCTATCTGCTATCATCGCTGTTCTCTCGGTTCGTTCTCTCTCTTGGAAAATTTTTATTATTTTGAAATTAAATAATCAGTTCTCTTCTTAAAGATGCCTGCACCTGTAGTTTTTCCAGAGCCTGAGGAAAACACACGGGGGGGGGGGGTTCAGGAAAAAGGAGTCCTGGACCCACATCTTAAAGAAATCCATATAATTATATTTACTCTCATGGGAGAGATCAATACTCTGAAGGAGAGGGTGTGCCAACTGGAAATAGGGAAACTATCCTGTTGCTGCCAAACCCGAAGCAGCTGAGTCAAGCAAACCCGTAAGAATCCATTCTGCTTGTTATTTCTGTAATCATTTTTATTGAGATAAGATTTAATTAGGAATAGAAATTACACCAATACAACTGAATTATCTTCAGGACAATACCATTTAACATACCGCGGGGAAGTGCAAACAGCAGCTTCCTTCGAAATCATCAGACGCTAGTTCTTCTAATTTTGAGGTAATTCGCTATATTATTATCCTCATCTTCATTTTACTTGGTGTGTGTGTATTGAATCAAACAAAAACAAAATGAACAACTTTAAAGGTACTTTATCTAAAATTGATCAAACACTGCAATTGATGGAATGAACGTATTCTCCTTCAAATGCAAAAACTTGGTTACATCAAATTTACAATCATATTCATCGCTGCAATACAGAATTAAATTAATAAAATTTTTCTATAGGTGAAAAACGTAAGATATATTCCGAAATTGCTCAACTGATACAAATGTGTTGTTTTGTAAAATATTGCCTTCCAAAACAATACACCGGTTCAGGTCTAGAACAGATTCAAAGACATAGCTCGCGTGTAACATGGCGAACAATAAATGCTATATATAACTGTAGAGTTAGAACAAAACTTGCAATAAATTTAACACATGTAAGACCATTTTTGGAAGATGTTCTTCACCTATTTAAAAGCAAAATGCGTGAAGTACGCTAAAGATCACCACACCTCCGAGTGTCCAATTAAAATTAGAAACAGTGCCCCAGTGAAGTGCGCGAACTGTGGAGGTGAACACACAGCAAATTTCACACAGTGTCCCGAAATGTTAAGGTATGTAGAATTGATGAAACCAAAAGCATCTCAAACTACCCTGTCCCGTCCTAAACCCCAAACAATCCACTCAAAACCCGTTTCAACTGGAATATCTTATGTAGATGTAACAAAAAACGAAACAAAAACAAAAAGAAAAATTTAACAAAACCCAAAAGTTGAGGATTTAAACACATTATTAGAAGCAATCAAAGAACTTGACGCAATCTGTAACATTGCCCAATTAATTAATCTAATTAACTAAAAACAGAGTTAATGAAAGCTAAATCGCCACTAGACAAAATTCTTATAATTCAAAATCTTTCACAGAAATGTGGTCTGTAAAACCCACAATAAACCTTTGAATATCATTACCTGGAATGCGAACGGCATTTTCAACAAAGCTATAGAACTTGAAGCTCTGACGAATGAAATTAAAAGCGAAATTATATGCATCCAAGAATCCCGACTCAACAGAAGGAATCCCATTACCCATAATAGTGGATAAGTATAATCATCTACAATCCTTGAAAATGGTCATTCCTGAGGATTACCATGGATTTTATGACTCCCTTAAGCATTGACTGTTTTAGATCTTGAATTCTTTAATTCTTAACCTACAGTTTGTTCCGTACAAGAATTTTAGTTTCCGCCTCAACAAGCGAATCATTGAATATATTCACATGTTTGTTTTTTTATTGTGTTTTTCATGGAAAAATAAATGATTTCATATAAATTGATCTTTCATTAATTTTTTTCTTTTATTTTCAATAACATCATTTCCTCGTTAGTCATCCATAGTTCTACACTTCCACTTCAAAACCACGTATCTCAGCTTTTTCTTGTAAGGTTTGCTCAAAACTTGAAATTATTTCAGCATCTATTCAATGTTTGACCAAAATATGGTGACTCAACATATAGAAGTGGCTGTAATGAAATTCGTCTGATATTTTTCAGAAAATACGGTTATTTGTGTTTTCTTCGAAATGGTATTTTCAGACTTACGAGGTTTTGGCTTTACAGCGACGATATGTGTTTTATTATTATTAAGGGCATCAGTTTTCAACCAGTTGTGGCTAAGAACATATCGTTCTGATTTAGTTTACAATTCATTCCAATTCAAAGTGTTTGTTAGATATCTGTATCTGTGCTCAGTGTTGGTGTTCATCAAGTAAGTTCAAAATTTTAAATTATATATGTATCAATATGAAAAATGTTTACTTTCTCTTTGCAGCAGCAACACGTTCACAATAATAATATCAAGAAAATTTTCAGACACGGCAATCTACATAAAGAAAGTAAGTTTTCTACACATTTTTTAGCATGTTTTTAATTTTATTTTTTTGCTCATGTGCTTTTCAGAAATGGATTTCCTAGACAAAATTAATGAAGCATCTCTAATTGTTATAAGGAAAATCTTAAAATATATTTCTGGCTATTTATTGAAAAAAAACCAGTCCGATGACATCAATAATTGTTTCTGCACGAAAATATTCCTACTCAGGGAAAATGATTCAGATTTCAAAGACGACGAATTCACAAGGGAGAAGGAATATGATAAATCAAAATCTTCCTTGTTCTATGTGAACAATGAATTTTCCCAAAAAATGAGTAGGGCTTACGCTATCATGAAATATGTAATGAGTGTTGATCTGCACAAAAAAAAAGTTCTAAAGCATTTGCTGAGGCTTATGAAAAGCAGAATAAGGCTCACAAGTTGTGAACACAATGATTTATTATCTATGAAAATCTTTAGATATTTCATCCATTTAAATATATTTCATTATGTGAGATAAATAATGTCATAAGGGGTGATGTAACACGGCATTCTACATAAAGAAAGTAATTTTCTACACATTTTTTTAGCATGTTTTTAATTTTATTTTTTTGTTCGTGTGCTTTTTAAAAATGGATTTCCTAGACAAAATTAATGAAGCATCTCTAATTGTTATAAACAGAAAACCAACGAAGAGGCTTGGAGAATTGGAAAAGAAAACCGAATACCAGATTCTGAAGTGTAGACTGGTTTAGTCAAAATTTGGGGAATCTGTTCTTTTGGAGTTTCAAGATTTTGTGGCATTTCTACCGAAGAGATTGGTTGAACAATTGAATTATCTTCAGGACAATACCATTTTACATACCGCGGGGAAGTGCAAACGGGGAGAACAAATCCAGCAGCTTCTTTCGAAATCATCAGACGCTCGTTCATTATAATTTAAAGGTAATTCGATATATTATTATCCTCATCATCAAAAATTGTATTTTCATCTTTCCTACTTCTTTCCTTAATTAATAATTGATTGTTTGTGTATGATTTATTGTGTATTGTGTATTATTGTATTTTTGTATTTGTATTTTTGACTTGTCCTATACATAAATGTTATGTCTCAAAGGATTAATAAATCTCTATCTTCATTTTACTTGGTGTCTGTGTGTGTATTGATATCGTGATCATTTTTTGAGGTAATCGCTATATTATTATCCCCATCTCCATTTTACTTTGTGTGTATGTGTGTGTGTGTGTAGCATGTTTTTAATTTTATTTTTTTGTTCATGTGCTTTTTAGAAATGGATTTCCTAGACAAAATTAATGAAGCATCTCTAATTGTTATAAACAGAAAACCAACGAAGAGGCTTGGAGAATTGGAAAAGAAAACCGAATACCAGATTCTGAAGTGTAGACTGGTTTAGTCAAAATTTGGGGAATCTGTTCTTTTGGAGTTTCAAGATTTTGTGGCATTTCTATCGAAGAGATTGGTTGAACGATATCGTGATCATACAATTGAATTATCTTCAGGACAATACCATTTTACATACCGCGGGGAAGTGCAAACGGGGAAAACAAACCCAGCAGCTTCTTTCGAAATCATCAGATGCTCGTTCTTTAATTTTAAGATAATTCGCTATATTATTATCCTCATCTTCATTTTAATTTGTGTGTGTGTATTGAATCAAACAAAAATAAAATGAACAGCTTTAAAGGTACTTTATCTAAAATTGATCAAACACTGCAATTAATGGAATAAACGTATTCTCCTTCAAATGCAAAAACTTAGTTACATCAAATTTACAATCATATTCATCGCTGCAATACAGCATTAAACAAATTAAATTTTTCTATAGGTGAAAAACGTAAGATATATTCTGAAATTGCTCAACTGAAACAAATGTGTTGTTTTGTAAAATATTGCCTTCCAAAACAACAAACGGTTCAGGTCTAGAACAGATTCAAAGACATAGCCCGCGTGTAACATGGCGAACAATAAATGACTGTAGAATTAGAAGAGAACTTGCAATAAATTTAACACATGCAAGACCATTTTTGGAAGATGTTTTTCACCTATTTAAAAGCAAAATGCGTGAAGTGCGCTAAATATCACCACACCTCCGAGTGTCCAATTAAAATTAGAAACAGTGCCCCAGTGAAGTGCGCGAACTGTGGAGGTGAACACACAGCAAATTTCACAGTGTCCCGAAATGTTAAGGAATGTAGAATTCATGAAACCAAAAGCATCTCAAACTACCCTGTCCCGTCCTAAACCCAAACAATCCACTCAAAACCCGTTTCAACTGGAATATCTTATGTAGATGTAACAAAAAACGAAACAGAAACAACAAGAAAAATTGAACAAAACCCAAAAGTTGAATAATTCAACACATTATTAGAAGCAATCAAAGAACTTGACGCAATCTGTAACATTGCCCAATTAATTAATCTAATTAGAGAACTAAAAACAGAGTTAATGAAAGCTAAATCGCCTTTAGACAAAAATTCTTATAATTCAAAACCTTTCGCAGAAATATGGTCTGTAAAACCCACAATAAACCTTTAAATATCATTACCTGGAATGCGAACGGCGTTTTCAACAAAGCTATAGAACTTGAAGCTCTGTCGAATGAAATTAAAAGCGAAATTATATGCATCCAAGAATCCCGACTCAACAGAAGGAATCCCATTACCCATAAAAGTGGATAAGTATAATCATCTACAATCCTACGCGCCCATTACTACTCCAGACACGACAAAATTATTCTTTTACACGATAATGCTCGTCTACATGTTGCGGCGCCGGTAAAAACATACTTGGAAACACTCAACTGGGAAGTTTTACCCCACCCGCCGTATTCACCAGACTTAGCCCTTTCTGATTATCACCTGTTCCGGTCGATGGCACATGGTCTGTCTGAGCAGCGCTTCACATCATATGAAGACACCAAAAATTGGGTAGATTTGTGGATAGCGTCAAAAGATGAAGAGTTTTTTCGACGGGGTATCCGAATGTTGCCAGAAAGATGGGGAAAAGTAGTGGCAAATGATGGAAAATACCTTGAATAAAACGTAATGTACTTTTCCTTTACAATAAATTCCTAATTTTTTATAAAAAACCGCGGAAACTTATTTGTACACCTAATACCTGTTGCTTACTTTTTGATTAATGGTCTTTCCAGTATGGAGAAGGCCAATCTGTTGAATAATTGTTTGGAATTTTACATCAGAGCTTGGTAGTAGTTACTTCAATTACATTTGATGGTGCTCCGTCAAATATTTCGATGGCAAAGTCACTAGGAGCAAATTTTTCTATGGAGAATTTCAGAACATACTTTTCACATCCATGCACACATGAAAAGGTTTTTATATTTTGGGACTCAAGCCACATGATAAAGCTCATCAGAAATTCCCTTGGAGATCAAAAAGTTTTAGAAGATGGAGATGGCAATGTGGTCAAATGGGAATTTCTGGAGCGATTATGTAACTTGCAGAATGTGGAAGGATTGCATGCTGTAACAAAATTGAGAAAGAGACATATGCTGTGGGTGGGTGAGAAAATGAAGGTATCATTGGCAGTTCAGACTTTGAGTAAGTGTAGCAGAAGCTCTTGATTTTTTGAATGTGGATCTGAAATTACCCGAATTCCATGATTCTACGGCCACTGCCAAGTTCTGTAGAAATTTCAACAATTTATTTGATATTTTTAATTCTCGGAGTAATTTCACAAAAAAACCATATGAAAGACCATTATCTCAAGCAACCGAAGACGAATATTTTAGGTTCTTGGATGAATGCTCCAATTATTTGGAGATTTGCTCCGTCTTAGACACCGGTAGCCCAATTTCGTTAATAAAGGAATCTTTGATTCCTCAGCATTTAGTTGATAGAGATTGTAATTTTCAAAATTATCAAGGCATTAAAAATTCTGTACTTAACATTGTAGGTAGGTAGGTGGCTTAAACCCTACATCGATCTTAATACCGAATTAAGAGCAGAAGCAACCACAACCTTTGGAAAAAACCAATTCAAGTTTGCAAATAATTCAATTTTCGGTAAAACAATGGTAAATATTAGATTGCACAGGGTTGTACGTCTGGTTAACTCATATGAAGGTCGTTATGGCGCAAAAAATATGATTCCAAGATTTCATAGTCGAACAATTTTCGGCGAAGATTTCATGGCTATCGAATGAGCTTCTGTTCAACAAACCGCTATACATAGGTCAGGTTATTTTAGACATATCAAAGGTGTGCATGTACAATTTTCATTACAAGTATATGCTACCCCATAATCCTGGGGGTTGCAAAATCATGTACAGTGAAATCTCCCAAGAGCGGACACCCTTGGTTCCAGATTTTTTGTCCGCACGTGGGAGGTGTACGCTTGTGGGAAGGTTCGAAAATGATTGTCATACGCATTTTGATACCAGCGATTACCCCAAGGATAATGTGCCCAACATTCCTTTAGTGAATAAAAAGGTACCTGGTTTAATAAAAGATGAAGCGAATGGTGCAAATATTACTTATTTTGCAAGTTTGAGATCGAAAATGTATAGTTTTAAGGTTCAGGGAGGAAAAGTAACTAAAAAATCAAAAGGAGTAAAAAATTGGATCGTTAAAAATAAAATAACTTTCAACGACTATGTAAATTGTCTGAAACAAAATTCTCAACTTGTTTACAGTCAAAACACAATCAGGTCCTTTGCGCATAACGTTTATACCATTCAGCAATCAAAAATATCATTGAGCGGACGTGACGATAAACGATTCCTAATTCCAGCATCTCTTGATACGCTGCCTTGGGGTCATTATTCGTTACAACCGCAAAAATTTCCAACACTACCTCAATAGAGAAAAATTTTATTTCAGAATGTCCCATATTCCCAAATTCAATGAGCAAGCACTGCAGCAGGGTAGCGTGTTGAATCTTCAAGAATCAGCAATAAAAGCGATTATTGAAAATGTCGATTTAATAGTTGGCATATTCCGTCTAAATTTGCTTGAACTTCTAACGTTTGGAATTTCGAAGAAATTTAGTTTTTATAAGTGGAATCACATATCAGCGGATGCATCGTCTGCTGCAGAAAATCTTCCTCAATCTCTAGCAAAGGAGTTATTTCATTTAAAAGTGTCACTAGCCGTAAAGCTCAAAGTATTGTTCTCGACAAACGTGATTGATGATGATGAATTATGTATTTGGAGGAATCATTAGGTTTGTTCCAACAGCTGACTTTTGTACGGTAATTTGACGGTCACGAAACTGTTAGTAATCGATCTTATGCGCACGTCTAAACTTTGACCGTACAAGAACCGTCCAAACAGTACTTGCTCCAGACCAGGGATCGAAATGACGATCACAAAACCGTTCCACTCACGGTCCCGAAGCAGGATGGAACAAAAACGAAACCGTTCTCAAACGATACATTTTCAGTTGGAACACATTTTTATCTATTGCGCAGAATCCTGACGATCATTGTACGGTCAATTCTTGAGTTGGAACAAACCTATTATCGCATCAAGAAGTTTGATTTGTTTATGTGTACAACTTGCTATATAATTTTTTTAAAGAACTGAAAAGAAGGGGGTTCAATTCAAAATTTCACTGCATACGAGATGATTCTCATTTATATATCAAACCAGAAAATCTTCACCATCAATATAGAAGTAGAGAGACGCTATACATAGGTCAGGTTATTTTAGACATATCAAAGGTGTGCATGTACAATTTTCATTACAAGTATATGCTACCCCATAATCCTGGGGGTTGCAAAATCATGTACATTGATACAGACTCTTTTTTTATGAAAGCAGTGGTTTCAACCCTTATGAGCTAATTGAAAATGTTTGTCATACGCATTTTGATACCAGCGATTACCCCAAGGATAATGTGCCCAACAATCCTTTAGTGAATAAAAAGGTACCTGGTTTAATAAAAGATGAAGCGAATGGTGGAAATATTACTTATTTTGCAAGTTTGAGATCGAAAATGTATAGTTTTAAGGTTCAGGGAGGAAAAGTAACTCAAAAATCAAAAGGAGTAAAAAATTGCATCGTTAAAAATAAAATAACTTTCAACGACTATGTAAATTGTCTGAAACAAAATTCTCAACTTGTTTTCAGTCAAAACACAATCAGGTCTTTTGCGCATAACGTTTATACCATTCAGAAATCAAAAATATAATTGAGCAGACGTGACGATAAACGATTCCTAATTCCAGCGTCTTTTGATACGCTGCCTTGGGGTCATTATTCGTTACAACCGCAAAAATTTCCAACACTACCGCAATAGAGAAAAATTTTATTTCAGAATGTCCCATATTCCCAAATTCAATGAGCAAGCACTGCAGCAGGGTAGCGTGTTGAATCTTCAAGAATCCGCAATAAAAGCGATTATTGAAAATGTCGATTCAATAGTTGGCATATTCCGCCTAAATTTGCCTGAACCCCTAACGTTTGAAATTTTGAAGAAATTTAGTTTTTTAAGTGGAATCACATATCAGCGAATCAGAAAATCTTCCTCAATCTCTAGCAAATGAGTTATTTCATTTCAAAAGTGTCACTAGCCGTAAAGCTCAAAGTATTGTTCTCGACAAACGTGATTGGAGCGATGTATATGATGAATTATGTATTTGGAGGAATTATTATCGCATCAAGAAGTCTGATTTGTTTATGTGTAGAACTTGCTACATAATTTTTTTAAAGAACTGAAAAGAAGGGGGTTCAATTCAAAATTTCACTGCATAGGAGATGATTCTCATTTATATATCAAACCAGAAAATCTTCACCATCAATATAGAAGTAGAGAGACTTGGTGTAATGCTGGCTTTGATAATGTTCTTTTCGATATTTATGATAAGGATGAATGTTCTGACAGACTACATAATTCAATTCCAAACAACAATAATCTGAATGCACATTACAAAAGATTTGTAGATTCTGTACCTCATTGGTTTCTGCAAAGGCAGACCAATAAGAAAATCTTCCTCAATCTCTAGCAAATGAGTTATTTCATTTCAAAAGTGTCACTAGCCGTAAAGCTCAAAGTATTGTTATCGACAAACGTGATTCGAGCGATGTATATGATGACGATGAATTATGTATTTGGAGGAATTATTATCGCATCAAGAAGTCTGATTTGTTTATGTGTAGAACTTGCTACATAATTTTTTTAAAGAACTGAAAAGAAGGGGGTTCAATTCAAAATTTCACTGCATAGGAGATGATTCTCATTTATATATCAAACCAGAAAATCTTCACCATCAATATAGAAGTAGAGAGACTTGGTGTAATGCTGGCTTTGATAATGTTCTTTTCGATATTTATGATAAGGATGAATGTTCTGACAGACTACATAATTCAATTCCAAACAACAATAATCTGAATGCACATTACAAAAGATTTGTAGATTCTGTACCTCATTGGTTTCTGCAAAGGCAGACCAATAAGAAAATCTTCCTCAATCTCTAGCAAATGAGTTATTTCATTTCAAAAGTGTCACTAGCCGTAAAGCTCAAAGTATTGTTCTCGACAAACGTGATTGGAGCGATGTATATGATGAATTATGTATTTGGAGGAATTATTATCGCATCAAGAAGTTTGATTTGTTTATGTGTAGAACTTGCTATATAATTTGTTTTTAAAGAACTGCAAAGAAGGGGGTTCAATTCAAAATTTCACTGCATACGAGATGATTCTCATTTATATATCAAACCAGAAAATCTTCACCATCAATATAGAAGTAGAGAGACTTGGTGTAATGCTGGCTTTGATAATGTTCTTTTCGATATTTATGATAAGGATGAATGTTCTGACAGACTACATAATTCAATTCCAAACAACAATAATCTGAATGCACATTACAAAAGATTTGTAGATTCTGTACCTCATTGGTTTCTGCAAAGGCAGACCAATAAGAAAATCTTCCTCAATCTCTAGCAAATGAGTTATTTCATTTCAAAAGTGTCACTAGCCGTAAAGCTCAAAGTATTGTTCTCGACAAACGTGATTCGAGCGATGTATATGATGATGATGAATTATGTATTTGGAGGAATTATTATCGCATCAAAAAGTTTGATTTTTTTATGTGTAGAACTTGCTATATAATTTTTTTAAAGAACTGAAAAGAAGGGGTTCAATTCAAAATTTCACTGCATACGAGATGATTCTCATTTATATATCAAACCAGAAAATCTTCACCATCAATATAGAAGTAGAGAGACTTGGTGTAATGCTGGCTTTGATAATGTTCTTTTCGATATTTATGATAAGGATGAATGTTCTGACAGACTACATAATTCAATTCCAAACAACAATAATCTGAATGCACATTACAAAAGATTTGTAGATTCTGTACCTCATTGGTTTCTGCAAAGGCAGACCAATAAGAAAATCTTCCTCAATCTCTAGCAAATGAGTTATTTCATTTCAAAAGTGTCACTAGCCGTAAAGCTCAAAGTATTGTTCTCGACAAACGTGATTCGAGCGATGTATATGATGATGATGAATTATGTATTTGGAGGAATTATTATCGCATCAAAAAGTTTGATTTTTTTATGTGTAGAACTTGCTATATAATTTTTTTAAAGAACTGCAAAGAAGGGGGTTCAATTCAAAATTTCACTGCATACGAGATGATTCTCATTTATATATCAAACCAGAAAATCTTCACCATCAATATAGAAGTAGAGAGACTTGGTGTAATGCTGGCTTTGATAATGTTCTTTTCGATATTTATGATAAGGATGAATGTTCTGACAGACTACATAATTCAATTCCAAACAACAATAATCTGAATGCACATTACAAAAGATTTGTAGATTCTGTACCTCATTGGTTTCTGCAAAGGCAGACCAATAAGAAAATCTTCCTCAATCTCTAGCAAATGAGTTATTTCATTTCAAAAGTGTCACTAGCCGTAAAGCTCAAAGTATTGTTATCGACAAACGTGATTCGAGCGATGTATATGATGATGATGAATTATGTATTTGGAGGAATTATTATCGCATCAAAAAGTTTGATTTTTTTATGTGTAGAACTTGCTATATAATTTTTTTAAAGAACTGAAAAGAAGGGGGTTCAATTCAAAATTTCACTGCATACGAGATGATTCTCATTTATATATCAAACCAGAAAATCTTCACCATCAATATAGAAGTAGAGAGACGCTATACATAGGTCGGGTTATTTTAGACATATCAAAGGTGTGCATGTACAATTTTCATTACAAGTATATGCTACCCCATAATCCTGGGGGTTGCAAAATCATGTACATTGATACAGACCCTTTTTTATGAAAGCAGTGGTTTCAACCCTTATGAGCTAAGTAAAAATGATTGTCATACGCATTTTGATACCAGCGATTACCCCAAGGATAATGTGCCCAACATTCCTTTAGTGAATAAAAAGGTACCTGGTTCAATAAAAGATGAAGCGAATGGTGCAAATATTACTTATTTTGCAAGTTTGAGATCGAAAATGTATAGTTTTAAGGTTCAGGGAGGAAAAGTAACTAAAAAATCAAAAAGGAGTAAAAAATTGCATCGTTAAAAATAAAATAACTTTCAACGACTATGTAAATTGTCTGAAACAAAATTCTCAACTTGTTTTCAGTCAAAACACAATCAGGTCTTTTGCTCATAACGTTTATACCATTCAGCAATCAAAAATATCATTGAGCGGACGTGACGATAAACGATTCCTAATTCCAGCATCTCTTGATACGCTGCCTTGGGGTCATTATTCGTTACAACCGCAAAAATTTCCAACACTACCTCAATAGAGAAAAATTTTATTTCAGAATGTCCCATATTCCCAAATTCAATGAGCAAGCACTGCAGCAGGGTAGCGTGTTGAATCTTCAAGAATCAGCAATAAAAGCGATTATTGAAAATGTCGATTCAATAGTTGGCATATTCCGTCTAAATTTGCCTCAGCTCCTAACGTTTGAAATTTTGAAGAAATTTAGTTCTTATAAGTGGAATCACATATCAGCGGATGCATCGTCTGCTGCAGAAAATCTTCCTCAATCTCTAGCAAATGAGTTATTTCATTTCAAAAGTGTCACTAGCCGTAAAGCTCAAAGTATTGTTCTCGACAAATGTGATTGGAGCGATGTATATGATGATGATGAATTATGTATTTGGAGGAATCACTATCGCATCAAGAAGTTTGATTTGTTTATGTGTAAAACTTGCTATATAATTTTTTGTAAAGAACTGAAAAGAAGGGGGTTCAATTCAAAATTTCACTGCATACGAGATGATTCTCATTTATATATCAAACCAGAAAATCTTCACCATCAAGATAGAAGTAAAGAGACAATTAGTTCCGAATTATTCGCTGATCTAAACGTTTTCTAAATTTTTCTGAGCTTCCGAATTTTCTCATTTTTTTTACATTTTGCTTCAAAGTGAGTGCTAGTGCAATTGAATTGTAAATACATCGCATCAAGAAGTTTGATTCTTTTATGTGTAGAACTTGCTATATAATTTTTTTAAAGAACTGAAAAGAAGGGGGTTCAATTCAAAATTTCACTGCATACGAGATAATTCTCATTTATATATCAAACCAGAAAATCTTCACCATCAAGATAGAAGTAAAGAGACAATTAGTTCCGAATTATTCGCTGATCTAAACGTTTTCTAAATTTTTCTGAGCTTCCGAATTTTCTCATTCTTTTTACATTTTGCTTCAAAGTGAGTGCTAGTGCAATTGAATTATAAATACATCGCATCAAGAAGTTTGATTTGTTTATGTGTAGAACTTGCTATATAATTTTTTTTAAAGAACTGAAAAGAAGGGGGTTCAATTCAAAAATTCAGTGCATACGAGATGATTCTCATTTATATATCAAAACCAGAAAATCTTCACCATCAAGATAGAAGTAAAGAGACAACTAGTTCCGAATTATTCGCTGATCTAAACGTTTTCTAAATTTTTCTGAGCTTCCGAATTTTCTCATTTTTTTTACATTTTGCTTCAAAGTGAGTGCTAGTGCAATTGAATTGTAAATACATCGCATCAAGAAGTTTGATTCTTTTATGTGTAGAACTTGCTATATAATTTTTTTAAAGAACTGAAAAGAAGGGGGTTCAATTCAAAATTTCACTGCATACGAGATGATTCTCATTTATATATCAAACCAGAAAATCTTCACCATCAAGATAGAAGTAAAGAGACAATTAGTTCCGAATTATTCGCTGATCTAAACGTTTTCTAAATTTTTCTGAGCTTCCGAATTTTCTCATTCTTTTTACATTTTGCTTCAAAGTGAGTGCTAGTGCAATTGAATTATAAATACATCGCATCAAGAAGTTTGATTTGTTTATGTGTAGAACTTGCTATATAATTTTTTTTAAAGAACTGAAAAGAAGGGGTTCAATTCAAAAATTCAGTGCATACGAGATGATTCTCATTTATATATCAAACCAGAAAATCTTCACCATCAAGATAGAAGTAAAGAGACAACTAGTTCCGAATTATTCGCTGATCTAAACGTTTTCTAAATTTTTCTGAGCTTCCGAATTTTCTCATTTTTTTTACATTTTGCTTCAAAGTGAGTGCTAGTGCAATTGAATTGTAAATACATCGCATCAAGAAGTTTGATTCTTTTATGTGTAGAACTTGCTATATAATTTTTTTTAAAGAACTGAAAAGAAGGGGGTTCAATTCAAAATTTCACTGCATACGAGATGATTCTCATTTATATATCAAACCAGAAAATCTTCACCATCAAGATAGAAGTAAAGAGACAACTAGTTCCGAATTATTCGCTGATCTAAACGTTTTCTAAATTTTTCTGAGCTTCCGAATTTTCTCATTTTTTTTACATTTTGCTTCAAAGTGAGTGCTAGTGCAATTGAATTGTAAATACATCGCATCAAGAAGTTTGATTCTTTTATGTGTAGAACTTGCTATATAATTTTTTTTAAAGAACTGAAAAGAAGGGGGTTCAATTCAAAATTTCACTGCATACGAGATGATTCTCATTTATATATCAAACCAGAAAATCTTCACCATCAAGATAGAAGTAAAGAGACAACTAGTTCCGAATTATTCGCTGATCTAAACGTTTTCTAAATTTTTCTGAGCTTCCGAATTTTCTCATTTTTTTTACATTTTGCTTCAAAGTGAGTGCTAGTGCAATTGAATTGTAAATACATCGCATCAAGAAGTTTGATTCTTTTATGTGTAGAACTTGCTATATAATTTTTTTTAAAGAACTGAAAAGAAGGGGGTTCAATTCAAAATTTCACTGCATACGAGATGATTCTCATTTATATATCAAACCAGAAAATCTTCACCATCAAGATAGAAGTAAAGAGACAACTAGTTCCGAATTATTCGCTGATCTAAACGTTTTCTAAATTTTTCTGAGCTTCCGAATTTTTTCATTCTTTTTACATTTTGCTTCAAAGTGAGTGCTAGTGCAATTGAATTGTAAATACATCGCATCAAGAAGTTTGATTTGTTTATGTGTAGAACTTGCTATATAATTTTTTTAAAGCACTGAAAAGAAGGGGGTTCAATTCAAAATTTCACTGCATACGAGATGATTCTCATTTATATATCAAACCAGAAAATCTTCACCATCAAGATAGAAGTAAAGAGACAACTAGTTCCGAATTATTCGCTGATCTAAACGTTTTCTAAATTTTTCTGAGCTTCCGAATTTTTTCATTCTTTTTACATTTTGCTTCAAAGCGAGTGCTAGTGCAATTGAATTGTAAATACATCGCATCAAGAAGTTTGATTTGTTTATGTGTAGAACTTGCTATATAATTTTTTTAAAGCACTGAAAAGAAGGGGGTTCAATTCAAAATTTCACTGCATACGAGATGATTCTCATTTATATATCAAACCAGAAAATCTTCACCATCAAGATAGAAGTAAAGAGACAACTAGTTCCGAATTATTCGCTGATCTAAACGTTTTCTAAATTTTTCTGAGCTTCCGAATTTTTTCATTCTTTTTACATTTTGCTTCAAAGCGAGTGCTAGTGCAATTGAATTGTAAATACATCGCATCAAGAAGTTTGATTTGTTTATGTGTAGAACTTGCTATATAATTTTTTTAAAGCACTGAAAAGAAGGGGGTTCAATTTAAAATTTCACTGCATACGAGATGATTCTCATTTATATATCAAAACCAGAAAATCTTCACCATCAAGATAGAAGTAAAGAGACAATTAGTTCCGAATTATTCGCTGATCTAAACGTTTTCTAAATTTTTCTGAGCTTCCGAATTTTCTCATTTTTTTTACATTTTGCTTCAAAGTGAGTGCTAGTGCAATTGAATTGTAAATACATCGCATCAAGAAGTTTGATTTGTTTATGTGTAGAACTTGCTATATATTTTTTCTTAAAGAACTGAAAGAAAAGAAGGGGGTTCAATTCAAAATTTCACTACATACGAGATGATTCTCATTTATATATCAAACCAGAAAATCTTCACCATCATATAGAAGTAGAGAGACTTGGTGTAATGCTGGCTTTGATAATGTTCTTTTCGATATTTATGATAAGGATGAATGTTCTGACAGACTACATAATTCAATTCCCAAAAACAATAATCTGAATGCACATTACAAAAGATTTGTAGATTCTGTACCTCATTGGTTTCTGCAAAGGCAGACCAATACAGTCTGTTTCAAGTAGCAATACTGCTAAATTAATTTTCGGATCGAAAAGATACCTTTCTAAGGAAGCTCATGTTATTTTCTCCAACGAATTGAAGTCCAACTTTGCGAATAAGTTCAATAGAAGGTATGACGATAGCTTGAAAGAGATGTGCTTGTTATGGTATTATGCATCGCCTAAGGGATATAGGGTTTTTTCCAAATCGCTAAACTTACCGACTGTCAGAACCTTAAGAAATTGGTAGTCGAAGGTTACAATTTCCTCTGGCATAAGTCCTGCTATCCAATAATCACTTAAAAGATATTTTGAAACTGCCAAGATGACAAGAAACATATTTGCAGTCTAATTTGTTGAATGATGAAGTTTCATTAAGCGAACAAATGCATTATAATAGGACAAAGGACAAAATGGTCGGTGTTATCGATATTGGCAGAAAGAGGACAAATAATAAGGCTACATCTGCGCTGGAGTGCATGGTGAGGGGCATCCTTATGACTGGAAATTTGTTTTGGGATACTGTTTTTTTCAATGTAAGCCATGATGGAATAAGTATGGTCAAGTGGAAAGATAAACGAACTGTCCATCTACTTTAAAATTTTCATGATCCACAATATACAGCCGAGGTGAAACGACAATGTAAAGATGGATCTTCAATGCAAATTCCATGTCCACATGTTCTTATGGAATATAATAAAAAATATGAATTGTGTGGACAGATTCGATCAACTCAAATCATGTTACGAGATAGACCGTAAGAGCAAGAAATGGTGGATCAGGATATTTTGGCATTTTGTAGATTGTTGTGTAGTGAATAGCTAGATTTTATATAAGCTGAAGAAATTGCCATTCGTTACCTTGAAGAATTTCAGACAAAGGGTGATAGATGGTTTACTTGCAGAAAAACTGGTGGAACTGAAAAGGAACCGAGAAAATGCGGGATAGCCTGTACATAAATAGCAAGTAATCTGATTTCAATATCTTTTTCACAACAACAACAATTTTCAATGAAAACAATGAAGAATCGAAATACATACAATAATTAGCACATCTTATTAAAACAATACACATTTCAGGATGTAATACAAGAAGAAGAAGATGACGATCTTCCAAGCAGACAGGTACCATTGGAAAGGAAAATCTTAAAATATATTCTGGCTATTTATTGAAAAAAAAACAGTCCGATGACATCAATAATTGTTTCTGCACGAAAATATTCCTACTCAGGGAAAATGATTCAGATTTCAAAGACGACGAATTCACAAGGGAGAAGGAATATGATAAATCAAAATCTTCCTTGTTCTATGTGAACAATGAATTTTCCCAAAAAATGAGTAGGGCTTACGCTATTATGAAATATGTAATGAGTGTTGATCTGCACAAAAAAAAAGTTCTAAAGCATTTGCTGAGGCTTATGAAAAGCAGAATAAGGCTCACAAGTTGTGAACACAATGATTTATTATCTATGAAAATCTTTAGATATTTCATCCATTTAAATATATTTCATTATGTGAGACAGATATATAATGTCATAAAAGATGATGTAAGACATGTACCAAAGAATTGTTGTAAATATTTTAAATCTGCCAGAAATATGTATATAAAAAGTTGTAAATATAATTTTTACCTTTGGAAGAACTTTATTTAGGTGCTAAAATATCTTTATTAATGTTAAATAAAGATTTCAATTTAATTCTGAGACCGAGAATTCAAATTTTTTTTCAAAACATCTTATGAAGATACAGAATTTAAAGTGGTAGATATTATAAAGAAGAAGATAAAGATAACATTGTGCTGAAACCGGCATTCAACAAAAACCAAAAATTGCCAATAATAAAAAAGAAGACCTTCTAGATTTAATCTGAATAGTATACATTTTAGCCGAGATACTTTGTATTATGTAAAACACTAGACGTAACATAAAGAAATTAGCCCATTTTGTTATTTTGCCCCGTTTTTCAAACGAGTTAGACAATATTGAAAACTTCAAATGGGTTTCCTGAAGAACTATGATTTTCGAGTAATGACAATGTTGTAGCAAATGAGCGATATGCTATATGACTTCTGTTTTTTTCGTCCCCAATTCAATAATTCCGACGATGATGAGAGAAGAGACTTGATTTCTGAATTGGTAACAAACTTTTTTCAAAATTTAAGTAATTGTAACCATTTTGAATTATTTACATGCGCTCTGAGGTCTACCCCTACAGCAGCGATGGAATGTCTGCTGGGTCTCCCTCCTTTGCACCTAGTTGTGAAGGAGGTGGCTATGAAGACAGCTCTAGGAATCTGGGAACGGGGACAATGGCGCGATGGAGGACTCTTCACTGGGTACGCGAGGGCCCTCAAAATGGTTAAGGATGCTCACGCTCCCCTTCTCCAAAGAGGTGACCGCGCGGGCACTAAGTTCTACTTCGACGAACCCTACAGGGTAATTGTTCCGACAGAGACCTATGGTCTTCATCAAACAGGCTTCTTAGTCAAGAGGGTCCCACCTGGTTCACTGATGGCTCTGTCACAGCAACAGGGTCTGGGGCTGGAATCGTGGGTCCTCACTTCAATCAGGCTATCCCTCTGGGGAAGGACTGTTCCATTGTGCAGGCTGAGCTATTTGCGGTTCTTGCATGCGCACTAGAAAATATTCGCAGGGGATACTCTGGCCAGCACATTTATATATGTTGCGACAGCCAGGGAACTCTGAAATCTCTATCCGATGTTAGAGTTGATTCTCTTTTGGTAGAAGAATGCAGGAAAGCTCTGCGTGGGCTGGGCTCTGATAACTTTTTGAAAGTGATCTGGTGTCCGGCTCATGCGGATATACCTGGTAACGTCAAGGCAGATGAACTGGCTAGGCGGGGGAGCCGGATTAGCATTTGTTGGTCCGAAGCCTTCGCTGCTAATCTGTCGCATATCTGTCAGAAGTTTCTTCAGGAACTGGCTGAACAGGGAATTTTCCTCGGAATGGAGCGCAGGGGTGGGCCTGAGGTGGTCGAGGATTCTCATTGAGAGACCGTCCTCGCGATCTGAGGTCAATAGGCTTCTGTTGCTGGAGAGGAAACAACTCGGTCTGGTGACTGGTGCATTGACTGGTCACCTGTTTAACAAGCATTTGAAGAGAATGGGATTGACGAGCTGCTCCCTATGCTGGTGGTGCAGGAGTACTGATGAAACGGTTGAGCATATTTTGTTCAACTGTGGAAACCTTACTGAGTTAAGATCAACACACCTAGGAAAACCAACACCTTCTATTCCTATGGTGAGAGGGACCACTCCTGGCAGGCTCGCGACGTTTCTGTCTTCGTGTCTGAGGAGCTGAGTCTCTATGGAACAATGCGGGTGAACAATGGGCCACTAGGCCTCAGTTCGGCCGGTAAGGCACCGCACAGAGAAGAAGAAGAAGAAGAAGAAGTTCCTCTGGATGACAAAATAGTCGTGGCATACTTTTTGCACAAGGTTCGTCATGTGAAGTCCTTAATGCCATTCTATGCCACAATAGTGACTCTACCCGAGGAAACTTACGACTTAGGAATTTGTTCGTAGTGCATTCCTAGATATTGCTCCTAGTATGAATAGAAACGAAAATGAAAATAGTAAGTACAGAGAGGATAATACTGTTGTTTGTTATGACTGTAATGATGATTTTGATTTGAGTTTTAGGTCTGAAGGTAATGATATTATTACAGTATTGGTTTCGTGCACGTTTGACAACTGACAGCACATCTGAGGTATAACAACCCCACTTTTCCTATGTAAATCATAGCAAAACAACGAGAGATTTTGGTTTTTCTCAAGTGTTTCAATTGATTTATTGCTTCTTTGGACTGAAAAATCGTGAAAATGGACCTATAAAATTGTTCAGATCATATTCATCGAGGACGATATGTAGAAAAATATCAGTTTTTGGCATTCACCCTTATCTACTGCAGAAGATTTATCCTTCTAATGTGTCTTATTCCGATGATAAAATGTATCCTGATATTATTATCAATTTAATCAAGAAGACAAAGAGATTAGCCAGTTTCAGGATTCATATTTGGACAAGGAGGAAATATAGAACACTATAGGATGTATTTCCAATTCACCCGTTAGAGAAAGGAGATGAAGAGTACTTGTTAATGGACAAAATTGTTGTGATAACTTGAGTTTTTATAAATATATGTCCTGAAATCATATCACTGGATTAAAACTCATCTGGATGTTCTTTAATTTGCAGTATATCTTTTGTTTTTTATATGAGACAAGTAAAAGGTAACTGCTATCTCCGCTTTTCACTATTTTATAGAATTTAGGATAAGCATACTTACTTCTAACTCTGTATTTAAAAATTTTTACAATTACTTATTAGATAATTAAGTTTTTATTTATACAAGAGACTATAATTCGTTGGTTTGTATTGAATGATGAATGCTTCACTTTCGACAAAATATTTATTTAATTTGTATTTAATAGAAATCGTTTTCTACGTTGTGAATAATTGAAATTTAGTTGTTAATTGTTAATATTGATAAAATCCTTCATTTTTTCAATAAAATCATCATGGAATTCATGGGCTTTCATTTCAATAAACAAATATGATAATTTTTCTTCTTTCCATTCATTGAAGAATAAATATTATAAATATCATATAATTCACTGCAGCAGCATTCTATGTTCCACTGAATAACTGATAATATCAGGATACATTTTATTTCTGAAAAGAGCCAAGTTAGATGGATAAATACCTTCCTTCTACAGTTGACAAGGGTGAATACACAAAACTGATATTTTTCTACATATCGTCCTCGATGAATATAATCTGAACTTATTAAACAATTCTATAGGTCCATTTTCACGATTTTCCAGTCCAAAGAAGAAATAAATCAACTGAAACACTTGAGAAAAACCAAAATCTCTCGTTGTTTTGCTATGATTACATAGGAAAAGTGGGGTTGTTATACCTCCGATGTGCTGTCAGTTGTCAAACGTGCACGAAACCAATGCTCAATATGTTTAGGCTCTCCTGAGCGGAGTGACAGTTATGATAATTCTATTTCAGTTATTTGTTCTCAATTTGGTGAAAGTAGTATTAATGATAGTGATGTTTGTACAGGAGATAGAGACCATAGCTTTGGGGAACCGTCCAGAAAGAGGGAGAGGTTGATACCCCCTTCTCAAACGAGAAATGAATATTCCAGTGTATCATCTCCTTACTCAAGTCAACAACTTGAGAAAATTAAAAGAATGACTCCAGCAGAAAGAAAAGCCGCTCGATGTCATAAGTGTGGTCTTCTTTTCCATCGTGAAGCTGACTGCAAACATAGTGGCCGTGTGTGCTATGTTTGTTTTAAGACAGGACACGAAAAAAAGGACTGTAGGAAGTTGAAAACATTGAGAACAAGTAAGTTTCAGTATGATTTAAACAAGTTTGTAAGTTCGCTAACTTTCCTTGTGGATTCTGGTGCTTCGCACCATGTTGTGAACACATGCAGTATTCTGTTTCATTATAAAATCTATAATGAACCAGTACCAGTGTCGATAATTGGTACATTTACCTAAATAATCATGAATACATTGCCTTAGACAATAAAGAATATTTTCTCTCTCTCGTGAATACAGAATACTAGAATTAGATGTACCTACTTACTTTGACTGCAGATCATGTAGAATTCATCATAGGTCTAATCATATTTGTCCTCTTGTCACTTGTTTTTCTAGCTTATGGTACACTTCGCCTTGTACTGTAAATGGATGTATGGTATATTTAAACAATCAAATAAAGACGATGTCATAATTTGAATTATGGGATCCAGCAGATATCGATCAAAATTTGGTCTCATTGAGTCATTGTATACCGTTTGGCCCCCTGAATAATATTAGTGAAATCAACAGGTGGCAGTCTGTCTTAGTAAAATATATGGGCCCCAAAACTAAAAAAATATTCAGTTAAGCTTTTCCACTATTAAAGCACTGAATTAGGGCTTTAACTGAGTTTAAAAATTCTCTTTGAATACTCACATAAAGATTCGATGTGTTTTATCACGGATATATTCCATAATTAATGCAAAAACCGTGAAATTCAAGAACCACTAAATAACCACAAATTCGAGAAAAGCGCGCCATCGCCGCCATCTTCAAGAACAGAACACAGAAACAGCAAAATGCATCGAAAAAACCAGAGAAGAGAGTTCTTCACACAGAATATTTAACACACAAACAAAGAAGACTTCTTTTTCGTTATACTTCTTCTATGGCTAAAGTGAACGTTCTGTTCTGTGAACTGAACTAAACTAACCTGTACCAGAGACTTGTCTCTGCCTGTACTTTTTTTTATATATTTATATTTTGATATGAAATTTTTGGATACTTTTGTCTTTTCCATCGAATAGTGATTACTGTGCGATAATGTAAAACCACTATGGCTTAAACTTTCTGGAATGCAGTTTATTTACATTCACATTTCACAATGAGTAAAAAATATGGTTTAGAGTTAACTTTAGCAATAATTAAACCCCATCTAGTCAAAAACCCTGTCGCGTTAAGTGCAGTGCGAAATAAAATAATAGAATCTAATTTCAAAATCGTGAAGTCGAAACGACGAACTCTCACTCAGGAGGATGCAAAAAATTTCTACAGTGAACATAATGGAAAATTTTTTTATAATAGGCTTGTTACATCTATGACTAGGTTTGTTTCATGATAAGTTTCACTGTTGTCCATCAAAGGAATGGTTTTATGAATTATTTTTAGTGGACCATCAGAAATTTATATTTTAGCTAGAGAAGATGCTATAAAACATTGGAGACGGTTAATGGGACCTACTAAGGTGTATAGGGCACAGTTTGATCATCCTCTTAGTATAAGAGGAGCATATGGGCTTTCAGACACAAGAAATGCAACACATGGTTCAGGTGAACTACCATACATTCATTTTGCAAGGCGAATATCCTTGAAATTATTAAATAATAAGTTTTTTCTTCCAACGGACCAAAATATGTACTTATATGAAAGACATGTTTAGTGCCATGTTAATGTTGAATAATGTTACCAAGAAGTTGTACAAATATTATGGTACAGTTCTCAGATCAATCTTTAATTGATCCTGAGGGTACAGTTATTTCTAACGAATAATTATTTAGCTGATTTGACTTATTATATTTGTTCATCTAATTTGAATGGACCATTTTCAATTAATTAGTTTCTACCTCAGAAGTACATTGACTTCAGCATTTTAGTTTTAATTGTAGATTCTCCAGAATCAGCAGAAAGAGAGATAAGGGTGTTGGTTCCTGAATTCAACATCAAGATGTGGTTCGATAAAGAGAAACAATATTTTGAAAGTGATAAACTGATCTTCAATGAAGAACTTTTCATTCATAAAATAATTCACTAGCTGGGAAAGAAGACATTGATCAAGATGATAATTGAAGTTCATTCATTTGCTCAATGAATTTAAAAGAATTGAATATAGTTGAATGTTGAATAATAAAGAATAGATTGAATAAATAATTAATTTTTCATTGAGACACATCCATAAAGACTATCACTTCAAAAGAAAAAAACTTGAGATTCAAACGTAGCAATTGAGTTTCAGAACCTTAATATCTAAATCGATTTTAGTTCCGTCGACCTATAAATAAAAGGTGATTTTAACATGTACGAAATTGAACGTTAATAACCCTTTTCAATTTATGGTATTTTTCCGTCTCAATTCTCTACTTCTTTAACATAGGTACTCAAATTTAAAATTAAACATGTAAGGGCACACCAGAAATTATAAGAAATATTTTACAAAAGCCAATCAATTCAAGCAAAGCTATAGAGAATCCGAAAATAAACTGGGACTGAAAAAATAAAGCCATATAATATTTGGTTATAATATTGAAACAACTGTCACTTAAAATCCTGAAGCTGATGTTTTCGTAAACTCAGAACCCGCGTCCGTGATCCGAGTAGATCCATCACGTGACCCAATGGATCGAGTTAGTAACCCTGGGTAAGTTTCCGAAAACGCCTTTATAAAGCAGCATCCGTTGTTCAAGCAGATACCAATTCAAACACTTCATTTTGGATTTTATTTTTTTCAGTTGAAATTGAAAGAAACTGATCCTGATATGTATATTTAATATTTTGCAGTCTTCAAAATTTGCACTTAACCAAGGAAATGACTAGAAATTTTATTATAGAATTGACATGTAAAAAATCGAACAAAAATGATTGCATTTCAAAACAAAATCTCACTAAAATCGTAAAAATCACAGTCAATATTCATGCGTTGATTTTAACAAAAACTTTGGGTCTTTGAAAAACTTTAATGCCTTCGTCAATTTTCTTCAACTCCTCTTCTATTTCCATTTTCCTTTTCTTCATTCTCAGAGTATCACTTCGAACAGGTAAGGAATTCAGTTCTTGTACCCTATCTGCATAACCTGAAATTATTGTGAATCATTTATTCATGCAAGGAATTTGAAATAAATAGATAAATCGAAGTGACATGAAAAACAAATTCAGCAGCCTTCACAAGTCCAAAGTTCCTGACTACATATCAAAATATGTATATAGTCCGTTCACGAAAATTTGAGCGCATAGTAGGCGTTTATTTATTTATCTGAAGTTGGCAGTATTTGCTGTCATAACCTAAAATAAAGTCAACGTTGCCTAATGTACCCGGCCTCGTCCGACTAGTTCAATAAAAAACTGTTACTATTATTATTAAAATTAGACTTACTTTGCCTCAAAACACGTAAAGTCTCTTTACGTTCTTCTTCAGGAAGCAAAATATGTCCAGGGGGGCAGTCTGGTTCTACTTCAATGGACCTCTCAAATCCCTTTCTTTCCTTCAAATACTTAGGAACTACTCCTTTCTGATAAGTAGGTGGTGGTTGGTTTGGATTTCTAACCGATTCATTCTTTACTGCTTTTGTTTTGATATTAGTTATATTTTCCCTGACAAAATTATGTTCAGTTTTATCGCTAAAACCTAGAAAGGAGGGAAATTCAAATATCAATAATCTGAATAGAAAATAACCTTGAATGTTAAATTTAAGTATCATGTAAATTTTCTTATTTATCAGAACTTTAGTCAATTTATTTTCATTTTACTTTAATAATGTGAGGAATATACCTAAATTGTCAGCCGCCTCATAAAGTTCATCTACAGTATCAAAATTATCCCCTTGTTCTGGATTGAATTTTTTTAAATCCTTCCTAGGGGATCTTCTTATACCAGCACTAGGATATTTTATTACACCTGTTTCATATAATTTAGTAACATCGTCTAATCTTTCAGTCTGTATACCGCGACTAAGAAACTTTTGTTTTTCCACTTGAATTTTACTGATAGTGTCTTTATTCTTTTGCTCTAATTTATTATTAGTAGGAGGTCTTTGTGAATCTGGTCCAATTCTGGAATGTATTCTTGTTTTTCCCTGAAGAGTAGCATTGGAATGACCACCAACTTTCGAAGGCACATTTTTGAATTTATCATCTTTTCTCTTTCTCTGCAGATCAGGATCGGACAGTGGAACTAAACCTTGTATTTGTTTGATACGACTGACATTCTCTTTGATGAAGTTACGTTTGTAAGTTGGTTCTACAAAAAATATGAGGTACCTATGTCCATTCTGTTTCCTTCAAAAAATACTTACTCGGTTCCGGAAATACTCCTTTTAATGTAGATGTGATCATTTTTCATTTGTATATAATTTCAGTGACAACAACCAAAATTTTAAATTTAATTATCTATTATTCTACTCAGAATTCATAAAATGTCAAGAATGTTCATTTGGATATTTGTAAATATTTACCACTGAAAAGTAATGTTTACATTACAGAACAATTTATAATTTTTTATGTTTTGTGCATAGAGTTCATTGACCTTCTTAAACTTGAACTTCTATGGCAACTGCAACAACCACAGAACATAAAAAAATATAACCTAACTTGACGAGATACCTAACCTCAACTACGTTGTAAACAAAATTTCGAATTTTCTTCAAATTTTTTACAAAAAGAAGCTACAAAATGGAAGAGTCAAGTGAAAGTGTCAATATTGAGGATTATGAAAGCGATGAGTTTTCTGAAGATGAAGAAGACGAAATCGGTAAGTCATTTGTTTACCTCAATAATCGTAAAATATACCTAACATTTTTTATTCGTTATGTCGATAATGAACAGCTTATCTTAGATTGCCATCAGTTTCCTTGCATCTACATTTTATTCAATCATATTTCTTTGTTCACAGATTATGACAAAGAAACAACCTCCAGTTCTCAAGAGAAGAAAGAGGATAAAAAGGAACACTTAGGTGGTAAAAATACCTCAAAACTCTCACTACAGTTGAAAGGGTTGATGGGGGAGGCTAATTTGAGGTTTGCAAAAGGCGAAATTGAAACTGCGGAACAAATGTGTCTTGAGGTAAGATTCTATTGAACGAATTTATCAATCCTTGGTGTTGATACTCCACTTTGAACTGATGATATACAAACGATACTCCAGTTTTTTGTTTCGAATCATTAGTAATCATCCCAGATGATGTTGCAAGAAAAGTAATAACAGACAAGATGATGGTAGATAACATTACTGTGTAACTGTTCCCAGCGAACTGTTTGACTGAAATGCCTGACCACATTGTCTAGAGGTCTACAGTTATTTTTAACCCTTAACCACCGACATCAAACTTTCGTGACACTATAGGCCAAGCAATAGAGATATTTCCTTGACAAAAATACTACCTTGAAGCCACCTGTGCCATTCCGTACAGGACAGTCCGTAGTTTATTCCCACCATGTCCTCAACACAAAAATGCCATTCTTGCCGTTCTTTCTAGTTTTTTCGTTGCAAAATGGAAACTATTGCAACAATTCTTATACTCGGCGACCGTTGGCTTCCGCGGCGTTTCCCCTCGATTCGCTCATTCCTTCACCACTCGACCACTCTCGCTTGGTCGGTCGTTTTCCCTCATGTTCTCACTAGTTTTTAACACACTTAAACGCGTTTTATTGAAAAATCAGAATAGACGTTTTGTTACTGGTCACGTCTTCTTTCCAAATCAATTTTTTTAATTTTAATCGGACGACCTCAAACGCATCCAGCTTTCCGCGAAAATATGTCCAAAAAAAATTCAAATGGGAATTATGTGAAAACTATTTATCCGAACGAATCCAATTTTGGCACACATGATTTGCACGTCAATAGCTACTATCGTGTGAAGTTTCAGTTCTTAATATTGCAAAATGGCAGAGTTATGAGTTAAAAGAAAAAACACATAATTTTCCGTTTTTTTCCGCTTTTCTCCAGTTTTAATAATTCGATCGGATCGTTTGACCCATCATTATCTTCACAAAGTAATTCTCTACAATTCATCCCATTGCAACGTTATCACTGCATCAATAGTTTCCATTTTGCAACGAAAAACCTAAAAAGAACGGGAATTTTCGTTGTTTTTTGTTAATAACAAATAAAAAAAATGGCATTTTCGTGTTGAGGACATGGTGGGAATAAACTACGGAGTGTCCTGCACTGAATGGCACAGGTGGTTTCCAGGTAGTATTTTTGTCAAAACACTAATCATTTGTAGCTCTGTTGCTTGGCGTACTAACACATAACATTTCTACCCTAATCAATACAATTTAAGTATATCATATTATTTTATGAATCAGAGGAGTCATAAGTCAAAGTTAAAATCATAATATCGATGAATTTAAATATTTTACTATATAAAAAAAATTAACTTTGACACGGATACACATTTCATCCAAAATATTTTTTACAACTTCCTGGAATAATTTTTGAACAAGTATTATTTTTAACGGAATAATCATAATAATGGTAAGGTTATAATTGACATATAGTAACCGATCAAGAAAAATGAAAATATAATAATTCGACCGTGTTACAGTGTTTTGTGGTATAAAATAGTGTAGTACCCTTATTATGAAGCGGCAAAGAATAATCCAAAACCAACTGCGCTGTTACAATCATTTATAAAGACCCTAAATAAGTCTATGCCCTTAGTCTAAAAAACTTAAAATCTCGGAAACTATGAACCTTGAACAGATTTGGCATATGAATGAAGTTTGATAAATAAGTCCAAGATTCATTGAATTATATGTTATGCATCCATTAATAGTTACATAATCAACTAGATTATTAAAGACAGCGACTAATGGTCAAGATATTTTAATAGTTCAAGACCATTAGTCGCTCAAATAATAACTGAGTTGATTACAAGATTTTTCCGACGACCTCAATATGAATTGTGTATAAATTCTTGATTGAAATACATTATCATTTTGCACAAGACATACATTTGACATAATAAAATTTCTATGTATAATCCGTTCATGAAAGTTTGAGCACATAGTAGGCGTTTGTTTATTTATCTGAAAAACGTAAAATAAAGTCAACGTTGCCTAAGCAACCGGCCTCGTCCGACAAGCTTCCGAGTTATCAGAGAACTCTATGTTATATTTACAACTTTGCGTATTAATCTGACAAGAAAATAAATAACATAACCTAAAATTTCAATATACACAGTGGAATATGCCAAATTGTCATGGCCAACCGATGGCTCAACCTTTCGTGAACGGACTATATCTATAGTTCGTTCACGAAAGTTTGAGCGCATAGTAGGCGTTTATTTATCTGAAGTTGGTAGTATTTGCTGTCATAACGTAAAATAAAGTCAACGTTGCCGAATGTACCCGGCCTCGTCCTACGAGCTTCCTAGTTATCAGAGAACTCTATGCAATATTGACAACATTGAGTATGCCAAATTTCCATGTCCAACCGACGGCTCAACCTTTCGTGAACGGACTATATCTATGTTCCAGTAGAGTTTTGACATTTCTTGTAGTGCTTCTGAATACTTTGTGAACGGTTGCCATAAGTATTGCACATTAAAATAGCATAAATTGAGCATTAAAAAGGGTCATTAATGATCAATTTCGTACACATTGAAATCGCCTTTTATTTTGAGGTTGGCAGAAAAACCCTTAATAATTACCTACTTTTCAATTCTCAGGTGATTCGTCAACAATCAAATGCCTGGGAACCTTATTTAACTCTTTCACAAATTTACGAGTCCAGAGATTCTGCAAAATGTAAAGGTTACTTGACGATTGCAACATATCTAAATCCAAGTAATGGTTCTGCATGGTGCCGGTTAGCAGAAATGAGCCTCGAAGAAGGAAATAAACCGAAGCTTTGAGATTATACACAAAATGTTTACATTACAACAGGAAAAATTGTGAAGTGCATTATAAAAGAATAGAACTTGCCAAGGAAATGGGTAAGATTTTATTTGGAATGCCAAAGTGCTTTTGATTTTCGACTATTACAGTAGAGACTCGATAATCCGGATCAATTAATGCAAGGGATGATCCGGATTAATGAGGAATCCGGAATACCGCGTCTTACAATTTATTAAAGATGCAATTAAAAAAAAACGGTTTGAAATAAATATAGGCTTTATTATCGAAACCATAAACAAATATATTATTTGGAATAATTAGATATTTTACGTTTTCTACTGTAAGGGAAAAAGAATGCTGAACAATAGCTTTCTCCTGTATATCTTTCAGAAGCTGAATATCAGTAGTTGCCATGAGTTATGGAATAAACAGACTGCTCGAATTGATCTATGCTCTAAATGCATTTGCTAACATTATCCCCGTCTTCGAGGATCGAAAAAATATGTGCTAAAAGGCCTTTGCGGTATTTCAGTTTTGTTAATTTAATATCATTATGATCCATATGCTGTATCAAAGCTGTATAGTTTGGAGGTAGAAACATTCCATTTCACTAATTAATTATTCTTGTCTGACTTTTTTGTCTTATACCATTGTGCACTATTATATACCAAAAGAACGCCCGATCGAAGTCATAGAAATTGAGTTAAGACAAGTTAGAACCGTAAACCACGTATGCAACGATCGGAAATTCGGATTATTGAGTCTTGCAATCCGGATTATAAGGACATAATACAATCTTGACGTCAATCCGGACTAGTAAATATCCGGATTATCGAGTCTCTACTGTATTTGAAATGATAGTTATATCCATATATCATTTTCCCAATATGAATAAGCGCGCAGAAGCTGACTTCACAGCAGGGATTTCTTCAATTTTTTCATAAATGAATGTTGACTCTTTCAACAATATCTTTTTTTCAGGAGATGAAAATATGGTTTTAAGGTTTCAAGAGAGTTTATTGCCAAGAATTCCAGAAGATAAACATGAAGAAATCCTCCAAATTGCCTCCAATCTTACGAAAATTCACTATAACGATAAGAAATATCTTAGAGCATTATATGTTCTACAAATACCTTTCAAAAAAATTCCCCAGTGCATAACACTACACCATCTGAACATGATGTTGGAGTTGCTACTGCTTACTAATAAATTTGCAGCATGTTTGGATATTTTTGTAGATTTCTGCGGTTTTACTTTTGAAATAGTTGTAGAAGAAGATGAGTCTATCAAGATAAATGATTATTCTATGCCAAATAACATTTCTATTGACCTAAAATCAAAATTTGTCGTTTGTGCCATAAAATTGAATTGTATTGATATAGCTGATGACATTATAAACCATATTATCGAAGAAGAAGATGTGGAAGTAGTTGGAGATTTGTATTTAGATATCTGTGAAGCTTTGATAGCTAAAAACCGGCATGGCATTGCTTTGAAATTGTTCATTCCGTTGAAAAAGAGCAAAAACTATTCACTAGCAGCAGTTTGGTTGAAATATTCAGAGTGCTTAGCTGCTTGTGATATGAAAGAACAAGCAATAGAAGGTTATTACAATGTTATAAAACTGGCACCTCAACACATAGAAGTACTTTATCCTCTAGCCGAATTACTTCTTGAAATGAATAAAGAAAATGAAGCACTGGAAGTTATGTCATATCAGGCAACGAATAGATTAAATGTTGGAGTTTTGATGCTGCGTATGAAAATCTTGAGACAAATTGGACGTTTGGATGAGTTCTGGAGTTGCCTAGAATTGCTTTTGTCACGGCATTGTATTGTGTTCAAATATATAGCTGAAGTTAAGACAGTTTTAACATGTGGTAAAATATTTGACAAATATAACAGAGTTGTGAAACTAAGGGAGATGAATGGTGATTGTACTGCATTAATACCAAATGCAGAAATTACTTGTGTGTTGGAACCTGACGTAGATACAGAGATTTCTTTGTTGAGAGAAATTTTTCAATTTGCTTTGGATATTAAGGATTATGCAAATATGGAAAAAATTGCATTCATGGCAATGACATCCAAAAGATTCGAGAAGTATTATGGTGAGTTTCTATTTTTGAACAATTTGATTTTTGGTAATTATTCAGATCTAAAAGAATCGTGCTGCATGAATGGAAAAGATTGTACTCACTAAGTTTGAGTCTCAAATCACGGAAATTATAACGAGTAGTCTGCAATCCTCTTAGTTTAAAAAAAAATCCAAGTTTCAGTCAGGTGGGTGAGGTTACACATAGTTCTAGCCTGTTTTCCCCTATTTTCTCAATGAATACTCGTAATAATCTTAGCTTACCCAACCTAACGTAACCTAACTCGAGGTATTTTATAATTCCTTTTATATTAACACTAGCTTTTACCCGCGACTTCGTCCGCATAAGTTTTTTTGTTTTCTCCCTGCTGGAAGTCCCCCTTCAACAATGTCCCACTATCGTGTTCCAGTCCTCAACTTCACATCAAAATTTGTTCAAAAACAACCTAAGCTACATAATGGATATCTCCGAATGTTTCCTTAGTAAATATAAAAATTAAATAATGTAAATCGGTTTAAAATACTACTAACTACCTATGTGCCAACCCCGATGTTACATCCGCAACATCGTCTGCGTAGGAAGTGCTAACTTAATGTAAGTAGTATAATAATGTAGGAAGCTAAAAATAAGAGGCCTTATTACTGTAGTACATTTTTGTAAACTATGTTCTTTGTTTTTCCCTCTCTGGCCAACACATGGAGATTCTGTGGACTTGAAACACGTGAGCAAGCCACGTATAATTGTCCGTGAGAAAAACAATTCTTTTCTAAATTAATGCCGGCTACTTTTAATGTTTGCCCCTGAGCTTTATTTATCATCATAGCGAATGGGATTTTCAGCAGAAACTGTAATCTCTTAAACTGTCCCAAAATTGTGGCGCCTACCGACCCTCTGAGTTAGAAAAGTGGTCAAATACTAACTTGAAGTCTTAGTAACGCTCAGTTAAAAAAATATCAAAATTATTTCAGTAGCTATGGCGTCATGCTCTTCTTGACACGATCACGCTAGATTTTCGCGGGAATGAGGTATTTTCCCGCCGTAAAAAGTAGCCTGTGTCCGTGCCTAGGATCCTATCTTTATATTAACCAAATCTTATAAAAATCCGTTCAGACGTTTAGGCGTGAATGAGTTAAACTTTTAAAACAAACGATTAAAAATCACTAACTTAATTAGTTTTCTGCCTACTGCCTACGCCTTAAGTACGATAGCTTGAATATTAATAGCCCATATCCTTTTCTAGGTTACCTTCTATCACTTAACTAAATTTCATCAAAATCCGTTCAGCCGTTTAGGCATGATAGAGCAAAACTTCCAGCAAAAACCATAAAAAAATCACTAACTCAATTCAGTTTTCTGCCTACTTCCTACCCCCCTAAGTACGATGACGTGATCATTTTGATCTTATATCCGTTTTTAGGTAACCATCTATTACCTTACTAAATTTCATCAAAATCTGTTCAGCCGTTTAGACGTGAAAGAGCAAAAGTCCGAACAAAAACGACTAAAAATCACTAACTCAATTTAGTTACTGCCTACTGCCTACCCCCTAAGAACGATGGCGTGATTATTTATAGCCTATGACCATTTCTAGGTTATCATCTATAACCATGCCAAATTTCATCAAAATCCGTTCAGCCGTTTAGGCGTGAAAGAGTAACAGACAGACAGAGTTACTTTCGCATTTATAAATTAGTATGGATTAATAGATATTCTTTTTCAATTTTCCCGGGAAATATTAATTTGCCGGTGCTCAAATTGAAATATTTTCCCTAGGGTCTGTACAGCAAATTCCTAAGGGAGCGAAATGAATCATTTCAAGTGATAACACCCTAAATACTCCATTCTCGAAACATTATTCGAAGTAGTCGCCCTAAATTTAACTACAAGTTTGAAACATTGGCAACGTTGCACAATTCGGGACGATTGACAGCCGAACGGCAAATTATCATGGCTGCCGTAACGAATATAAACAATGAATAAAATCGTCGATTTCGACCAAATGAAGGCTTTATTTTGCAGGATACTCTCAGAAAATTGATAAATAGAATATTTCCAACGAGTATTGATTGAGAAAATACAAGAAAATCGGCTAGAACTATATACTGGGTGTTCCAAAAATATCACGCGAAAGTGACACTGGAGATAGATTGGCATTAGGTCTATCAGATAGCATCAACATGACCTCAGTAAAAGTCCGCTGGTTTTCGAGATATCACCACTTTTGCAAACAAAAAATTGAAGAGAAAGTGAGATAAAAGAGAAAGAAGAGCAAAAATAATGGTTGTTTGAAACGGTAGCGAGGAAAGAATATCAAGCAACATGTAATTTGGCAACAGGTGATACTTGTGCATTTTTCCTAATTTTTAATTATTTCGGCTTGAACACATCTCTCGCGACAAAATTATAATTTCTAAGGTTTTGACTTAAAAAAATTGGTAGTGTTGTATTATTTTGAAAAGTGCAGAAAATGAACCAGTTTTTACGATTATTTGTCAATTCAGTCTGATATAATTTTTTTCACATCAGTCAGTCAAACTTAAGTTAACGTTTTAACTTCGTCATAAAATACAACAAGTTAGACATTTTTTGAAGGATTTTGTTCGAGTTCTCGGTGAAGTTATTACTTCATTGTTTAAAGCAACTATTCAGGATAGCCTAGGTAAAAAAAACATGAGTTCGAAGACCGAAAATTGGAGATTCTTAAAAAATACACAAAAGTGGTGATATCTCGAAAACCAGCGGACTTTTACTGAGGTCATGTTGATGCTATCTGAAAGACCTAATGCCAATCTATCTCCAGTGTCACTTTCGCGTGGTATTTTTGGGACACCCTGTATAACCTCACTTACCTGACTGAAACTTTGGATTTTTTTTTAATTAAGAGAATTGCAGACTTCTCGTTATCATTTTCGAAATCTGGGACCCAAACTTGGTTAGTACTATTTTTTTCACATAATAATAATCAAATTACCTTTCTATATCTATCTATCTATTCCAATCCTTATATGTATTACCTATCTGGAAAAAAAAAGTTGGGGTGAGAGATTTCGAATTCAAACAAGCATAAGGAGATCTGCTTTTGAAATTACAAATCCATGGATTCGTGAATTTTCTTTAGTAATAATTAGTTAAAGAATAATGGTCTGATTGCAGTACTTTCCAATCACAAATTGAAAATTATTTCCTAATTTTCCTAATCCATTCAAAAAACAAAGTACAGTAGAGACTCGATAATCCGGAGGAACGATAATCCGGATATTTACTAGTCCGGATTGCCGTCAAGATTGTATTATGTCCTTATAAACCGGATTGCAACACTCAATAATCCGAATTTCCGATCGTTGCATACGTGGTTTACGGTTCTAACTTGTCGTAACTCAATTTCTATAACGACGATCGGGCGTTCTTTTGGTATATAATAGTGGACAATGGTATAAGACAAAAAAAGTCAGACAAGAATAATTAATTAGTGAAATGGAATGGAATGTTTTTCTACCTCCAAACCATACAGCTTTGATACAGCATATGGATCATAATGATATTAAATTAACAAAACTGAAATACCGAAAAGGCCTTTCAGACATATTGTTTCGATCCTCGAAGACGGGGATAATGTTAGCAAATGCATTTAGAGCATAGATCAATTCGAGGCAGTCTGTTATTCCATAACTCATGACAATTACTGATATTCAGCTTCTGAAAGATATACAGGAGAAAGCTATTGTTCAGCATTCTTTTTCCCTTACAGTAGAAAACGTAAAATATCTAATTATTTCAAATAATATATTTGTTTTATGGTTTTGATAATAAAGCCTATATTTATTTCAACCGTTTTTTTAAATTGCATCTTCACTACATTGTAAGACGCGGTATTCCGGATTCCTCATTAATCCGGATCATCCCTTGCATTAATTGATCCGGATTATCGAGTCTCTGCTGTATTACAAGAATTATTGATGGAGTTACGATACTTTTTTGTCACGCTGTATATTCCAGGATTATTTATTCATTCTGTATATCCTTCTTATATACCACGAATAACGTTGAATACATGAACTTCAATCAAGACATTCACACGGTAGTTTGGTTATGTTCATAAATTAATTTTTTTCAGAGGAATTATCGTACTTTGGCCTGATTGCTTGCCTGCTCAATGGAGATCATCATCACGGATATTATTTAGTTAGAGACTTTGTTATCAAATACCCTAAAAATTATTTCTGGAACATGTTCAATTTGTTCACAGCTCAAAGTGACACAGAATGCATAAATTTGTTTACCGATACCAATTGAAAGATCTTGAATGTGAGGCATGTGACATATTAGAGGCAAATACTGATTTTTATTTTGGGAATTACAATTCGGCATTGAAATATTTCATGAAAGAATTCAGAATAACAAGATCTCCCTATATAAGCTTCATGCTTGGTATTATATTATTACATTTAGGAACTATGAAGAGGCATACTCCTCGAGATGTCCAAATGAAACTAACTGAAACGACAACATACCTTTTTCTTTTTTATCAAAAGTATAGAAGCAAAATGGCTCAGCAAGAAATATATTACAATTTAGGTAGGATGTATTGCCATTTAGGTATTATGTACTTAGCAGTTGAATATTTCAAGAAAGTTTTAGAGTCTGATGATGTTTTTACAGAAGTACAATCTGATATTTTATCTTTAAAATATGAAGCTGCTTACAATCTGCATATGATTTACCGAAAAACAAATCCCATACAAGCAAGAAATGTGTTGATGAAATACATAACAATTTGAACAGACAATAGTGAGCACATTTTATCAATCTGAAACTTAGAGAAACTATATCTTCAACTAAGATTTTTGAATAGTTAAGGTGATATCCAAAATCAATTTTTGCTCATAATGCCGAGATCTTTAATTATAAGGGGTGGGCCAAAATTTTCAGTGGGGGTAGTGATGAATTAATTGGTACAAGTTTGTTGAACATAGGCCATAAAAATTTAGGGGGGCCTGGGCCAACCCTTGTCCCCTAAAGCGTCACCACAGATCTGAAAGCGTAATGTGGCCTTCATTTTTCTCTATTCTTAGGGTTAAAGTTGTAGTTCAGGGATCACAAATTCTGGGCACCTGTACACGTTCACGAAAGGTTGAGCCGTCGGTTGGCCATGGAAATTGGCATATTCCACTGTGTATATTAAAATTTTAGGTTATTTTGTTTATTTTCTTGTCAGATTAATATGCAATGTTGTCAATATTGCATAGAGTTCTCCGATAAATCGCAAGCTCGTCGAACGAGTCCGGGTACATTCGGCAACGTTGACTCTATTTTACGTAATGACAGCAAATACTGCCAACTTCAATTAAATAAACAAACGCCTACTATGCGCTCAAACTTTCGTGAACGGACTATACATATACAGAGACAATGTTATTTCGGCAGATTTTTTTACATTTATGTTTACTCTGGAAATTCGATAATATCTAAGACACTATGTACATAAAAATGTTACGTTTTAATAGATTTGTTAATTTTCTACTTTGTCATTTTACTTATTGTACCCTGATATTGGTTCAGTACAAGAATACAATGTATTGAGGAACATCAACATAATAGTGTGAGCCCTACAAACAAAAGTAGGTAGAAATTGAATCGGGTGTAGAAGGATTCATTAAAAAAAAAGTGAATTGTCCTAATCCAGTATAAAATAATCAGGTTCGTGGCTTTCAAAAATGGAGTGAAATGACATCTAGAGAAAGTTTTGTAGATTTCTAGATATATTCACATCTGAAATATACGATATACAATGCATCAGACAAAGAATTCTTCCCTCCAGTTGCACAGATGAATAGTCGAGACAATCACTTGCTGTAACACACTGAATTCCGTTGTCTTACTTCAATATTCTAGTCTTGTCTCTCTCTTATCGTTTAGAGGAGCGTAATTATTTAGTATGGTAGGCAACAGTGAATACTTGAATCGAGTATTACGGGCAGCCTGACAAATTAAAAATTCTATAGGTGTAGTGCGGGTTCCCTACCATACTGCGATAAGAGAGAGACAAGACTAGATTATTGCAATAAGACAGTTGAATTCCTTCAGCTATCGCACTTGATTATCTCGCCTATTCATCTGTGCAACTGGAGGGAAGAATTCTCTGTCTGATGCATTGTATATCGTATGTTTTCGATGTGAATTTCCAAATCGGTATAATTGAAAGTGTAATCGCCAATTTTGCATCCTCTTCTAATATAAATTGAATATTCTGCTTAATGATGCATATTATATTTTGCTCAGATGTTTCAAGTTTTCCATCAATTAGTTATTTACTTTCCGGAAATAAAAGTGATCTCCCCAAGTACAAATGGGGTGCAAACGAAACCAAATTCTTAATTTATTTACATTGTATATGGTATTCATATGAAGTAGGTGGGATTTTTTGAAATGAGCAGTGTGAATCAACTTTGGAATAAAATTGCTCACGTACTAACTGAAAATTTCCTCACCATACATTGTTAATACTTTTAGTTCGTCGTCACTTTCTTCCAAGTTGCCAAATAATGAATAGTTTTCCCTTTCATTACATCGTTTGATGAGTAACGAAACAACACAAATGATAAACAGATAAACATAACAATCCAATCCTAACATAAATTCAAATACCAAACCGGTACCAATGTCTGCTAGGAGGCAGGTATCGATTTGACCTTTGACCGTACGCTGTACAGTAAATGGGACGTTACATAGGTCAGTTGGAACAGGAGACCGCGATTTGGGATCGGTCACTGTTCAGTCCAAAAACGCTGTTGGAACGCCATTAGTCTACTGCGCATGTGGTGGACAGTACAATGTACGGTACCCGCTTCTGTTGGAACAAACCAAAGATATCACTACATAGTACATAGTATAAAACAAAGTAGCTTTCTCTGTCCCTATATCCCTTTGTATGCTTAAATCTTTAAAACTACGCAACGGATTTTGATGCGTTTTTTTGATAGATAGAGTGATTCAAGAGGAAGGTTTATATGTATAATAACGTCCATTAAATAGTGGAGAAGTACTGTTATTTTTGAGGTTTCTAATGCCATGTCGTACCGTGCGAAGCCGGGGCGGGTCGCTAGTTCTATATAGAATGTATGTAGAATATCTTTGGAACAAACCTATAATCAGCTCATTTCCAAACCATAGTGTGTTTATTTATTGAGAGACATAGCGGGTCCAAAACTTTAACGATGTATGTGCAGTACAACTAATTGGATATTAAAATAAAATAAATTGTGCAATAATTAATATATTTCTGACTGACATTAAACTTCAATAATAATTTCTTTGTTTTCTCAATTGAACATTATTTTGTTATAATAAAGTTATTATTGATTCCAAATAGACCATTCAGCACTATTTATGTGCAGGTGACAATGAAGAATAGTTTTTTACAAATCTTTAGCTTGTCTACATAATTCAATATGAAAAGAATAATTTACTGCAACAAACAGCTGACGAATCTTGACCTTTTATGAGGATACTTTTATGTAAAGCAAATTACCATCAGAACGAAAAGAAAAGTTGCAGATTCTAAGCACATAAAATTATCTCTTAATTTAAACTACTTGTAATTGAATCAGTGGAAAACCGGCAAATAATATAATTGAATGAAACTTATATCACAGCTTCAATGTGAAGAAAAAGTTCTAAACATACAAATTATCTGGAATGTCATCCAATAACGAATAAATATAGTAAAACCTTCTTGAACAACACAAGTACAATTGCATTTTTATGCATTCCCATTTATCACTACAGTAGCAACAACAAGCAGTACTTTCTTAGTAACACACATGCAAACTGAATATCTCTCAAACTGCCAAATAAAAGTACACAATATTAAAATACGCTCAATGTTGTAGTTTTCTCGTAGAAGAGCATGTATGCCACACTTTGGAGTACCTCATCCACGGTCACTTCTCTTATTTCAACATCTGAAGTATAGTACCATCTGAAAAAATGATTATGAAGGATATATATTCTTTTGAATTGAGAGCTAACAAAATACAATATATGAGACAAAAAAGTCCCTAGCTGAGTTAAGTGCAAAACGGGGTATCATATACTAGTCTGTGTATGAACCAGATCTCAGGGAAAAACCTCAGTTGAAAAAACCCTGTCTCGACGTTTTTACAAAATTGAAACATAAAACTATTCGAGTAAATACCTTCAATATTCAGATAAAAAATACTTCATTCATGATCTTGGGCCAGGAGGGTGTTTTAAACAAGGTCTGGGCTGCCAAATGATAATTTGGTTTAAAACCTCAAAGAAAATACCGTAAAATGGTATACAGATGGTTACAAAACCTCTACAGGAGACAGGAGTTGGCGCTGGGATATACGGGCCAAGTACTAAGTATGCACTGTCGCTAGGCTCCTGTATGAGCATCTTTCAAGCGGAAATCGTAGCTATTGAAATCTTTCACAGATTTTGGATTTCATCAGATCTCTGGAACTGAAAGGCGAGCTGTGAAGGGTGGTATCAGAACAGCTCTGTATGGGGCACAATAGACCATGAGGTCGCGGTGAATTGTAACCCCTTTTTATACTATAACTTTCTTCCTAGTCACTTAGTTATATAAGTACATATTGTCTATGTAATATCTAAAAACATCTAATAAAATGGAGGAATTATTAAAATAAATACGATCGCCGACTGTGTTCTCGAATCCCCGATTTCAATTAATAATAAATGTACTAAAATAGTTACTTTGTGTTGTGGTATCCTCGTCTGTAGGTGATGAAATGTCCACTGTACGCATCTCCTGTATGGACAACAACTGCTGCCAACTGATAAACATTCTTGAACTCATTCATGTCGCTTAGGGAACCAGCTCCCCATGACATTGGTACACTACTAGAAAGTGGGCTTCCACCTTCGCTTGTGCTCGTATAAACCTTAACAAAAAAGAAACCATAATAAGTTATGCTAAGAATGAGTATAGTCCGTTCACGAAACGTTGAGCTGTCGGTTGGCCATGACATTTTGGCATATTCAACGGTGTATATTAAAATTTCAGGTTAGGTTGTATATTTTCTTGTCAGATTGATAAGCAGTGTTGTAGTATTGCATACAGTTCTCTGATACGCAAGTATAAACAATGAAGTCAACACAAGGAAATGTTTTGATTTTCTTTAAACACTGTTTGAGAGAATGTACTCTAAAAAAATTGCAATTCAATTGTTTGAAGATAACTTAAATATTCAAGATGGCTTATTTGAGCTAAAAAATTGATTTTTGGCTAAAATGGTTCATCAAAATAACGTTCATTATGAGATAAGACATATACCTACGGAGATGGAAAATCCTGTATATGTTACATTTACATTTCATAGGATTTTTTCACTTTTTTAATGAATTGGGAGAAGCTTTATATATACAATGTAAAACTTACAGAATTCGTGAGCCTCCTTTGGTATTGGGCATGTATAAATGTGTATGCAGCTAAAGATAGCCTCATAGGAAACTGAACATAGTCCTGACGCTTGGATATACCACTTGATGACCAAACATTGCGTGAAATATGTATACACAGACACATTGGTAACTGAAACACAATATTTTTGAATTATAAAACAGAAAGGATGTAACTAATTTCATCAATTGTTATTGGATTATTGATATTGTTGAGTTTTCAATCCATTAATCTTCTTAACAGCTGAAAGTCAGCTCTGAGGTCTTTAGGGTGATAGACTTATGTATTTGTGAAAAGGGAGGATATTTTGAACACCTACCCTATATAATTCTTTTGACCATTACTCGTAGTAGATGTTTGAGAATTGATTAGGATCACTCTGTACCTACATTCCAGAGTTCATTTTTTTCTCTTTATGAGAATAGCTAATGTCTACTCAAAAAACATTGTCTGTATCGCTTGCGTAACTGTTTCCTTGATAAATTACTATTTAAAATGACTACATATTTTGAACTTTTCGCGATTATCTCGTAAATGGTGCAACAAATGTAAAGAGTGATCTGAAGAAACTCAGCATAATTTGAGCTCGCCTTTCCTTTTTTGAGGACACAAACACGGTTTCACATTTAAAAAATTGTCACTTTGGTCTGTATCTTTGTATTTGAACATCCTATATATATGAAAATAATTTTAAATTGTGTTTTCGATTACCCTACACTAACCAAAAAAAATATTTTCAGAATATCATCATTAACACCCTCAAAATGACCTTCGCGTCAGTGGTGGGCGACCCGGTATACCCCAGTGCTGTAGTGAAATGCTTTCCATCTTACTCTAGAGCAGGGGTCTCCAAACTTTCAGCCTAAGGGCCACAATGTTTACTCCAGCATGTGAAACAACTTCTTCATAACTTTGTATGCAGATCTTTCTGCTTTAAAGCCTTCTTTAACATATAGGTACCCAAAGATAACATCGGACTGAAAAAATAAATCAATAGAATATTTGGTTATGTTATTGATACGTCTGACACTTCAAATCCTAAACCTGATGTGTTCGTAAACTTAGAAGCCGGGTCCGTGATCCGAGTAGATCCGTCACGTGGCCCAATGGATCGAGTTAGAAACCCTGAGTAAATTTCCGAAAACGCCTAATATGTTTTCGCGGGCCGGATCCTTGAAACTGGCGGGCCAGATTTGGCCCGCGGGCCGTAGTTTGGAGACTCTTGCTCTAGAGTCTAGACTGACTAGAGCTTGGTTGATTACAATATAAGGGGTGTTCTTTTATTCATCAGATGGATTCACCGCTGTCACCACGGTTGCATCAAGTCGTTCGTTTATTCAGCGGTTGAAACTGTCACTCGTTCGTTTACTCACCGATGTTTACATCGGTGGCTCATCGAATCCATCGACTTCCAGAGCCGATGAATGTGATGAAATTCTGATGAATCAAGTGGAGGGGGTAAATTTGTATGGCAGAAACGTCAATGTTATCTGTCACGACTCAACTAAACAGCAGATAACTATCAACTCGTTCTTTTATTCGACATCTGATGAGCCATTTGACATTTCATCTGGTTTCCATCCGGGTGAATCCATCGGTGAATAAAAGAACACACCTATACAATGCAGTATGTAGTGTATGTAACTATGTATGTATGCCCCTACGCAGGGATAGTACATACTATGTACTATCCCTGCGTAGGGGCACAGCCGTCTATAGAGAGAAGGCTATGGTAGGAGCATCTTTTTGTTTACTTCTTACTCTGAGATTGTACCAAATTAAATCTTACCTTTCCAAAATTGAGTATTTTGATTTGTTTAGACAATATAGGCCTGCTTGGATCCCTACCACTGTTGCAACCTTCGCACATAACGTCTGGGATCACTTCCGGGGTGACGAAATTGGTAAGAAGCTGATGTAATTTATGTCTTCCCCAACCCAAATCTCCTGATCCAGTTGGTAGAGCCAGAGATAAACTTTCGAATTTATCATAACGTACAGTTGACTGGAACAAATCAAATCAATCAAATGATGGAAATTATGTTTCTTCTCAAAAAAAAATTAAGAAAGCCCTGAGCAAGTGCTTTTGAGCGTTCGTTCATTGGTGGAGCAATGAGGCTATTACCTCAAAATTTTGTATAGGACTTTAGATTGATACTAAATACACTACTGGAATAAATTAAAGGATCAAAAAAAACATTCCAAATTTTAGGCCAATTTTCAACATGCCGTAACTTCGAGAGGAATGGTCGTACAAAGAATTTAAAAAAAGGAAATTGCAGCTCCAAGTGTCTTATTTTCGGATTAGAACTTCAAAATGTTTTGGCGTCATCGGTTGTTGAGTAATCTTGAAAAGACCATCATCAAAAAAAATTTCGAAATTTTTTTCAGTTTTTTCCTTGGTCTACGGGCTTGGAAAATTTTTTTTTGCTCAATCACTATGAGGATTGGATAGTTTCTTCATTCTGTTTTAATCTCATATTCTATAGATTTTGGTACATCCACTTCTTGTCAAGATATCGGCCTTCAAATGAAAAAGGATCCCTTTGCCTTTGAATATCGATACCTCGGCAACCAATGATTGCACAGAAAGCTAAAGGTGGGTTTCGGGAACTTGAATGAACTCCCTTCAACGACTAGCCATTGCTTTTCCGAAAAAAAAATTATTCTTTCTGTCACATGAATTTGAAAATGCAACAAAAAAAGGTCTTTTCGTGGTGTTTTGGAAATACGAGCGCTGGATCGAAAATATTGTGGGAACAGAAAATGTTAAGTGTGCATTTTACAGTTCAATAAGTCCACAAAAATGTCACAAAGAGCCAAATTAATCCAGCCAACCGTTTTCGTGTTTCACTCGATCGAATTTCTGAAAAAATTAAAGGATCACGTTTCTTGCCCTTTTTTGTTGCATTTTCAAATTCATGTGACAGAAAGAATAATTTTTTTTCGGAAAAGCAATGGCTAGTCGTTGAAGGGAGTTCATTCAAGTTCCCGAAACCCATCTTTAGCTTTCTGTGCAATCATTGGTTGCCGAGGTATCGATATTCAAAGGCAAATGGATCCTTTTTCATTTGAAGGCCGATATCTTGACAAGAAGTGGATGTACCAAAATCTATAGAATATGAGATTAAAACAGAATGAGGAAACTATCCAATCCTCATAGTGATTGAGCAAAAAAAAATTTTTCCAAGCCCGTAGACCAAGGAAAAAACTGAAAAAAATTTCGAAATTTTTTTTAGGGATGGTCTTTTCAAGATTACTCAACAACCGATGACGCCAAAACATTTTGAAGTTCTAATCCGAAAATAAGACACTTGGAGCTGCAATTTCCTTTTTTTAAATTCTTTGTACGACCATTCCTATCGAAGTTACGGCATGTTGAAAATTGGCCTAAAATTGTATATGGGTGTACCTACCTATTCAAAAGGTGCACTACATAATTCTTTTTGAGGCAATTTTACGATACAGATTCCTTTTTCAATTGAGCTTTTTTCACGAATTAGTAATGTTGTACAAAAACAGATGGCGTTGAAGCTTGTTCTACTAGTGTCTCATCTATTCTCCGTTTAGTTAGTCTATGGTTTGAGTATAGCCTACTGAAAACTGAAGTTCTAGCTTTCAAGACTAATTTGGGTAGCTTGCAGTGATTTCAGGAAGCTGAATATTTTTTTTATTGAAACAACATTCAGGACGACCATGTTGAAAAAATGAAACTGCGAAATACTTGCTGCATGTGAATAATAGGATAAGATAATCCTATGGGCTACTCACTTTAAATCCGCACTCAGTACATCTTAACTGACTGGTCAAAGTACCATTGAAGGGATGGGTGACTGGTTGAGGAGGAGGACCGGACATTTGAATTGCCCTACATGACCTCGAAATCCATCTGTTTCTTCTAATAGCTCCACCACGCCAGTGAAGACTGCTAGGTCTGCAGAGTTCGTTGAGGGACATGACGCTACCCAGCGTGTTGAAGTCCTGCTGATCATCTGAGCTTTCGTCTTCGAAATCGCCGTACTCGTTCATACCAAGAGCATCAGATAGACAACCGATCTGAAAGAAAATGATAGATACAGAAAATAACTTTATCGAGTATTCGTGACTATATTAGACTACAGGCCCGTGTTGAAAAAATTATGGGTCATTTGAACCACCAGGTGACCTATCTAGGACGATATAAGAGCATAAAATAATAAGATTCAGCACTATGTAGTCACTTATAAGTTGTCCAACTGAGTGCAGGTGAGAATTCGAAAATACAGGTAGAGTGGGTACATTTTGGTCACATATTTTTGTACGGCATTCTTACCATCGATAGATCCGTGAAAAATAATAAGAAAACGCGTAGCGCCGTACAAAAATGTGGAGCCACAAAGTCGAAATTTTTTTTAATTTTCCGACAATTACCAGGGTAAATTTGGTCATTTGATTCTGTACGGCATCTGTGTCATACTATATCAATACTGCTTCTAATCCATTATTCCGCAACGCCGTACAAAAATCATGCGACAAGGGGAAAAAATCTAGGGTTGCAATCCCCTCTCTTTCTGTAGTCCAGGGGGTGATTTGACACAATATGAAATAAATTTATCTTGAAAGTATTTTATGCAAAGATAATAATTTTTCACATGCCGTACGTTTTCGTTAGTTCAAAGGGGAAAAAAAGAAAAAATCCATTTATTTGTACTAATTTTCATAGTATTTTCGTGATTCTAGGTTTCTAGTTAGAAACTATGTTAAATATGGGTTTGTATACTATCCATTTATACCAAAATATAGACATATTGTCACTGATAATTCCAAAAAACAACATATTTTTGAGAAGTACTCATGACACTGAAGTTTGCAGTACAAAATCATGCCACAAGGGGGTCTGCTAACTTCAGTGTCATGAGTACTTCTCAGCTGAGTCTGGTTTGCGCCAGCGCAGTGCATTGGCATAGTATGTGCTCGGTGGTTTCAGTGGCCGATTCACATAACCTACAAATGTCGGAGTTTTCTTTACCGATCTTGTGTAGGTGATATCTCACGGGATAATGCCCTGTGAGAAGGCCGATTAGCAGCCTTAACTCGTTTTTTGACAACGATAGAGCTTGTTGAGCCTTCTCTTTGGAAGGTTCGATTAGTCTCTTCGCTTGTCTTTGACGGATGTGTTTATCCAGTAAGAGTATTTCTTCCTTTTTTCCCAAACGCCTACCTCTGCCCTAATCAGTGTAGGTGATACCCAACAGGAGGGCACGGGTCCGGTGAAGGGTGTGTTTGCTCCTCTTTTTGCAAGGGCATCAGCTCTTTCATTTCCCTCAATGTTCTGGTGGGCAGGTACCCAAGCTAAAACTAGCTTGTTGTACTCCGCCAGTGTTTTGAGGGACTTTTTGCAGCTCCAAATGGTCCTTGATCTACAATCAACGGTCATAAGCTGCCTCAGTGCCATCTGACTATCAGAGGCAATGCAAATTCTGTCTCCCTTGTACTGTCTGGACAGACAGACTTGGGCGCATCTTTCTATGGCCAGAATTTCAGTTTGGAGCATTGTTATTGGCTTTCCCAAAGGCTCCGATTCCCTGTATTTGGGACCGTATATGCCTATGCCTGCTCCTCGTTCCCTTAGGGACCCATCTGTGTACCAGATGAGATGATTTTTACGAAGTCGAGACAAACCTTCCACACTTTCTTGGCGATCACCTATGATCACTTCGTAGTTGGCGTCAAGGTCTTACTCGATTGGCATGGAATCCCTCGGTAGTAAAGGGAGTTCACCACCGAGTGATCTTAAAATATTTCCGTGTCCCTTGCCAGGCCCTATTTGGTCCATTCTTAGGGCACTCATCAGACCTTCTTTCGCAAATACAAGGTCTTTTCTTTTCAATTTTCCGATTGATTTTTCTACGATTCTCTTAACACAATAGCCATAAAATTTCGTAAGAGTCTTCTCTTGCATGTAGCCGCAAAATTTCATATTATCTGAGATATCGATGAATGAAAATTTTGAATTTCCATATTATATGAAACACTCTGTACGATTATGCTAGTCAATGAACTTGAAAGAGACATTTAGAAACTGAAATTATCTTGAACATTTCAAGTCCCTAGATAATCCTTTTGAAAGTTATTGTGTTTACGGACGGACGTCCTCACGGGCATAATTTATTTTGACCACTGATACGTCATCAGTGAGTCAAACCTTATAGTTTGAGACCATTATTCACTCAAAATTCGAAAATTACAGACATTTGGACACTCTCTTAAGTATAACGAGCGCTTAAAAATATCGAAAACCTAGTCCAGGATAACCTTAATCCAATACTATTCTTATTCACGAATATTAAGCTACATGCAAAATTCCTGGCATAAGCGCATCAAAGGAAAAAAATTAATAAGATCCAAATCGACTTCCGCATTCTGTAACGGAAAATCTATATTGTACATTCTATTGTGTAAAGTTCTTTCAGTGGCGTACAACGATCAGTTGGAACGGCGAAGCCAACTTCGATCCATTTACTTAATCTGCATTATGACATATTTTTAAATGTCCGATCTGGATTCAGAAATGTCGATGCGAGTTTGAAAAATAGTAAGAAAGCCCTTATGTGCAGGGAGAAGCTTAGATTATCCTGAGAGCCATTGGTTTCAGTATATTTCATCCATGAAGTCAACTTCTCTATTTAAATCTTAAACCTACCCTGAAAAATTCGAGTTTTGCAATATCGTTTCATCCGGAAGTTATTATCAACTTCAAAAACTCGAAATTTCATGTAGGTCCAAGATTTGAAAAGGAAAGATGAATATTAAAAGATTTATCGTTTTCCCAATATGAACAAGTTAAAAATTCAAGATTTGAAAAGGAAAGATGAATATTAAAAGATTTATCGTTTTCCCAATATGAACAAGTTAAAAATTCAATTCCACACTAAGATTCGAACCCTCGACCTTCAAAGCAGCAATACTGGCCAGAATTTTTATTATTTTGAAAATCTTCTAATGCTACGATACTGAAGATATTTAGGACAAATATGCTAGTTATATTTTAGTGTTTTTTACTTCGAATTCTATATCAATTATCAGTTAGTACAGCCGAGTCATTAGGCGTTTTCGAATACTTACTCAGGTTAACTCGATCCCTAACCTTGGCGTTCGTTTACCTAACCCGAACAACCAAGAAAGGCGCTATCATTCTTCTTCTTCTCTGTGCGGTGCCTTTCCGGCCGAACTGAGGCCTAGTGGCCCATTGTTCACCCGCATCGTTCTATAGAGACTCAGACACGAAGACAGAAATGTCGCGAGCCTGCCAGGAGTGGTCCCTCTCACCATAGGGATAGAAGGTGTTGGATTACCTAGGTGTGTTGACCTTAACTCATAAAGGTTCCCACAGTTGAACAAAATATGCTCAACCGTTTCATCAGTACTCCTGCACCACCGGCATAGGGTGCAGCTCGTCAATCCCATTCTCTTCAAATGCTTGTTAAACAGGTGACCAGTCAATGCACCAGTCACCAGACCGAGCTGTTTCCTCTCCAGCAACAGAAGCCTATTGACCTCAGATCGCGAGGACGTTCTCTCAATGAGAATCCTCGACCACCTTAGGCCCACCCCTGCGCTCCATTCCGAGGAAAATTCCCTGTTCAGCCAGTTCCTGAAGAAACTTCTGACAAATGTGACAGATTGGCAGCGCAGGCTCCGGACCAACAAATGCTAATCCGGCTCCCCGCCTAGCCAGTTCATCTGCCTTAACGTTACCAGGTATATCCGCGTGAGCCGGACACCAGATTACTTTCAAAAAGTTATCAGAGCCCAGCCCACGCAGAGCTTTCCTGCATTCTTCTACCAAAAGAGAATCAACTCTAACATCGGATAGAGATTTCAGAGTTCCCTGGCTGTCGCAACATATGTAAATGTGCTGGCCAGAGTCTCCCCTGCGAATATCATAGGCGCTATCATAGATAAACTAACTCCCTCTAGAGACTATTTGTCTATGGGTGCTATTAGATCGATCACTGACTCAGGTTGATCTATCGTAACCCTACACGAGAGCAGGGTCGTAGAGCCATCGCATGCGCACTGCAGTTCAGTTTTTTATTTGAAAAAGAAGGGAATGAGTCTTCTACTCTTTTCTTAGTAATTTTATATATTCTATTCCTAAAAATTATGGAAAGAGAAGAGAATTTGGCTCAGAGTAAAATGTGTGGTTCCATGAGCCGAGAAAATAATGTGAAACAACTTCTTCATAACTTTGTATGCAGATCTTTCTACGTTAAAGCTAAAGCCTTCTTTACTTCTTTGATATAGGTTCTCAAAGATAACATTGAACATGGGAGGGCACACCAGGAATTATAAGAAAGATTTCAAAGAAAGTCAATAAATCCAAGCAAATGTAGATACAATCAGTAAATAAACTCGAACTGAAAAAATAAATTCTCTACTTCTTCAACATAGTTACTCAAAAATAACATTAAACATGGAAGGGCACACCAGAAATATTTTACAAAAGCTAATAAATGCAAGCAGAGCAAGAGACAATACGAAAATAAACTGGGAATGAAAAAATAAATCCATAAAATATTTGGTTATGTTATTGATACGACTTCAAATCCTAAACCTGATGTGTTCGTAAACTTAGAACCTGGGTCCGTGATCCGAGGAGATCCGTCACGTTACCCAATGAATCGAGTTAGTAACCCTGAGTAACTTTCCGAAAACGCCTACTTGAGATCACTCCCGAACCAAAATTAAAAAATTTGACATTTGGGAGGAAGGATAGCACGCCGTTCAACTAGGAACAAGCGCACAAAAAGAAATATGTGTAGACGAGGTCGGTACCTGAATGAGTGATCGCTCTGTATATTTATGAACGAACCTCAGATCTGTGTGTTATTCTTTTTCAATTTAATTCCCTTGGAAATGCTATGATTTTGAATGAAATATAAAATTTGCGCCTAGAAAGTATTTGTTCATTTAAGATAGTGTCAAGTATCTTTTCTCGAACTAAATGAAGGCTAAAGAACAAAACTTTAAAAGTTTCGATTCAGAAATATCTTAAAGTCTCCGTTCGCCTGTTAATATTATGCCAACATCACCACTTATTCCCCAACTGAAACGACGCCACTGCTTCTAATGGTATGAAAATATCCTAAGAATAGTTCATTATGCTGAATTAATTGTAGCCATCTTCAGAAGAACCAGAAGTAATTTATTTCATAATATTCATCTTATTCATAATATTCTGAAATATACCGAAATACTTGTATTTAAACAGGAACGAAATAAATCGCTAGGCGTATTCAATTAATCGATAATTTTATACCGTGATAAACTGGCATTGACATGTGTCATAAATGCCATATTAAACACTTGAGCCCGAGTAATTTTATTCATTGATAAGATAAAATATTGAGTCAAACATAAATCAACAATGACCTCGAATGTTATAATTCAAGAAGCAAGGACCCTTACAGCGAAATTCCACATTTTACAGAAACATCACTCTCAAACAAGGATTTTAAGTTTCATGTCACTGCCTGACAACTCGAACGTGACAGTTGCTGACAGTAAATTCGACATTATTTGTAATTCCTTCGACCTGTGTTCCAATTAAAGTTTAATATCCTCGCAGATAAATTAAGAGTGTTCCACGGACTTGAAAATAGAGTATCGGATGTTAAACTACAAGTGTTCAATAAAACTTTGTTGTTATCAGGGCCAATAAGGCCCTAAGGGCATAGGGGCGCTTGCCCCCTGCGCCCCTAGGAAATACTGGTATTAATGGTAAAACCTATACGAAAAACACAAAATTGCCGTCTAAACAATGTTATTAATGACTGATATCCGTAAGAATATTCCTGCAAAGTATTGTGTTCTGTTACATTAACTCAGTGAAAGTGACTATTTAAAATCGGTTCGTTTCCATCGGAAAATTCGTGTTTTATGCGTTCTGGCTGTGAGGGTACGACATAAGTGTCAGAACAAACATTTTAGTGCCTCCCATGAACTGATTAAATTTATTGTAGTGAAGAAAAACTCAATCATTAGTGATGTTGATGTATACCAAATTAACTTGCATTTACAATACGCTTTAAGTAGAAACTAGTATTTACATATTAACTGAAAGACTCTTTTCGTGCTGCAGTTTAATCAAAGTACGTAATCATGTGGAATATGATGTGTGATGTCATGCCCACTATCTCTGAAGATAGCATCAGCCAGAGAAGCTCGCAATTCTCTGGAGAGGATGCTAATTTCGAACAACTTATGGTATCTATGCTGGACGAAAGAGATAAATTGATGGACAGTCTTAGGGAAACACAAGAAAGATTAGGTGACACTGAAATGAAATTAGTTGATGTAGAGAAAGAACGAGATTCACTGCAGCGACAAATAGCAGCTAATTTACCTCAAGAATTTGCCACTCTAACGAAGGAACTTAATTTGGCTCGAGAACAGTTATTAGAAAGGGAGGAAGAAATAACTGAGTTGAAAGCTGAACGCAACAATACCAGACTGCTGTTAGAACATTTAGAATGTTTGGTTTCCAGACATGAACGATCCCTGCGCATGACTGTTGTGAAGAGACAGGCAGCAGCACAATCGGGTGTGTCCAGCGAAGTAGAAGTCCTGAAGGCACTCAAGAGTTTATTCGAACATCACAAAGCACTGGATGAAAAAGTAAGAGAAAGACTTAGGATAGCATTAGAAAGAAATTTAGCTTTAGAAGAAGAATTAGCCCAAACCAAAGAAGAATTGCAACAATCTAAACAAGAAGGTAATTCCTTAACTGTACCTGCTATAGAAGATAGACCCAAAGAAAATGGAGAAGTGGAACATGCGGATTCACATTCAAGTAATAGTTCTAGTAAAAATATCATCACAAAAGCTCGTGCCTCTAACGGAGGTGCTGAAAATGAAGCAGAAAGTGCTGCCAGAATCGCAGATCTCCAAGCAGCATTAGAACAACAAACGAATGAAATGACAAATTGGCAAAGGAGAGTGGCTGAAATGCAGAACCGTGTGGCTGATCTAGAAGAAACTTTATCAAAAGCACAAAAAGATCTTTTGAAATCACAAGATGCCAATGTTAAGTTACAGAGAGATCTTCGTGAGAACGTAGCACAAAAAGAAGATCAAGAAGAAAGAATAGCCACTTTGGAAAAACGTTACCTCAACGCCCAGAGAGAATCAACATCTCTTCATGACTTAAATGAGAAACTGGAACAAGAACTACAACATAAAGAAGCTCAGTTGAAATTACAAGAAGAAAAGATAGCTGCTATTCAAGAAAAATTAGAACTTGCAGAACAGAAGATTTCACAGTATCCAAAATTGCCTGAAATGGAGGAGCAGTTGAAGCAACGTTTGGAAGCCCTATCTCAAACGCAAGAAAGGCATGGATCTTCAGAAGATAGAATCCAACGCTTGGAAGCTAATTTGGAAGAGAAGAATGCTGAATTGGTACGTCTTAACCAGAGGTTAAAGATGAACGAAGAGCATAATTCAAGACTTTCTGCTACTGTAGATAAATTGTTGTCTGAATCTAATGACAGATTGCAAGATCATTTGAAGGAACGTATGCATGCTTTACAAGAGAAGAATAGTTTAACCCAAGAACTGGATAAGACTAGAAAATTGATGGAAGAGTTGGAATGTCAAAAAACTGATATAATGAAGGATTTAGCCAAGTCCAGGTTGGAAATCGACAATGTCAAGAGACAGATGTTACAACAAGAAATCGCCTATAACATTCAACAAACAGATGCACTAACACGTTCTCTGTCTCCTGACGTAACTGATCCTAATACATTCACAAGAAGCACAAGTCATTCCAGTTTTGACTCCCGTTCATTACCTAGACGATCTAATAAAAATATTACGCCTGTCGATGAAGAAACAAAAATGCAATTCGGTCCTAGATCTATGACCGAACATGAGTGGGAAAAACTTCAACAAGCTCATGTTCTTGCTAATGTGCAGCAGGCTTTCGATGTATCGAGTGATGCCGAAGGGGACGATGACAGTTTATTCAGTACTGCAGATATGTTATCACCTTCTGGACACACAGATGCCCAAACTCTTGCCATGATGCTTCAGGAACAACTGGATGCCATTAACAATGAAATAAGATTGATTCAAGAAGAGAAGGAAAATACAGAAGCCAGAGCTGAAGAATTAGAATCCAGAGTAGGAAGTATGGAACACATGAACTTGCTAAGTAGAGGAAGAAGTGTGGACCGACAGAGCCCGCCTCTTAGTGGACGATCAACACCTAAGTCTCATCATTCACCTCAGAGAGATTATCTGCATAAGTACCATACTTTAGATTTGGCACCGCTTCCATCCGAAATGTCCAGGGAAGATATGCATATGGGTGACAGCAGTAGCGGGGGAGGAACATCTCCACTTACGGCAAGATCTATGAAGTTAGAACGAGTAGCTCAAGCTCTTGCACATAGTCAGGAAGAACTGAGAAGTGTGTTCAGGCAAGGCCTTCAACAAACTCCTCCATCCCCATTGTCTTCTCATCACAGCAGCCAAGAGAGTCTTCACAAAAATGCAGTTCTCGGTATTCCCCGAGATGTCTCAGCTGCAGCTGTTGCCGCTGCTCAGAAGAAGAAAGGTATTAAGTCGTCCCTTGGAAGATTCTTCAGCAAGCGAGAGAAAGTTAAAGGAAGAGAAGTAATTGGTAATGAAAATATGGTAGCTCTTGGGCATGCTCCAGTAATGCCCGATGGTGAAATCAATGATTTGATGGGTATGATTGGCAAATTAGGTCAGGCAGCTGATTTTGATAGAAGACAGAAGAAAAAGGAAAGAGATTATAGACATGAGCTGTTAGCCGAGGCTATGAAAGCTGGAACTCCTTTCGCATTATGGAATGGACCAACAATAGTTGCTTGGCTTGAGCTCTGGGTAGGAATGCCAGCTTGGTATGTGGCAGCTTGCAGAGCAAACGTTAAATCTGGAGCAATCATGAGTGCTTTAAGCGACACTGAAATCCAGAGAGAAATAGGTATAAGCAATCCACTTCATAGACTGAAACTAAGATTAGCTATTCAGGAGATGGTATCGCTCACTTCTCCATCAGCTCCAAAAACCTCACGTACAACACTGGCATTTGGAGACATGAACCACGAATGGATAGGAAACTGTTGGTTACCTGGACTGGGCCTTCCTCAATACCGTACCACTTTTATGGAATGTCTGGTGGATGCAAGAATGTTGGACCACCTTACCAAAAAAGATTTGAGAGGTCAGCTCAAAATGGTCGATAGTTTTCATCGAACTAGTCTGCAATATGGCATATCATGCTTGAAGAGGTTAAATTACGACCGTAAGGCTTTAGAAGAAAGAAGAAAAAATTGTGAGAATACTTTGTGTGATGTATTAGTGTGGACGAATGAAAGATTGATAAAATGGGTTGCTAGTATTGGCTTAAAAGAATATGGAAATAATTTAGTGGAATCAGGGGTTCATGGAGCCCTAATTGCTTTAGATGAAAGTTTCGACGCTAACAGTATGGCACTCTCTCTGCAAATCCCTACCCAAAACCTTCAGTCCAGGCAAACATTAGAATATGAATTTAACAATTTACTTCAAACTGCTACTGAGCGACGCTTAGATGGAATGGCGCAGTCCTGATTTCGAATTGTCTCCCGCTAAAGAAGAAAGACCATGTAGTGTTCTGCTGCGTTCATTCTTATGCAGCCTGTGCTACCTCTCCTTTGTCGACATAGGATATATGTTATGTTGTATGTAATAACATATTATATATATAGAAATATATATATATAAACATTATAATATAAATATTACACGTCGTTTGTAAAAAAATTAAACTATGTATTAATGGCAAAACTAATGTTTTTTCTTCAATATAGTAGAAGCAGACTTTCCTATTTTCCTTTCAATATAAAAAAGTTTTGATCAGAATAATTTCAGTACTTAATCCATTGGAATTTTTCAATATTGAATTGTATCAAAAGCATTTCTTCTTGAATCGAATTTAAATAGTGAAATAACCATAATAACAAACCATCTAAGGAAGCATTACTATCTGGTACTCATTTCGAGTATATCTCAAGTAAACATTCTTCATGCTATTGATTCAATAAACTTTCAGGAACTTGTATAGTTGTTGAGGAAATATATTCAAATCTAAAGAATACTTGATCTATAGGCAGATTTGAAGATGTGACCTTTTAATTTCTCTTTGGAAGGCAACCGATATTTTGCGTTTAACAAGATTGAAAGTTGTACACAGTGAAAAAACCGAAATTTAAATTGTACTATAATTAAAATCATTGTTTTCGTACAGCAGCTCTCATCTAAATATTGTGTCAGTAGTTTCTGAGCGTCTTTCAATTTAACAAAAGATAGCTGATCGTTAACAGATTCATTATCATTTACCTACATGAAATTCTGTTCATGTTGCACTAGACTTGAAAATTTTTATTTTTTTATGAGAAAGAAAAAGCAGGTTTTTCAAAATACATGAACGAAACATATGCAGCGTTTATAACATAGTATGTTCATGAATCATATGAAAATTGATTTGGCACTAATTTGTTGAGTGTGGTATACATTTATTATACTCAAATTAATAATTTACTTGGATTGAGGTTTTTCATCACTACATTTTTATAGATCATTAATATACATGCTGTTCTTTGGGTTTAGAAGCTGAATCTGTCCAATGGTTTCAGGAGTTTACCCATTCTTCTACTGAGAAGATTTGATTAATAATTATCTAATAACTGAATGAATTCAACTGTCTTACTGCAATAATCTAGTCTTGTCTCTCTCTTATCGCAGTATGGTAGGGAACCCGCACTACACGTATAGAATTTTTAATTTGTCAGGCTGCCCGTAATACTCGATTCAAGTATTTACTGTTGCCTACCATACTAAAGAATTACGCTCCTCTAAACGATAAGAGAGAGACAAGACTAGAATAATGAAGTAAGACAACTGAATTCAGTGTGTTACAGCAAGTGATTGTCTCGACTATTCATCTGTGCAACTGGAGGGAAGAGTTCTCTGTCTGATGCATTGTATATCGTATATTTCAGATGTGAATTTCCAAACCTGTATGTATTATGTCAGTAGGGCAGGATTCTATGACTAGTAGAATGCTGAATGGATGATGCTCTGAAGTAGGTATATGTAAGAAGTATGAATATTAATACGATATAAAATGATTATGATGAGTTTTCATTCATTAAATTAATTGATGCGACATGAATAAAAAAAATTCTATGAATAAGCAATGGTTGTTCATTAATCGGAGTTCATTTAAGGTCTTGAAACTCTCCTTCAATTTTCTGTGCGATCATTGGTTGCTGAGAAATCGATAATCAAAGACAAATGGATCCTTTTCCATTTGAAGACCGATATCTCGGCGAGAAGTTGATGTATTGAGGTCAATAAAAAAATAAATTAAAGCTGAATTAACAAAGTATCCCATCGTTATAACGATTATGCGAAAATAAAATTTCCACGCTCGTAGACAAGAAAAAAAAAGTGGTAAAATTTTGAGAATTTTTCTGTTGCTGATTTTTCTATCATTACTCGAAAACCACTGAAACTTAAAATTTTTGAAGTTCTAATCCAAAAACTAGACACTTGGAGCTACAATTTCCTTTTTTTAAATTCCTTGTACGACCATTCCTCTCAAAGTTACGGCATGTCGAAAATCGCCGAAAAATATCAACGAAGTCTCAACAGAATAAGAATAACAAATTTGAATATTCAAGAAATATATGAGTGTAATCAATATTCAATGCAACTCATCGTAGGACAATTTTTTTGTTTTGCAGGCTGCAGGACCTCTGTCGATAACCATTTGTAAAGATTTTTTTTTGTTATTACTAAATAGTCTCTTGTGGCATGATCAAACCACAATCTATATTCAATTGTACCACATGGAAGAAAATGATTTCAGTTCAGAAAAGAAGGATTTATGTTACATGAAAGCTTCCAATGAAGTGGGAATGAAAGTTTATTTGTTTTTTGAAGGAATATAGCAGCTCGCTGGCATTTTCATCTGCTTCTGAACTGAGTTGGATAACTCATATTATCCTATCATACCCTTCACAGATTGGAAAACACCTCCTTAAAACCAAGCACAAATTGTAGATATCTTGGAATGATAATTGACCACAAAATGAACTTTAAAATGCATGTAAATTCAGCAAAACGAAAACAAAGAACCATCAATAGAGTTAGCCACTTCAAAACATTATATATATATATTCTTTTGAATCGAGAGCTAACAAAATACAATACATGAAACAAAAAAGTTCCTAGACATACAGAGATGAAGGCATTGGGACAGAAACAGCTAGCAAAATCTACAAGATGATTTGCAGACCTCTCCTAGAATATGGACATGGACACCAAATCCTTGGTCAGTGCAACAAAAGTACCATGAAAATTATTGAAGTAGCAGAACGCACTAGTTTACGAAAGATCACCAAAATGAGACATCCCAACAATTTACTTCATAATCCGTCTAATAAATATCTTTATGAGAAAACTAAAATAGACCCAATAAGTAATAGAATACAGAGATTGAACAAGAAAGGACCCCGCACATTTTGTATGGGAATTGGCTCCCGGTGGATTTGGCTGAAAATTTGATATGATGTTCTACTAATCCTTCTGATCAAATGTCTCTACAGTCACGAAGCTAAAAAATGCATACTTCTAGGAGTTTTTAGCGATTTTTGTATCCATTATGGCTTACGTATTATGGGAATTGGCTCCTGGTGGATTTGGCTGAAAATTTGATATGATGTTCTACTAATCCTTATGATCAAATGTCTCCACAGTCACGAAGCTGAAAAATGCATGCTTCTAGGAGTTTTTAGCAATTTTTTGTATCCATTATGGCCTACGTATTACCGTTCACACAGAAATGTTTGAAAATATTTCGAATTGACAGAATCTGCTTTCAATAATCACGAGATATTCTCAAACATTTCTGTGTGAACGGTAATACGTAGGCCATAATGGATACAAAAAATTGCTGAAAACTCCTAGAAGTATGCATTTTTCAGCTTCGTGACTGTAGAGACATTTGATCAGAAGGATTAGTAGAACATCATATCAAATTTTCAGCCAAATCCACCGGGAGCCAATTCTCATACAAAATGTGCAGGGTCCTTTATCTGTCAGCAACACAACATAAATATAATAGAACCACTTATACACAACATATCCCCTCCTGAAAGAACCAAGAGAAAATTACCGGAAAAACCAATTTTTCGATATTTGCTTTGTCTTATTCAGTATTCTTTTATTTCAATGTATCACAGACTCTCATTTCAATACCACTTTTAATTGTCAAATATGAATTGTACATGGGCAGGAAGACCTCGGTCGTTAGCCCTTTGAAGGTTTCAATAAAGTTATTTTCTCTCTCTCTCTCTCTCCTTCACAAACAGAATTGAAATATCTACAGTCTATCCAAATCCGAGAGGTCAACGTAAACAAACTGACTGACAGGATGCTAATCATCCTAATCGCTTCTGTCAGTTTGTTACGGCTGGCTTCTCGGATTTGGATAGACTGTAAACGACTGCTTCATTCAACCCACTTATATCGAGGACACAAGTGAATTGACCACCTTAAATGAACCAAATTGCAAAAGAAATGAGTAAATCAAATTGGGGTTTCCTAATGAACACTCAAATTCTAGAGAATGAGTCCAATTTATACTGCAATGAAAGTACTATTCTTTGACAGCTTGTTAGTCCCAAGGCCCATGAAAAGTTTCCTACCTTTCTGGTTTTTTTATTAGCCTCTTCATCAAGAGTAGTCAACAAAACATTCAACAGCTCGTGAGCATCTTGCTCTCCAGCCGGAATAACCCAACCAAGCCTTTTGAGTGCATTTATAACAGCGACTGGGGCCGCAGACTCTTTTATCGCTTTATTTGTGCCATTTACCACTGAAAGTTGAATTGATATAAGGACAAGAATGATAATTTTCATAAACATAATTACCAGATAAAACAGTAGCTAATGTACTTCTTAAACTGGTTTCTCTCAAGTTACGGTCCTTTTCTAACCAAGCAATAAATTGTGGACAAGCGGCTAACGCATGTAACACTGCATTCAAAAAGCATGTTCTGCCTAAATTTATGAGACCTGCGAGACGACCTCTACCACTTGTGTTGGTAGCAGGGCCCCAAAAGACAAAAGCGCCTACGACTGCAGCAGCAGTTAAACCTGCTGCAACCAAAATTCTATCAGATTCCATTTTTGCAATTAAAAATCCATTGAAAGTTAAATTTCAAATCCTTCTCAATGAAGCATAATTAATGTTAAGGGCACCTATAATTAATCTGAATAATTCGTTCTCTTAAATTCAAAAATAATAATGAACGGAATTTAGATTTGACAGCAGCAAGAACAACAGAGATCTGTGTTCGGAAAATAAAATTTATCTCACTAAATTATCAAACATGTTTTAAATACGGATTTTTAATGCAGTTAGTAGAAGATGCTCTCATGAATTATTAATCCCCGATATTAAATTCTAATTTTATTTTATAGCAACATATTAGAACAGAGTGGATATCAATTCAAGATTAATTTGAGTAATTATTCTGTGATTTTAAGCATAGACTTGTCTACGATTTTAAGGTTAAAAAAATATTTTGAATTTTAGCCAAAGATTCATTTGGAGTAAATTACTTTGAAATTGGAAAATTATTGAATATTTCTTCTATTCGTTTTACAGTGGATATTTTACAATTTTTTTGTGTAAAATGGATAATTCTACATTGACTTGACTGCACTATAACCTTTTAATTCTTATCGTATAAGAAATTATATTGTTCGAAATAAGATTAAAGTTTCTAAAGATTCATATTCACAGTCATGAGCATTGTCAACAGGTGCTATTTAAGTCGTTATCTCAGAAAATGTCTCAAAACTTCATCAGCTTTGTCTGATCGGTTTTTCTATTGTAACCAAGCATCACTTAATAAGGAAAATGACTTTCCCACGAAGTTCAGGAAGAAGCTATTAAATGGGCCCCATTTGAAGGATTTCTTCAAGAATAAGACATTGGAGCCAGGTTGGAAAGATGAAGGCACAGAAGTAGTAACAATATTAAACTGAATTCTAACTCTATCTCATTGATATATTATTTTAGCTTTTCACACCCTATTTGGATATGAATATTCTTGATGGTAGAGACAGAAAAGTGTATTTCGAAATTTATGGATGCCAAATGAATGTAAATGATAGTGATGTTATTTGGTCAATTTTGAAAGATTACAACTATGGAAAAAACAGATGATATCAAGGATGCTGATGTTATATTTTTAGTAACTTGTGCAATTCGAGACAGTGCTGAAGAAAAAATATGGAATAAATTGAGCAGTTTGAAAGGATTAAGGAAACATAGGTCAAAAGATAAACCACCCTTAAAAGTTGGAGTTATAGGCTGCATGGCTGAAAGATTAAAAGAGGTTGTTTTAGAAAAGGACAAAACTGTCGATTTAGTTGTTGGTCCAGATGCCTACAGAGATCTTCCGAAATTATTGGCTCTCACCAACAGCGGTCAGAAATCTATCAATGTGTTACTTTCATTTGATGAAACCTATGCTGATATTATGCCTGTTAGATTGAATCAGGACTCTATTTCAGCATATATGTAAGTAAGGAGGCAAATATGAGCTTTTATTCATTATTGATTTAGCTATAGTCCGTTCACGCAAGGATGAGCCGTCGGTTGGCCATGGAAATTTGGCATATTCCACTGTGTATATTAGAATTTTAGGATATGTAGTTTATTTTCTTGTCAGATTGATACGCAATGTTGTCAATATAACATAGAGTTCTCTGATAACTAGCAAGCTCGTCGGACGAGACCTGGGGCCTATTGCACCAAAATACTTTGCAACTTTTCACTTCACACTTTGCATTCTGACGAATTTCAAAAGTGAAAATTAGTTATGTTGCACAACATTTCTCCCTACATTCAATTTCTGCGGAGTACTTTTCACTATGCACTTGGCTTTTCACTCTGTATTTTTCAATTATGAATGCGTTTGGTGCAACTTGATTCATTTGAAAAGAGAAAAGTGCAAAGTGAAAAGTTGCAAAGTATTTGGTTCAATAGGCCCCAGGTACATTCGACAACTTTGACTTTATTTTACGTTATGACAGCAAAAACTGCCAACTTCAGATAAATAAACAAATGCCTACTATGCGCTCAAACTTTCGTGAACGGACTATACCTCACTGATGTTCATTCGAAAAAATAAACTGAAGAACAACTATGTATTTGCATGGTCCTAGGAACATGAGCAGTATTGTTTTGCCCAATTGTCTGTTAATTTTTTTGAGTCAATAGGGGTCTTAGATCAAGAAGTTATAATAATAATAAGTTCAGATCAAATCTTGTTCAGTTATCTGTTTGATACAAGAATAATTGGTCAAATAATTCAGGAGTTATGGTCATTCGAAATTTCTTATAACTTCTCCAAATATTTAAAGCACTAGAAGCCAGTTGTCCTAGAGTTACAATAATTTCTGAATTCTTGTAGAAAAACTTGAAAAGTTTGCAGGGTATATTTAAGCCTAAAAGAGAAGGTTCTATTGTTTTAATTAAGGGTTGCTAGCTGAATTGTCATTCTTTCAAGCAGAAAGGTCCTAGCTCGATCCTGTACTGGGACAGAAATTTTCTTTGTTGGCTGAGGGATACAATAACAGAGCACAGAGCCTACTCAGAACATTACTGATTTGTCAACTTGTCATTTTATTTGGAATATCATTGAAGTTCTCTAGTTTGATCGCGTTCTGTTCACTGTGTTGACAATTATATCATTACATTATTTAAAGAATGTAAATGTATCAAATGAAAACTCCGGCTTGAATTCTATGCTATGTTGCACTTTGATAGGGCATTTTCAGTACCTACCTATGTTGAAATATAGAGATTTTTCATGTGAAAGCATTAGGAGTTGGGTTAAATATACAGGGTGTTTCCTAATTAATTGTCAATACTTCTGGGATTATTTTTGGGCCCATTTCAAGAAAAAAATTTATATGAACATATGTCCTAAATGTTTTACCTTTTGAGTCACAAGGTGGTAAAGTTTTCAAAAATAAATCATTTTTTATTAATATCTACAATACCACTTCAGATATTTTAATGAAATTTGTCGTATATGTTGTATGATTCAAGAGGCATTTTTGAATGTATCACTTTTTCTTTTAGTTCCACAGGTATTATTTATTATTATATTATTTTTTTAGATCAATAATGAGGGGTTGTGATAATATGTGCACTTATTGTATTGTACCTTGGACTAGAGGGAAGGAAAGATCAAGACCTGTTGCTTCAATTCTACGTGAAGTGGAAAATCTGGTTAGTCAAGGAGTTAAAGATATCACGCTTCTAGGTAAGGCTTATGAATAAATAGATTTTATCTACCAAATCCACCAAATGATTAATTATGTTAAATATTCAAAATGAAAGATTCATGTCAATATTAAAGTTTACTCAAATCTTCACCAGAGAGAATACCGCTTAGCTTGATTTGCCTATTGAAATATAATTTTCCTTCAGGTCAGAATGTAAATAGCTACCGAGACACGAGTGAAAGCAATGAATCAGTATCACTCATGCCTGCACCAACCCAAATGTCAAAAGGATTCCGAACTGTATATAAACCAAAAGTTGGCGGTTTAAGGTTTTCCCATCTCATCGAAAAAGTAGCCAAAATCGATCCTGAAGTGAGAATAAGATTTACATCTCCACACCCCAAAGATTTTCCAGATGATTTACTTTATGTGAGTATAATAATGAGCAGTAGGTATAATGGAATACAGTATTCTGTTCGATTATTAGATAGTATTTTTTAATGTTCCTGAAAAACACAGCAGAGTTCTCGAGAGGGTCTAGTTCTTGGAGGCAACCACTAGGAATCAATTGATGCACTCTTGTGTAGTATTATAGCCTCATATTGATTCTTGTTTTTGTCTCAGGTACTGTTTTCCATCTGGATGCTAGAATACATTAAAATTGAAGAAAGCCCTGACGTGAAGTTAGAAGCTTTCTAGCGTTTGTTCATATTGGGAAAAAGATTAATCAAATTTGAATATCCCTAGCTCAGAGTGTGACGTTACCCCGTCTCTACCAAACTGCGTTGCCATCGTTTACCTTCGGAAATAGAGATCTCGGGCGGCACCTCTAGTTTAAAGTGTTGAGGACACTAAGAGTACCTATTGGCTGTGTCCTATAGGGTCCGGGAGCTACTAGCCAGAGAAGGTTATGTCCAGCATCGGCAAGTTCATCGGCATTTTCATTTCCTTCAACACCACAAAGCCCAAGCCATAGTGAATTGGAACTTTATAAAGGGTTTTCCAATAAGAGGTGTTATCTAGATATTCAAAGAAAAATGAAAAATTTGAAAAATCACTAGTTTTTTTTAGTTTTTCGTAAATATTTCAAAAACTAAGCGGTTTATCCTTAACATTGTTATATACAAAAATGTTCTACGTTAAATTTTAAATAAGAATGGTCCTTTTCTCAATCACTCTAAATTGTACGGCTCAAGAGTTACAGACGGTGTAAATGTTAACTTTTTCGTAATTTTGATAATTTTTAAAAAAAATAAGCTTCGTAAAAGAATGTTGCTATTTCAGTGGCCGGTGGTATGTTAGTGATAAGCCCTTGAAGGGACGACAACCTCACCACCTTATCAAGGGGCACTCTTTTTTAAGGGAAAAGAGGTTTCCACAGGCCTAGGCCATATAAACCTGTGGTACGGAGAAACCCACCCTGAACTTTCTACGAACATTACAACATAAATTCACTTTCAAATTTGGAATGTTCAATGTCTTTATTAACTTCACTCATCCTCCAGCACATTATCCTCCTCCTCTAGCTCGTCGTCTAAGATGTTATTATTGTCCATGTTATCACATGCTTGGCCTGAGCAATTGCTGCATATGCTAGTGCAGCTTAGACCACTCCTTCTGCATTCACAATTACGAACGCATTCATCTTTGCAAGTACACATTATAAGGGACAGTAATTCCTGGGGGGCTGCAGGACGTGCTGTTGTAATTGGTGTCAGGTGGTCGCCAATCTTCTTCCAACCCCACTTGAGTGGATCCTTATCTTCATTCAGCCACTGTTGTACCTGGTGGTAGGTCCTAAATGAATGCTGTCTGGACGCTCCTGAAGTGGGGGTAGTATCCAACTTCAGTAATGCATGTATAGGCTGCTTTGCAATCGTTTTCAAGTAGGACTGGTAGCGGAGACAATCTAGATCTTCAGTGTTCTTGGCTCCAAACATTGCAAGTAGGAAGTAATTTCCTGCATCAGCCACTGCACTGAGTTCGGCTTTGGGGTTGTTAAAGACCAGAAGTTTTTCACGAATAATGTATACTTGCAAAGATGAATGCGTTCGTTATTGTGAATGCAAAGGAGTGGTCTAAACTGCACTATCATATGCAGCAATTGCTCAGGCCAAGCATGTGATAACATGGACAATAATAACATCTTAGACGACCAGCTAGAGGAGGAGGATAATGTGCTGGAGGATGAGTGAAGTTAATAAAGACATTGAACATTTCAAATTTGAAAGATATTTATGCTTAAGAAATGAATATATGTTCCAATGTTCGTAGAAAGTTCAGGGTGGGTTTCTCCGTACCACAGGTTTATATGGCCTAGGCCTGTGGAAGCCTCTTTTCCCTTAAAAAAGAGTGCCCCTTGATAAGGTGGTGAGGTTGTCGTCCCTTCAAGGGCTTATCACTAACATACCACCGGCCACTGAAATAGCAACATTCTTTTACGAAGCTTATTTTTTTTAAAAATTATCAAAATTACGAAAAAGTTAACATTTACACCGTCTGTAAATCTTGAACCGTACAATTTAGAGTGATTATGAAAAGGACCATTCTTATTTAAAATTTAACGTAAAACATTTTTGTATATAACAATGTTTAGGATAAACCGCTTAGTTTTTGAAATATTTACGAAAAACTAAAAAAACTAGCTTCAAACGTGACATCAACCAAAAGAGCGGGCTATTCAAAATAACACCTCTTATAGGAGAATCCTATATCAGGAAATCATCGGAATTAAGATTCCGAATTTAAGAAACCTTATTCTGAAACACCGTGTATAATTTTCAATATTAGAATCCACTTCTGTTTCAGACAATTAAAGAACATCCCAACATCTGCAAAAGCCTTCACTTACCTGCTCAGTCTGGAAATACTCAAGTTCTTGAAAGAATGCGACGAGGGTATACCAGTGAAGCTTACCTTGAACTGATAGAACATGTCAGACAAATTTTACCAAATGTTGGAATTTCTTCTGATTTTATTTGTGGGTTTTGCGGTGAAACAGACTTGGAATTTCAAGATACATTGAGTTTAATCAAGGCGGTGCAATACAATTCTGCCTTCTTGTTTATGTACAGTATGAGAGAAAAAACTACAGCCCATAGAAGGTTAGTGATACTTATTATTCTGCTTAATGAATTGAAGTTTTTTTTGGATACTAAAAGATTATAAGTGCATTTGGTAATTACATCACTGAGCCGAGAATATCGAGCTGATTTTATGATCACGTGATTTTCGAGTCTTTGTACGGTTAAGGAAAAACCAAACGCTATTTCGAAATTGAAATATAGTCCGTTCATGAAAGGTTGAGCCGTCGGTTGGCCATGATAATTTGACATATTCCACTGTGTATATTAAAATTCTAGGTTATGATGTTTATTTTCTTGTCAGATTGATACGCAATGTTGTCAATATTGCATAGAGTTGTCTGATAACTCTCAAGCTCGTCGGACGAGGCCGGGTACATTCGGCAACATTTAATTTATTTCACGTTATGACAGCAAATACTGCCAACTTCAGATAAATAAAGAAACGCCTACTATGTGCTCAACCTTTCGTGAACGGAGTATATGTATTTTCATAACAGAAATATTGCTTATTGTTACTCGGCAAATTTCGCATTCATGAATAATTCTCAAATTATTTTTGACCTGGGGCAGGGTATACTCTGGCCAGCACATCTACATATGTTGCGACAGCCAGGGAACTCTGAAATCTCTATCCGATGTTAGAGTTGATTCTCTTTTGGTAGAAGAATGCAGGAAAGCTCTGCGTGGGCTGGGCTCTGATAACTTTTTGAAAGTAATCTGGTGTCCGGCTCACGCGGATATACCTGGTAACGTTAAGGCAGATGAACTGGCTAGGCGGGGAGCCGGATTAGCATTTGTTGGTCCAGAGCCTGCGCTGCCAATCTGTCGCACATCTGTCAGAAGTTTCTTCAGGAACTGGCTGAACAGGTAATTTTCCTCGGAGTGGAGCGCAGGAGTGGGCCTGAGGTGGTCGAGAATTCTCATTGAGAGACCGTCCTCGCGATCTGAGGTCAATAGGCTTCTGTTGCTGGAGAGGAAACAACTCGGTCTGGTGACTGGTGCATTGACTGGTCACCTGTTTAACAAGCATTTGAAGAGAATGGGATTGGCGAGCTGCTCCCTATGCCGGTGGTGCAGGAGTACTGATGAAACGGTTGAGCATATTTTGTTCAACTGTGGGAACCTTAATGAGTTAAGGTCAACACACCTAGGAAAAAAAAGTCTCTATAGAACGATGCGGGTGAACAATGGGCCACTAGGTCTCAGTTCGGCCGGAAAGGCACCGCACAGAGAAGAAGAAGAAGACCTGGGGCCTATTGCACCAAATACTTTGCAACTTTTCACTTTTCAAATTATTTAAGTTGCACGAAACGCATTCTCGATTGAAAAATTCAATGTGAAAAGTCAAGTGCATAGTGAAAACCACTCCGCAGAAATTGAATGTTGGGAAAAATGTCGTGCAACAAAACTAATTTTTACTTTTGAAATTTGTCAGAATGCAAAGTGCGATGTGAAAAGTTGCAAAGTATTTTGGTGCAATAGGCCCCTGGTCATCTGCAATTTGAATAAATCGTTTGACGTTTCTAGGTTATATTCTCTCGACAGCGCTATATGCTCGGTCGATTTCCTCTGAGCTCTTCGAGTGATATCCGAGCGATCGCTGAGGTTATAACCAAACAATACACTGAATGTGTAAATAATAACCACGATTGAGCGATCTGATCTCTTAGATGTAATTATCAAATGCACCTTATGTTGAATCATTTTGATTGAGATATTTTATGAATTTTAGTAAGTCTTCATTGGTGTAAGGCCAAATATATAAATACTCATGCAATATTCTGAACTTCCACTCAAATTTTGAAGTGTCATCCTCCAACTTAAAACCCCCAATCTCGGATTGAAAAGTAGACCTAGAGATGCCGTTACGCATCTGTTGACGCAGCCAAGTAGAATCTGTTCATGCACAAGAACAACATTTCGGCGTTGCGAACTTGTGCCCTATCTTTATTCCGTGGGACAATTGGTATACTGTTCTCTTACTCTGATACTAACGGATAGCGTCTGTTACAAACACTTCTGTCAGTTTGGTAACATCGTCTGTTAGTGTTTAGTTTCTCGCTACGTCGTGCTTCATATAGAGTTGACGTTAATAAACTGGATTATTTCACAGATTTGGTGACAGTTCATCATTGCTTTAGGGTATTCCGATAATTATAGCTATGGCAAAATTACAAAAATGTTGTATTATATTCAGAAATTGCAGATATAACCTATTGTTTTCTTCACCTCAGTGCGTCAGTGAAATGTTTTCCATCTCACTCTAATGTTTGGTTGATTTTAATGCTGTACTTTTCACGCGTAGGGGCATCTCAATTTGCCCCAAACTAAACACTAATAGACGATGTTGCCAAACTGACAACATTTTCTGTAAAAGATGCAAGCCGTTAGTATCAAAGTAGGGGAGCGGTAGGCCAATTATCCCAAAACGGAATAAAGATACTGCACGAGTTCGCAACGCCAGAATATTGTTCGCGTAAATAAACAGATTCCACTTGGCTGCATAGCAAATGCGTGAAGGCATCTTTAGGTTCACTTTTTACACTGAGCCATAGATGCTCTGTTTGATACCACTTCCTTGCATTTTGCTTTGAACGAGGACAAGATTAACCTCGAAGTATGATTTAAATATTGATTGACATTGAAGATAACATACGAATGTAGAATAATTTTCATAATAAAACCCTCCCTCAAAAAAAAACATTAAACATGGAAGGGCACACCAGATTTTAAGAAAGATTTCACAAAAACCAATAAATGCAAGCAAAGCTAAAGACAATCCGAAAATAAACTGGGACTGACAAAATAAATTTGGTTATGTTATTGATACGACTGTCACTTCAAATCCTAAACCTGATATGTTCGTAAATTTAGAACCGTGATCCGTGTAGATCACGGACCACGGACAATCAGGCCACGCTGAGATCTCTGGAATCGCATCGCCATTGTTCTCTGCTGACCTGGGAGTCGCACCCTCGCCCAAAGCCCTGACCCTCGCCCATAGCACCGACCCATGCACCAAGCCCTAGACTGTCCACATTGAAGCCCCGACCCTCACGCCTATTTCTAGGTTATGTATCTTTGTTTTTATTGTTCAAATCAGCATTTAAATCTTCAAAAACCTAAAAATGCATTTGGAAAGACTGTTTCAGTTCATTCAAACAACAAACTTTATATTCTGCGATATAATTCATAAAAGCAAAGCAATAGTAATAGAAGAAGAATGGTTGGATATACTTGATTTAATCATTTATCATAAAGTAAACAAACTGAATGCCTAATTCTTTCGTTGAATACATCGTGTTCTCAACATCAATCAGTTTTACTTCAAATGTGATAAAATGAGTTTTGAATGTTGAAACACTAATTTGATATGTGTTCTTTATCGAGTTGTAGGAGACAGGTGTTTCGACTTCTTCATTGATTCGAACATGAACGGAAACATTATATATATTTCATTGTTATTTCTTTACCACTTACTTTCTAATGAAAAAACCAAAACTATTCGAGTAATCATCAGTTAGTAGGTTGATTCTGGTTAGAGCTGTAAATATTAGTTATGTCCAATATAATCATTAACAATCGTTCGATAGATATGTTCCAATAGCATTCGTGTACTTTATATCACCATATCATTGATTCGTAGTCCTAGGAAAATAGTTCATTTATTTGAAGATTTTGGAAATCTTTCCTTATTATGATTGGAAATTGGAATTTTTCGCACAGTGATTGCCCTTCAACGAACGAATACATCGTTTGACAAATATAAACACACGTAAATCTTGAGGTTATGTCATATTTGGTGCGTGGTGCGGTGCTTAAATAAATACAAAATGAATTTCGCTCGTTGGTGCGCTGGTCGGTGCTAGGTGAGGTGCGTAGGTCAGTGCTCCGTTATGGACACTCGTATAAGGAAACATGCTTTATTTATTTTTGAGGGGCGAGGCTTGGTGAGGTGCTATGGTCGGTGCTATGATAGGTGCGCCGTTGTGGACGCCTACTGACGTAACACCATAAAGCAACTGGCAAAAGGCAATAAAGTGAACTGGAGTGCCAGGGCATTGTGGTGCTTGAGGAAATGAAAAAACACATGAACTTAAAAAAGTGCATCTAGGTTGACACATGTTGAACCTGAGCCTTTCTGTCGGCTTGAAAAAGACCAATATGAGGTAGCAATGGGAGTTGAACAACAAAATAGCTTTATGGAAATACTGCTCTGAACTCACTCAGTCCAAAAATTCGTGATGATTTCATCTACCTATACCAGAATGCTTGCTTCAATATCAGAATCAATCAAAATAATTATTAAACTCCGTTCTCATATTATTGAGCGCGAATAAGGCGTTTGTTTATTTATCTGAGATGGGCAGTAGATATTTGCTGTCATAACAATGAACAAAGTCAACGTTGCCGAATGTACCGGGCCTGTTCTGACGAGCTATTTTTCAATTATCCAATTCAACCCACCCCAAAGCACGTGAGTTTCAATTTGGTTTTCAATCACATTTTTTTTTGTAGATATAAAGACGATGTTTCAAACTTTATAAAACATGAACGCCTAAAGCAGATGACAGAACTGTACAGGTATTATGCAGAGAAAAAAAATCGCTCCCAAATTGGACAAACTCAACTACTGCTCATCGAAGGACCCAGTAAAAGAAGTGAGAGTAATTTGGTCGGTCGGAACGACCAAAATAGCAAAGTTATTATTCCGGGTTGGATCCAGTTCCAGGAAAGAATGAGTATGATGAATGCAGAGTGTTGAAACCAGGAGATTATGTAGCTGTTTATATTAATTATGCAAATTCACAAATACTGAAAGCAATACCTTTATACAGAACGACATTGACAGATTTTTCGTATTCTCAAAATGATCATTGTAAATATGGATATGCTAAAAATTAAATATAATTGTAAGGAATAGGAAGCTAATTAATTTTCTTTAGTTTGTGACTATTTTACATGCACAATCTGGCAACCGAAAGGATGTATGGCACTTACTGCGCATGCGTCATTCCGTTGTCAACAAATCGCCGCCATCTTACATGCCTAAACCGATGGTTTATCGGATCCATAGTCATGCTCGATGTGGTAAGGGATCCACCCGTTCAACTAAGATATTTTAAAAGACAATGAATTAATAGAACGTCTTTCTTTATAGACCAGGGCCGAAACCTTCAAAAATGGTAAAAAATCGCAGTAGGATGAAACCCATTAGAAAAGGAGGGGAATATGATCAAAATGAAAGGAAAAATAAATTACGGTCGATCTGAGTTCGGGAAGTGGGAGGGGTGAGTTTTTAAGGGTGAAAAATGGTTTTCCTTGATTTCCGGCAAAACTACAAGTCCTATGGAAAAAAATTAAATGGCAAAGTTGTAGGTAATGAAAAGATCTACAAGTTTTGTATCGAAAATTTTTCACATAACCTCAAAATTTAGGTGAAAAATTCAAAAAACCAAGTTTTTGGTTTTTTATTTATATCTTTTTCAAAAAAAATTTTTTTTTACGAAATTTTGTAAAAACTTACCTTATTATGTCCCGAATACACTGTAATTTATTTGATTTAAAATATTTATGTTTTCGTCTTATTTTTACTCAATATCAAAAAAGCACCCCAATTTTCAATCAAAAATTCTGACGTCAAAATATCAGCTTTTTTCAAAAAGTTTAAAGGCTTTTTCTTCATTGAAATATCTACTTTCTGATGGTGTGAAAAAAATATACATTACTATAAGGAGTGTTCTCAGAATCAACGATTTATGAAACCCACCATTAGAGTAACTCAGTCCCCACTTCTCTATGAAATAACTTACAATGGGTTAAAAACTAACCAAAAGTCACTCAGGTATATGAATTATCTCAAAACAGCAATAAATAGTCATCTAAAAATATTATTTAAACAAGATTCTACACCTTTTTCAAAATATTGTAGATGTCTTATTAAATATTAACTTTATTAACTTATTTTTTTGTTAATTATAGAAGTACTAGCAAACCCGGCAAACTCCGTTTCGCCACCAGATGGCTTCGTTTTCTGTAACATTTCGTTTGGTGATAAAAAAATGAAGAAAATTTTTTTTTATATTTGAAAAGAAACAACAGTAATAAATTCATTTCGATTACAAAAATGAAGTGTTACTTAGTTAAACTTCTCTAAGTAAATGAAAGAGAATCCAAAGTAAATACTGAATCGAAGCGTTATACGTTTCCGCAAACTATCCGTTTTTTTGAAATGCTCTTTGGTAAACCATATTTTTGTTTTTTGGCCTGACGTAAACACAAACAAAGCGGATGGTTTTCCAACTCGTGAACACGTATAAAGTATAACTGCCATGTAAAAAACAATGATTTTCTAGTCAGGCCAGTAGATCTACCTTTTTAAGTAGATTTGTGAAACCGGTAGATCTACCTTTCTAAGTAGGATAATTTAACCGGTAGATTAATTGAACCGATAGATCAGATGAACAGTAGGTCTTTCGAACCGTTTTGTATACCTCGATAGATCATCATTGGTTATTGATGTTCATAGATATTTGATATATTCCTTGGTATCTGTCTGACTACACTACACACCCTGTATATACTCAGAGCGTCTATTGAACATTTATGGGAAAAGTAATACAAATGTTCGTGTTAGGAAGTAGAAAATTACAATATTTGGCATTTTTATGAAGAGACCCTGTATAAATCAAACCACCATCGATAGTAAATCATTTGAAATTCAAAAACTTCTTCGTTTCTGTGGAAATGTCCCTGTGATAATGCAGAAATTCAAAATATTCGACATGTTTATAGGAGCACCCCGTATGAATTCGGAGCATAGTATCTATATTTAAAATTCCACCTCCTATAACGAATCACTCGAAATTCAAAAGCCCCTTCAATTTCATTGAAAGCTTTCTGTTATAACGTAGAAATGTGAAATAATTGATAGATTTATAGAAACACCCTGTATATATCTAAAACGTACCTGTATAAAACATGCACATGAAAATTTTGAATTATTTTCATCAGCTTTCTTTGAACCTGGAAAAAATACTTTTTATCCAGAATAAACAGAACATGCCACCATGGGGTTTCGAAACCGGTACACTACCAGGTCCACACACCTAGACGTTAGTCGTTACACCACTTGCCTTGTTACACGTGACGACTGTTTATCTCAGACTTCAACGGGTTTAAACATGTGAACATATCAGGAAATCGAAAAAATATATTGAAATATCGATAATTATCATAATACATACAGTTTTATATCATTTCCTGGCGTATTTTTTCCTAAAATACGAATAATCCCCGAATTTTGTTCTCATCACGTTATTTGTCAGTGAAAAGGGATATTCGGTTTAGTAGAAGCCTCAAATATCACTGCGACCTGAAATGATGCTTTTGATTGCTGAAATGTTAGGAATTCGTTGAATGAACGTTGAAGTTGATGATTTCATATAGACTTACCTATTCAAATAACGTTTTCCACTCGAAACGAACAAATGTTCACATGAGACGTACCTATGTCAAAAATATTTTCTTCAGAATTCCTGCAACTAATATCTTCGTTAATTAACGTTATAGAACTACTCGAAAACGATATTCGTACCTTTTTTGATTCGGATCTGGCCTTTTTCTTCTGAAATGAGGAAATTGTTGGAAGCACTTCCCTCTCGAAAGGAGACTTGACAGTTGTCATTGAATTCGATGTCATAAATAATGAAATTTTCAGAAATGTACCAATTTCCTACGTTCTTCTCGATATCTTGAAATTTTTCCTGAATTTTCTTTGCTACAAACCTAGCGGAGGCCGAGACCTTTCCAACGAATGCAAAACCGTTGAAATCGGCCCGTGCGTTCTGGAGTTAAAGCGTCAGGGAGGAAAACCCGACTTATTTTTATATAGTAGAAGATATTTCAATTTGTAATTTTTTCGTTTATGAATGAAACAGGAAATCTTACGTTTTTTGAGTAATTAAAGAGTAAATTTTAATAAAAACCTCAAAATTGTACATAATAATTAAAAAAATTTCGAATTTGGGTTTTTTTCAATTTTTTGCATTTTCTGAGAACATTTCTAGTAATGTATATTTTTTTTACACCATCAGAAAGTAGATATTTCAATGAAGAAATCATTAGGTACAAATTTGAGATATTCATTAAAATTTACTCTTTAATTACTCAAAAAACGTAAGATTTCCTGTTTCATTCATAAACGAAAAAATTACAAATTGAAATATACTTCTATAATTAACAAAAAAATAAGTTAATAACTTAATATTTAATAAGACATCTACAATATTTGAAAAAGGTGTAGAATCTTGTTTAAATAATATTTTTAGATGACTATTTATTGCTGTTTTGAGATAATTCATATACCTGAGTGACTTTTGGTTAGTTTTTAACCCATTGTAAGTTATTTCATAGAGAAGTGGGGACTGAGTTACTCTAATGGTGGGTTTCATAAATCGTTGATTCTGAGAACACTCCTTATAGTAATGTATATTTTTTTCACACCATCAGAAAGTAGATATTTCAATGAAGAAAAAGCCTTTAAACTTTTTGGAAAAAGCTGATGTTTTGACGTCAGAATTTTCGATTGAAAATTGGGGTGCTTTTTTGATATTAAGTAAAAATAAGACGAAAACATAAATATTTTAAATCAAATAAATTACAGTGTATTCGGGACATAATAAGGTAAGTTTTCACAAAATTTCGTGAAAAAAAAGTTTTTTTTCAAAAAGATATAAATAAAAAACCAAAAACTTGGTTTTTTGAATTTTTCACCTAAATTTTGAGGTTATGTGAAAAAATTGTCGATACAAAAGTTGTAGATCTTTTTATTACCTACAACTTTGCCATTTAATTTTTTTCCATAGGACTTGTAGTTTTGCCGGAAATCAAGGAAAACCATTTTTCACCCTTAAAAACACACCCCCTCCCACTTCCCGGACTCGGATCGACCGTAATTTATTTTTTCTTTCATTTAGATCATATTCCCCTCCTTTTTCAATGGGTTTCATCCTACTGCAATTTTTTTTTGTTTCAAAAATTATCGACCCTGGTCTATTATCACATCACGTAATTATCTTAATTTATTTTTTCGTTCATTGTAAAACATTTGAAATCCGTTCATTATTCGGTCTGTTTTTAAAAAGTGTTCTATCTACATCCACATTCTAAAACAACCATATCTTTATAAGCATATCGGTAGGTGAGAACTCCATTATTATCTATATAAAGAATTGATATGGAATCGAGACTGGTAGGTACACAGCATGACCTGGGTGTTCTCAAGGGTGAGACACTATGAAGTAAAGTTTGAACAATTGCATGCTTCGTGGGACTCAAATGTTCTGCAACTGGATAAAAACATTTACCCTGGCACTGGAAGGCCTGCAAAATGATAGGGTTTGTTATCAATCAACATCTGATTGGCTGAGTAAAAGTATTATAAAACCTAAACTACAAAATAGGTTTAAATAATAAATTATACAAGTTATAATATTCCTCATGTGAAGTTTTGTGATTCATTGACAAAAATTAAGCAAATATGGGTACCTACTTAAATTGGATTGTATGAAATCGATGATATTATTTGTACAGGGTATCCCATTTTGGGCACTTTTACGGGATATCTCCGTTATTTTCAACGTTAGCGGGATGCGGTTTTCGCGACAGTGTGCTACTTTTTTGTGAAACTAAAGATGGCGCAATCAGTTTTTGCATAGCCCTCTTAGTTTTTGCTATACAGGGGGGAAATGAAAAGTTTCACTTTTTAATAACCCCCTTCATCTCAGTTGTGCTTAAACTTGGAGGAATGGTTAAAACGCATTCCTATAGATTTTTTTCCGTAGAATCCAGTGGCGTAGTCAGTTTTTCAATTAAACTTTCCGTTTTTGAGTTATTGAGCAAACATATGTTTTTTAAATGGGACACCCTGTATATTATTTTTTATTCTGATTAAGCACAATCTCAGCTTTTCAAAAACATATTATTTCAGGCATTCATTTTCTAAACCAAGATCAGAATTCAAGATTTTGTAATTCAATTAGCAGTAGTAGGCTATGAGTGTTTATTATAAACAAAAAATAAGTGTCAAGATTTCGTTAAAAATCGAAAATAATGTTAACATAATATCTACATCACATGATCTAATATTTAACTTAATTTAATTTGCAATTTCTTGAAAATTGAAATAATTGAATCATTAAAATAATATAATAAATAATAAAAACTGAGAGAACTGTAAACTTTTAAACCAACCGACAAAGCTTTGACATTTATTATTTGTTTTTAATAAACATTCATAGAGCCTTCTACTTAGTTATTGACAATTGAATTACAAAATCTTGAATTCTGAGCTTGGTTTTTCAAATAAATGCATGAAATGATATGTTTTTGAAAAGCTGAGATTGTGCTTAATAAGAATAAAAAATAATATACAGGGTGTCCAATTTAAAAAACATATGTTTGCTCAATTACTCAAAAACGGAAAGTTTAATTGAAAAACTGACTACGCCACTGGATTCTACGAAAAAAAATCTATAGGAATGCGTTTTAACCATTTCTCCAAGTTTAAGCACAACTGAGATACGAGGGGTGATTAAAAAGTGACACTTTTCATTTCCCCCCTGTATAGCAAAAACTAAGAGGGCTATGCAAAAACTGATTGCGCCATCTTTAGTTTCACAAAAAAGTAGTACACTGTCGCGAAAACCGCATCCCGCTAACGTTAAAAATAACGTAGATATCCAGTAAAAGTGCCCAAAATGGGATACCCTGTACATGGTTATTTTGGAAAAAATTAAAGGATCAAAAAAAAATTCCAAATTTTTTGGCAATTTTCAACATGCCGTAACTTTGAGAGGAATAGTCGTACAAGGAATTTAAAAAAAAGGAAATTGTAGCTCCAAGTGTCTAGTTTTTGGATTAGAACACCAAATATTTTAAGTTTCAGTGGTTTTCGAGTAATGATAGAAAAATCAGCAACAAAAAAATTCTCAAAATTTTACCACTTTTTTTCTTGTCTACGAGCGTGGAAATTTTATTTTTGCATAATCGTTATAATGATGGGATACTTTGTTAATTCAGCGTTATTTATTTTTTTTATTGACCTCAATACGTCCACTTCTCGCCGAGATATCGGTCTTCAAATGGAAAAGGATCCATTTGTCTTTGATTATCGATTTCTCAGCAACCAATGATCGCACACAAAATTGAAGGAGGGTTTCAAGACCTTAAATGAACGCCCACTAATGAACAACCATTGCTTATTTATAGAAATTTTTTTTCTTCATGTCGCATCAATATAAAAATTGAACAAAAAAGGGCTTTTGGTGGTTTCTTGGAAAATCTACTGCTGGATCGAAAATGTTCAGGAAACCAATAATGTTAAATGTGACTTTCACAGTTCGATATGTTGATAAAAACCTTACGAAGAGCCAACTCAATCCAGCGAACCGTTTTTTTGTTTGACTCGATTGAATTTAAAAAAAAAATAAGGATCACATTTTTCTCGAGCTTTTTCCACATTTTAATTGCAGAAAGTACAGAAATTTCAAAAAAAGAAAAATAAAATAAACTAACAAATAAAATTTTTATTAATTTAATAACGGGTATTGCCACCCGTCAAATGGATCCTTTTCCATTTGAAGACCGATATCTCGGCGAGAAGTGGACTTTTTGAGGTCAATAAAAAATAAATTAACGCTGAATTAACAAAGTATCCCATCATTATAACGATTATGCAAAAATAAAATTTCCACGCTCGTAGACAAGAAAAAAAAAGTGGTAAAATTTTGAGAATTTTTTTGTTGCTGATTTTTCTATCATTACTCGAAAACCACTGAACCTTAAAATTTTTGAAGTTCTAATCCAAAAACTAGACACTTGGAGCTACAATTTCTTTTTTTTAATTCCTTGTACGACCATTCCTCTCAAAGCTACGGCATGTTGAAAATTGCCGAAAAATTTGGAATTTTTTTTGATCCTTTAATTTTTTCCAGTAGTGTATATTGTAATTTTGCTTACCTCATAGCCCTTCGGTTGGATGATCCATTCATCATAATTTATTTCTGCAAAATCCACAAACAAAGGCTTTCGTTTACAAATATTCTTTAATCGTTTCAACTTTTTCTCGTAACTTTTCTTGAGACCAAATCGTCCCATATACTATTGCTTTCTTCTTCATAGTCTTCATCTATAAATCTTTTTTTCCTTTTTTTGTTATTTCTCTCTCTACTTTCATTTGTTGATCTTGATGGGACCCATTCGAAATGTACGAAAGTATCAATATTGGATAATCATGGTCTAAATCATCCTTATCTGGTGGAAGAAGAGATAATTTCAATTCATTTTCTTCTTCGAATTCTATAGCAACGACTGAAGATATGGAAATGACAATTTTTAAGCTTTTTTCACGGATATCAGTGTTATATAGCACTTTAGCAACTTGATCTGTTAGATTGAAGGATATCCAAGTATTGTTAGAATGGTGTATATGTAGATCGTGTGCATTTATTAATCTTTTTTCCAACTCATCGTATACAAATAAAGATATCCTCCTTTTTATTCCTGAAAAATATTACATTAATAATGACACTCTGAAATACCGATAAGGTACAAACTAATGGGTTTTTCCAATAAGAGGTGTTATTTTGATATTCAAAGAAAAATGCAATTTTTCAATATAAATGATCGGATGTTTATTTCATTGTAAATAGGAAGCTATGCCCTTAATAGTGAAAAATAACATCAGGAAAATGACCACCATATCCTTTTAATGAAATTTTCCATAACCAAATCGCAAAATGGCCGCTCTATGCTTTCGATATCCTCACGACTTCCATCTTTGAGATCTTGAATCGACGCTGGGCTATTGGCGTAGACCTTCTCTTTCACGTGGCACTAAAGGAAGAAGTCGCAAGGTGTTAAATCACAAGATCTCGGTGGCAATCGTGATCACCTCTTCGAGAGATAACACGGTCCGAAAACTTTTCCCGCAAAACATCAATGGTTTCGTTGCTTGTGTGGCACGTAGCGCCGTCTTGTTGAAAGTAAACGTTGTCAGATCAATACTATATAATTTCGGCCATAAAAAGTCATTTATCAGCTCTCGACAGCGCAATCCATTCAACGTGGGTTTTCTTCAATACTTTCGGCTACAACAACATATTCTCGGTTGTTCTTGAGCGAAGTGCATGGGTTTTATTCTTCACATCACTAACTTGTCCCTACAGCTCGAACTGTATGTAAGTATGAATAACTTTAAAACTTACCAATAGTAGATTCCTTCTTTCTGTAGATCATTGTCAAAATTTTCAATTCGGCGTATGTGAATATTTCGTCGTCGCTAGTTTCAGGTAAATCAAAGATCAACAAATGACTTTCAGCCGAATTTTCCCTCACACCATGTCCAGTGAAATTATCTTGGAAAAAATATGATAATAATTTATTTATATCTACAGGAAATCTGAAAAAACTGAATTGGTAATTTATTAACTCAAATATTGATGAATGGAGGCAATAAAAACTGATACCTATAATATCAACGCCCAAAATCTATAACCGAAAATATAACATAATAATCGTTGCGTAATAAAAAAAATTATAACATGAAAAGTCTCAATTACATTCGCCCTTTTCTAGATTTGGAATTTTTTTTCCCTGTGCTCTGGTATCATACGACAGAATAGTATGGTACCCCGTTTTGCACCAACCTCAGCTAGGGACTTTTTTGTTTCATGTACAGTAGAGACTCGATAATCCGGATATTTATTAGTCCGGATTGACGTCAAGATTGTATTATGTCCTTATAATCCGGATTGCAAGACTCAATAATCCGAATTTCCGATCGTCGCATACGTGGTTTACGGTTCTAACTTGTCGTAACTCAATTTCTATGACGACGATCGGGCGTTCTTTTGGTATATAATAGTGCACAATGGTATAAGAAAAAAAAGTCAGACAGGAATAATTAATTAGTGGAATGGAATGTTTCTACCTCCAAACCATACAGCTTTGATACAGCATATGGATCATAATGATATTAAATTAACAAAACTGAAATACCGAAAAGGCCTTTTAGCACATATTTTTTCGATCCTCGAAGACGGGGATAATGTTAGCAAATGCATTTAGAGCATCAATTCGATGCAGTCTGTTTATTCCATAACTTATGACATTTACTGATATTCAGCTTCAGAAAGATATACAGGAGAAAGCTATTGTTCAGCATTCTTTTTCCCTTACAGTAGAAAACGTAAAATATCTAATTATTCCAAATAATATATTTGTTTTATGGTTTCGATAATAAAGCCTTAATTTATTTCAACCGTTTTTTTAAATTGCATCTTTACTAAATTGTAAGACGCGGTATTCCGGATTCGTCATTAATCCGGATCATCCCTTGCATTAATTGATCCGGATTATCGAGTCTCTACTGTATTGTATTTTGTTAGCTCTCAATTCAAAAGAATATATATTTAGTATAAACAGGAGGGAAATGTTCTACTCATCTCCTGATCTTCATCTATTTATAGTTTAGGTTTTTTTACTGTGGGAAATTTCAACTTGAAAATATCATAATGTTGTTGGTCCCCACGAACCGTTGATTTTTCAAACTTACCAGCATGTTTCGGCACCACACTACGAACAACATCAGCGTTAGAATTGTTCATTCCAGTTTTGTTATTTTCGTAAAGTTCTAACATAAACTTTGATATGTGACATTTGATTTTCTTCTTGGTTTTTATTGCGTTTCCTTTTCCTACATTGGTTTTTCCATTTTCAATATAAATCGCACGCAAAACATTCACTTTTACCGAAGTATTCGAATTGTTCACCACTACGAAATCATTGGAAAAAATCAATAACACTAAAACCGACAGGAAAAAAACAGAAATTATGGTTAAATAAATAATTTTCATCACGGTTCAATTTTTGTGGATAGTTGAACAGGAGCTATTTTGAAACTGTATATGTGTGCGAGCGTCTTGGCGCTGAGCGCCGTTTTCGACCACTTGAAATCCATTTGCCGTTGCTTTCATCCCTTATCTATTGGTTTTGTATAAATAACTCGAGTGAGACAATTCATCAATTGATGGTCTTTGGTCGACTCTATTCTTGTTAGCCACCGCTAATGAAACTGATATGTTTTATTCTACGTCGTATTCATTTTGGAAGAATTTTGATGCAGAATGTTAAGGTTAGGTACTCGTATGCGCCTAGTCCCAGTACAACGAACTAAAATTTTTTTGACACATTCAAATACAGGGTGTTACATAATAGTGTGTCACAACTTGAGGGGGTGAATCTATATACAGTAGAGACTCGATAATCCGGATCAATTAATGCAAGGGATGATCCGGATTAATGAGGAATCCGGAATACCGCGTCTTACAATTTAGTAAAGATGCAATTTGAAAAAACGGTTGAAATAAATATAGGCTTCATTATCCATAATAACCATAAAACAAATATATAATTTGGAATAATTAGATATTTTACGTTTTCTACTGTAAGGGAAAAAGAATGCTGAACAATAGCTTTCTCCTATATATCTTTCTCAGAAGCTGAATATCAGTAATTGCCATGAGTTATGGAATAAACAGACTGCATCGAATTGATCTATGCTCTAAATGCATTTGCTAACATTATCCCCGTCTTCGAGGATCGAAAAAATATGTGCTAAAAGGCCTTTTCGGTATTTCAGTTTTGTTAATTTAATATCATTATGATCCACATGCTGTATCAAAGTTGTATGGTTTGGAGGTAGAAACATTCCATTCCATTTCACTAATTGATTATTCTTGTCTGACTTTTTTTGTCTTATACCATTGTGCACTATTATATACCAAAAGAACGCCCGATCGTCGTCATAGAAATTGAGTTACGACAAGTTGGAACCGTAAACCACGTATGCAACGATCGGAAATTCGGATTATTGAGTCTTGCAATCCGGATTATAAGGACATAATAAAATCTCGACGTCAATCCGGACTAGTAAATATCGGATTATCGAGTCTCTACTGTATAGATCCTGTAGCTTTCGTGCTACAAGTTATACTAACCTTGAAAAGTCCCCAGGACAATCCCTTCGAAAGTTATCGTGCGTACGACCGGCCTCGCGGACAGAATTTTATTTGACCACGGATTCGTCAGGAGGTCGAACCCTATCGTTTGAGAGTATTTTCGCCACAAAATTCGAAAATTACAGACATTTGGGCAAAATGATAAGCGTTCAAAAATGAAAATAAATTCAAAAAGGAAATAAAAAATGTCCTATCAACGAAGGACGAACTCAAAAAGAAATGATAATAAGATCTACTTAAAAACGAGAGAATAAGATGAATACCTATGAAGATTAAAACAAAACATACATAGACATAAAAAAATTCACCAACTGAGAGACATTGATTAAACAGATTATGAGATATCCTTCACCAATTTGGACCAAATTAAAGAAAGTTTAGTTATAGTGCAACTGGGTAAAAGAAATCAAGATAAAAGTACGAAAATGTATATGAACATTTATGTAGAACACTGACAACTGTGAGGAAATATCATTTCCCTACAGTAAGGAAATAACATGTCCTTAAAGTAAGGAAATCTTCAAGAAATTTGGTATAGAAAATTTCCAAGAGATTTGCGAAGATTATAGTGATTCGATTTTCGGCAATAACAAAACAGATCGACAATTGTAAACAAGGCGATGACATAACTTGTATTATTCCACCATCGACTCCACAAACTGCAAGAAAAATCCTTCGAAAGGGCGAATCTCCCGTTACAGAACCCTCAATCCGCCTCCTAACCCCAAACACAACGACCATTGCGCTCTGGCTGCACAAAGGGGGTGGAATTCAGATCTCGGAAGCGGCTGAAAATTCAAATATGGAATCCGGTGGTGCGTATGGCGGTGGAAAAGCTGGCGGCGCCTTTGATCCTGTAGCTTTCGTGCAAAGACCACAAGTTATACTAAGGGCCGTTTGTTGGGTGAGTAAAAAAAAATTTCCCTTGTTACTCTGGAAACCTTCCCCATTAGCCTTGACAAGAAAGGACAACACCATATGATTATTGATTTTCCGAAATGGGTCACTTGAAAGCATGTGAATGTGGTAATTGGTCTTCTAAATATGTTGTTTTTTGTGGGTGGAAATTTTCATTGTTTTCTCTACGTTTTACTCGTTCTGCTTCGTCACTTGATGCTAAAGAAGTGATAGCTATCTATAGCAAAGATCATTGAAATGAGGATATCCGTATTCTTCTAAACTGAATTCTTTCATATTTTTCAGTTGGAAAAATGATTTTTCGTAACATTTATGGTTTTCCCAATTTGAATCCTGGAAGTGTTCATATGTTATAAATACAGAAACATAAATTTCAACGATATCTGGGTAGCTATCAGTTGCTCTATCAGACCAGGTGAAATAAGCCCTAAAAATGTGAAAATGGTCAGAAATTTTTATTATTTTCTCTATGTTTTACTCGTTCTAGGCTCTGCTTCAACACTTGATGCTGGAGAACTGATAGCTATCAAGCAGATATCATTGAAATAAGTAGATCTGTATTCGTTCAAACTGAATCCTTTCATATTGGAAAAATGTTTTTTACTTTTCGTAACATTAATGGTATTCTAAATCGGAAATCTGACAGTATTTCGATGTTCTACGGGGTGGGCATATTTCGATGTTTTAGCACTACAACTTTTAAACCAGAGGAGATAGACAAAATCTGATACCCACTTCTCGATCTCTTTTTCTGAGAAACTAACAAGAGTAGTATTCATTTTTAGCTACCTTCTTTTGTTTTCGAGTTTTAAGCGAAAATTGGAAAAGTGGCAATATCGAAAAAAATTCATATCTCCGCTAATACTGATGATAGAGCTCTGAAATTAAAACATTATACAGGCACTTTTTTACGTAGAATCCAGTGGCGTACTCGCCTTTTTTGCACCATTTCTAATTACGGAGCTATGACCCAAAGTTATGTTTTTTAATGGAAATACTAGATTTTTGTGGCATTTTCTAAAAGCTTAATTTTTTCTGATTTCAAAAATATATAACATTGTATGGTCTATATCAATATGAGTATAGAAAATGGTCAAAAACCTATTTTCATCTGAGTCTCAATTTTTTCTATGGTTTCAATTGTTGATGAGCACAGAAAAATTCAGCATCGTATAATTACCACAATATCTTTCCAGTATCCTTTTCATTTTTAGGCTCTTTACTCAATTTCTCCAAGATGGACTGCTGTGAAACTTGATCCCTCATTCTAAGTTATAACTAAGATGTCTAAAATAAGACATCTTAGTTATAACCTCGGTTATAACCTACTGATCTTTTATTGTAATCACTATTAGGTATTGAAAAATATTTTTTTAATTGAATTGATAACTTCAATCATATCTATATGCGTTATTTCATATGCGATTTTAAATAGACTACTTAGCTTTAGCACTTGTGCGTATTTATTCTGGAGTGCAATAAGAATATTCTCTTTCGTCCATCTCTTTATAACTAAGCATATCGATTGAAATGGAGGATCATATGGATCTTTTTGTTATTTCCAAATCCATTGCAAGATATAAGTTTTTATGAAATATATCCATGTTCGAATTTTGAAGAAATTAGTTGAAAGCATAAAAATAATGAGATTGACGAAAGGAGAGTGCTCTTGTTATAGGAAACTCCATTTTTCTGTACTCATCAACAGTTGACATCATAGAAAATATTAAGACTCAGATAAAAATAGGTTTTTGACCATTTTCTATACTCATATTGATACAAACCATACAATGTTATATATTTTTGAAATCAGAAAAAATTAAGCTTTTAGAAAATGCCACAAAAATCTAGTATTTCCATTTAAAAAACATAACTTTGGGTCATAGCTCCGTAATTACAAATGGTGCAAAAAAGGCGAGCACGCCACTGGATTCTACGTAAAAAAAAGTGCCTGTATAATGTTTTAATTTCAGAGCTCTATCATCAGTATTAGCGGAGATATGAATTTTTTTCGATATTACCACTTTTCCAATTTTCGCTTATAACTCGAAAACAAAAGAAGGCAGTCAAAAATGAATACTAGGTACTCTTGTTAGTTTCTCAGAAAAAGAGATCGAGAAGTGGGTATCAGATTTTGTCTATCTCCTCTGGTTTAAAAGTTGTAGTGCTAAAACATCGAAATATGCCCACACTGTACATACAGAGACATTTATTTAAACGATATCTGCCAGATAGCTATTAGTTACTTTATCAGCAAATGGTGAAATAGAAGTATCGGCACAAAAATGTGAATTAGCCAGGTTTCACAGAGAATACTGAGAGCTATTTTATTGTTATGACTATTAATTCGAACAAATAGACATAATTTCAGTACTTTTCAGAAGTCCATTTCTAGTTTTATTTACAATAAAAATTTTGTTATATGTGGGCATAAGTGTTTTACTCGTTCTAAGCTCTCTTTCACCACTTGATGGTAAGGAACTGATAGCTATCTAGCAGATATCATTGAAATAAGTGCATTTGTAGGTAGTAGGTACTCATTTAAACTGAATCATTTCAGGTTTTTCAACTGAAAAAAATGTTTTTTATTTTTCGTAACATTTATGTTACCTATTTCAAATGAGAAATCTGAAAATATTTCGGTGTTATAACATCGAATTAAACAAAAAACAAGCTATGAACGGTTGCGCATTCGCCATTTTGCGACCTATGATGAAATATTTTTAGTGTCCTAGTCCTACGATAGTCAATAACAATGAACAAAAGACACCTTGAAACATAATGAAAAATTTGTCTGAATAAAACAAAGTGGATATACCACAAACCTTTTTACGTAGATTTAACCTTAAAAATGTCATTTTAATCTAGTAAATACTTGGGAGAGTCGTACCTATTTGATATGTTGATCATGTGCCATAGAGTCTTGAAATGTCACGAACCAAATATAATCTTTGGTCGCGTAATCACGTTTTCTGCACTGCAATATTGACTCCCCAATTCCGTTTCAAGAATTCTCGCACATTCAACGAATTCTGTTTCCCGGAAGTTTTTCAGTGAGCTTCCTTTTCTGTGGGTTCGAATTCGACGAATTCCCTCGGAAATATCTCAGAAGCCAACATTCTCCATTCCAGTCGATCAAGATGAGCCTCGAATAATTATACTTGAGAAAAGCAAACGTTAATTTTTGAAGCATTATTATTATTTGAAATATATGTAAAAGTAGAGAATGATATTAATAGATAAAAAAAATTAAGAAAATCCCTGAGCAAGAGCTTTTGAGCTATCGTTCTTTGGTGGAGCAATAAGACTATTACCTCAAAATTTTATATATGATTTGAGATTAATACCAAATATATAAATACAGAATCTCAGAAAATCGGAATTAAATTCTGAAAATTATTCAAACATGGAATATGTAAAAAATAAATAATTATAAAAATTAAATTCTATGATGCGATTCCCTTGAAATTTTGCATGAACATTCAGTATAGTATTTTCATTCTCAAAATAAATTTCACTCGAATCGGATATTATGTTATGGAAATATAAAGATTCTGCTTTCAATATTCCAATTGAATTTTCTAGGTTCTGTTAACACTATGGCCACAAAATTTTGCATGAAGATTCAGTATATCAATCTATATTCGCAAAAAAAAATTTCACCCCAATCGGATAACCTGTTATGGAAATATGAAGATTTTTCTTTCGATATTCCAATTGAATTTTCTATGACCACGAAATTTTGGATGAACATTCAGAATATCGATCTCCATCCACAAAAAAAATTTCACTTGAATCGGATATCTTTCTATGGAAATATGAAGTTTTTTTTTCAATATTCCAATTGAATTTTCTATGGATCTGTTCACGCTATGGTCACAAAATTTTGCATGAGGCTTATTATGAGCATCCTGCATATGGACACAAAATTTCATATCGATGGGTTTCGTTTTGTCTGACATATTGAGGAACAAAATTTTGAATGGCCATATTTTATGGAACACCCTGTATGATTTGGCTTTTTAACGAACTTAACCGAGCATTTGGGACCGGAACTCATCTTGAAAATTTCGGGTCTCTAGGACAATCTCTTCGAAAGTTATTGTGCTAACGGGCGGACCGACGGCCCCACGGACAGAATTGAATTTGACCACTAATTCGTCATCAGGCAGTCTATCCCTATCGTTTGAGACCATTTCGGCTCAAAATCCAAAAATTACATACATTTGTGCAAAACTGAATTGAATAATTTAACGAATTTTATTATTTACTGTAGAATCTCGAAGGCCAATGACTCGATAACATCAGAATGCACCTAAATTTTTGCCTCGACTTCGAATTACCTGTACTTATATCAGTTCAAATCATTTCGCATAAGCATGACACTGTTTAAGAATTCTCTATCTTGTATTGAAACTGAAGATTTTAAAATCCAAACCAAAAAATCTCTCTGTTTTGCGTCTAAATTAAAATCAGCTAACTATCATTATTTGTACAGATAATAGCTTGTGGAGGTTTAGACACATAATGTAGACGTAGCTGTAAAATCATATCAGAGACCCATTGCACCAAAATACTTTGCAAAATTTCACTTCGCACTTTGCATTCTGCCAACATTTAATTTCTGCAAGAGTAGTTTTTACTATGCACTTGACTTTTCACATTGTATTTTATTATGAATGCGTTTCGTGCAACTTGATTTATTTGAAAAGTGAAAAGTTGCAAAGTATTTTGTGCAATAGAACCCAGGTGAAAAAATTGAATATTGAAAAAACAGCAAAGTTAATGTTTCAAACACTCTTATTACACTGTAGCCATCGGTGATGAAGCATTTCGAAATTAACATTATTACAGTGTATCGTTGTTTGGTGTTTAGAGTACCAACACCATGTTCATTAATTTTTTCTTACAGCTCTTCGCCATCATAGTATTCGGATGTATATCGTCGAAAGGATGGTATACCAGAGGAAACCAAGATGAGTGCCTCTTCAACAAGGATGCTAGTGCATGTAATTATGGTGTTGGAATAAGCGTTATTGCTTTCTTAGCCAGCATGGGATTTTTGGCTGGAGAATATTTCTTTGAACAAATGTCTTCTGTTAAAACGAGAAGACACTACGTGCTTGCAGACTTAGGATTTTCCGGTAATTATAACAATTCTGAGTTTCAATTGAACTTTTGTCTTTGATCAAGGACAAAAAAGTTTTCATCATAAATTTTGGAAATCGAGGCCAACTTATCTAAATTCCAATATGAATACACCAAAATTCAATAGATTTCATAGGTATTTTCTAACCAAACTGTGTGAGCTGATAATTTATTTTTTCAGGGTGTTGGTCGTTCTTATATTTTGTCGGATTTTGGTATCTTGCGAGTCAATGGGGAAGTACGGAAACTGAATATCCCACTGGTTCTAGCAACGTTAAAGCTGCCATTGCCTTCTCTTTTTTCTCCATTTTCACTTGGGTAAGTTTGAAGAATAATTACGAGACTCATTTCACATCCAAAAAGGCGGGTGCTTATTAAGAGACACACATCGTTTCATGCTTTGCTCGATAAAGATGGTATCATTCAATTTTTACGCACTACCATAAGTTGAATTTTGGCCATCATGTAACCATAGACTAACTAAACGGAGAATAGATGAGACACTAGTAGAACAAGCTTCAACGCCATCTGTTTTTGTACAACATTACTAATTCGTGAAAAAAGCTCAATTGAAAAAGGAATCTGTATCGTAAAGCTGCCTCAAAAAGAATTCTGTAGTGCACCTTTTGAATAGGTAGGTACACCCATATACAAGAGGCAAAAAGTTTTTTAAAATTCAATTTCCAAAAGGAAATCAGAAATGGATTCGTGCAAGTTATCGATGAGTGAGGAAATTTATTTTCATGAAAATAATACCTGCAACGAACTTTCATCTGATTTTCTTTTGGAATCAAGAAATGAGGATCAATGATCAAATTACGGATAGAATAAAAATTTATTAACTGAAATAGGTATCACCAATTGAAAATACAGATTTATTTCATAAATATCTAATCAATAAACTAATTTGAAAACATTTTCAAAAACTAACAATAATGAATTCAATAATACAAAATATGAGTATTACCGACTAAACTTATTTAATACATGAAAAACTTTTTTGAAAACTACGAGTATCTTAATTCTTATAGGTAACAGAATATACATATAAATTTTATAATTACCTTCTTTCTTGCATCTCGATTTTCACATCCAATAACACAGCACGTCTTCACTCTTGCAGGCATATCGAAATTATATTATTTCAAAAAGAACGTGTCAAACCACTCCTTGTGTCAGTTGACAATTCAAAGGTTTTTTAATAATAATGATTTACATACTTACTATTTTCTCGATAGAATTTCCATGAATGCAGCGACATCTAACTATCCAATTAAAAATAATTTTTTTCGTGTATTTGTCTCCTCCTCCGACAGATGACGCGGAATATACGAGTGGCTCATCTAATTTTTTAGTTTGTCTATGCTCGAGAACTACTAAAAATCGCATTACATACATGGGGTACTTGTGGATAGCCATAGGTCTGGGGAGTCTAAAAATAATTTATTGACGTCAATCGGCTGGACACCCTGTATACTCATTACTCACCAACATTATCTTTAATTAGGCCGGATGTGCCTTTTTCGCATTCCAACGTTTCCGCCAGGGAGCGGGAGCAGCATTCGCCACTAATTATGAAGCAGATGTCACCATGCCTTCAACTTACACTTCATACCCTGGAGGTCCAGATTCAGATCAGAATTATCAGGATCCACCATTTTCAGGGATGAATCAGAGGGGTAAGTTTCAAGATAAAAGTCCTCATCATGGGTGCATGATTAATATAAATACTATAAAAGAGTGAGATACACTGCGCAAAAAAATTAACGCACATTCTGAAAATCTCGATTTTAATGAAAATTAACTCTCATTGACTTTATAATTTATTTTTTTGTTCTCGTGAAGATCTTGAACGAAACAAGACACATTAAATGGAAGAAAAATTCAGGATTTCACCGAATCTTATGTGAAAGAAGATAAATAAACAATTTTCCAAATTCAGGAATGCTGGAAAGTGATTTAATACTTGGTATTTCCACCCCTTGCATTAATTACAGCTCGGCAATGATGGTTCATACTCAAAATGAGTGATCTTTAAATGTTCTGATCTAATCCTTCCCAGATTTCTCTGAGTTAGATTCCGTCATTAAGAGTAGCTGGATGATTTTCTGAACTTCTCAGCCTTCTATTGAGGTTGTCCCAAACCTGCTCAATCGGATTGAGATCTGGACTTCTTGCTGGCCATTCCATTCGAGAGACTTCAACCTCTTCAAGATACTCCTGAACGATGCGCGCACGATGGGGTTTGGCATTATCGTCCATAAAAATGAAATTTTCACCAATGTATGGGGCAAATGGCACTACATGCTCTTCAAGAATGTTCCTTATATACCTATCCGCATTCATAGCTCCATTATCAACGACCACTAGGTCTGTGCGAGCAGTCAAAGATATTCCACCCCATACCATAATCGATCCTCCCCCGAAACCAGTAGTATTCAGGAAGTTGAACTGTGCATATCTTTCATGTGGACGTCTGTATACAAGGGAACGTCGATCACAATAGTAGAGGCAGAATCTAGACTCATCTGTGAAGATAACTCTTTCCAAATCAGTCTCTTCCCAATGGATATGCTCTCTCGCAAAATCCAAACGCACCCTTCGATGGACTGGGCCTCTTATCGCGACACGAGACCTTAAATAATATTCTCTGAGGCTAATTTGCACCCCATGAGTTTGCTCAAGCTGATTTTGAAGGAGGCGAGAGGTGGCAAACCGTTGTCTCAACGAAGAAACTGTCAAGTAACGTTCTTACTTCTTGAATGGTAGTTGCTACCCGTGGTCTACCCTGCCCTGGTCTTCGGACATTCATACCTGTCTCCCTGAATCGCTGCAACATTCTGGACACACTTGTATGGGAAACTCCAAACCTTTCTGCAATTCTTGTGTATGTCCACCCTTCTTCTCGCAAAACTACCGCTTGGGCACATTCCTCTTGGGTCAAATTGCGTGTGTTTCGCATTGCATAGCGATCGAGTGTAGAAAATCAAACGAAAGACAAACTATTGATCTCTAGAATTGATCGAGAACAGCTGATTTCAGAATGAAGCCAATACATTCAAAATCTGATAATCCATCTTTTTTTATTCCTGCTGGGAAAAAATATCTGTATTGAAGAAAAAGGTTGAAAGTGGATAACATATGCATGCATAATTCTGATACAAATAATTATTATTGAGAACACCTTTAGTTGTAGAATAATTTTGAGATTTCCATAATGTGCGTTAATTTTTTTGCGCAGTGTATTTTGATTAAGAACGACATAACGTATGATTAAGCTTACTCTGTGAATCATGCACTGCGACGTTCAATGACTGCGACCTTCTGATCTTTTTCTCATATCAGGTGATTGGGACATTTCCCTGCGGTGTCAATTCTTGGGTTCACTCGTTCGACGATCGTATACGTTTGTGATATTGTGAACATAGATTTTTGGAAATTGTAATAATTATATCCGATATTATCGAACATATCGTCAACTACTGGTTGATTGTAGATCAAGGACCATTTGGAACTGCAAACAGTCCCTCAAAACACTGGCGGAGTACAACAAGCTAGTTTTAGCTTGGGTACCTGCCCACCAGAACATTGAGGGAATGAGAGAGCTGATGCCTTTGCAAAAAGAGGAGCAAACAAACACACCCTTCCCCGGACCCGTGCCCTCTGTTGGGTATCACTACACTGATTAGGGCAGAGGTCGGTGTTTGGGAGAAACACTCTTACTGGGATAAACACATCCGGTCAAAGACAAGCAAAGAGACTAATTGAACCTTCCAAAGAGAAGGCTCAACAAGCTCTATCGTGTTGTCAAAAAACGAGTTAAGGCTGCTAATCGGCCTTCTCACAGGGCATTGTCCGTGAGATATCACCTACACAAGATCGGTAAAGAAAACTCCGACATTTGTAGGTTATGTGAATCGGCCACTGAAAAAACCGAGCACATACTATGCCAAAGCACTGCGCTGGCGCAAACCAGACTTACTACTTAGGTGGCACGTTATTAACGCAGCCGACATAAGAGCGAAGTCTCCTAAGGAAGTAAACCAGCTTTGCTAAGGAGGTTAGATTCCTGGGATAAACGTAGTTTTAGTATGGTAACGCACCAAAAGACCGATCGACCACTATCTAATCTAATTTACTGGTTCTCGACGAAAAGTTTATGTTCATTTCGAACGGATATAATTACTTCCATTTCCAAAAATCTAAGTAACAATAAATGTTCCCAAAAAAAACTCTTCTCTGAATTTTAATCATTTACCAATGTGCTATACTGTTGTGTATTACCAAGAAAATTTCAAAACCTTCTGAGTGTTTTCAGTTTCTTTGACAGTTAATACCTAAACCTCATATAAGTACAAAATCCAATATCGATAATTTCAATTGATTTTTTCAGGACCGACAGATTCCAGGCTCCAGCATATTGAATATAAATAGTATTATCTAGCCATTTCCACATCGTCGTGATACAAAATCAAAAGGAATGGAATTAAGCCTCAAAGTAATGGAAGGTACATTATCCGCAATGAAAAGCCGTTTCTGAATTTCATCTGCAATACTAGTAACATTTAAAAGACAGTCAAGATGTAATATTGAACTTAGTACCTCATCTCAACGTTTGCAGCTACAATAATATTATTCTAGGTACAGGATTAAGTATTGATCTTAAATATAAAGGTAGGATAAATAATATAGAATCTCGATGTACAAATGTATTGATACCTGCTTTTAGAAGTTTTGAAAGATATAGCATTGTGATAGGAGAATTCTTCATGAATAGCTGTAAATTCATCTTCATTTTTTGTTAGGTATAAATGCCGTCGCTCAGTTTCATTAAATATACTTTAGATGTCGCAAATTGAGATGGAAGTGATTATCTACCCCGAAAGTTATTACTACACTAATACTACTATTCCACACTAGAGAGAATGAAAAAATTTCGAATCTACCACGCAAAAACATTTGAAAATGATGAGGCATATCGTATATAATATTTTCACATTTCACATAAGATATTTGTTGAAGTATATAAATATCAGAAGAGAAGTAATACATATTAAACAAACAAAGAGAATTATAAGAAACACCTACCAAATTTGCATATGTACTCATGAAAAACATTAAGTATATAATTAAAAGTGCTCTGTAGGAGAATTGCCAAACCTAATGTGAACTGTTATTAATGATAGTGGTGTTGTTCAATCTCTCTATTTTAATTCACATTATTGTACCATAAAACACTGTTCTCCTTTCCATCAATCTTTCTAAGATTGGTTAGGAAGGTTGAATAGAAATTTGCATTTTTGGTAGAGGTTATCAAATGTTAGTCATAAAATAAAAAAACGTGGTGGATATTTGTAGATACTTTGTGTGCGGATAATAAATAATAGATTAGCAATAAATTACAATTACAGTTTTTTCAAATAGTGTACAACTTTACTTATATGGGTTATTTTTATAACGAATATAATGTTTCAATGTATTAAATTATTATTTTTATGTTAATGGGTTATAAATAAATGTTTATTCTTTGACTATCATATTTGTTATTGAAAATAAGGAAGGAAAAGAGATTTTCTTATAAATTTTTTTAAAAAACAAAACTAAACATTTCAATACAAGCATATCTTATACTAAAATAGAAAGATCTTCATGACAAAAATGAGATTTAAGGCCACTTTAATATCACAGGCACGATTAAACATTACGAAATTCTGATAATTATTATCTAAGCTGAGAAAATACATAATTCGTTTTGTCGGAATTGGAAGATTCCAGTAAACTATTTGACAGAGGGTCTTATTTATAAACATTTGTCTTTTTTATGATGATTTATACATAATATCCAGGCATTGTCCAATTTGTTTCATTGAGATGCATCAATTAGAAGAAACTATCACTTTAGTTCTACGAACTATGAATGAAAAATTTTCAACATCAAATAAATCAATCTACAAGTAACTGACCAATGATTGAAATTGTTCAA
>CM024248.1:7115459-7154731 GCA_013421045.1 Propylea japonica | reverse complement strand
TTTTTAAACTTACCAGCATGTTTCGGCACCCACACTACGAACAACATCAGCCTTAGAATTGTTCATTCCAGTTTTGTTATTTCGTAAGTTCTAACATAACTTTGATATGTGACATTTTATTTTCTTCTTGGTTTTAGTTGCGTTCCTTTTCCTAAATTGGTTTTTCATTTTCAATAAATCGCGCGCAATACATTCACTTTTACCGAGGTATTCGAATGTTCACCACTACGAAATCATTGGAAAAAATCAATAACACTAAAACCGACAGGAAAAAAAACAGAAATTATGGTTAAATAAATAATTTCATCACGGTGCAATTTTGTGGATAGTTGAACAGGAGCTATTTTGAAACTGTATATGTGTGCGAGCGTCTTGGCGCTGAGCGCCGTTTTCGACCACTTGAAATCCATTTGCCGTTGCTTTCATCCCTTATCTATTGGTTTTGTATAAATAACTCGAGTGAGACAATTCATCAATGATGGTCTTTGGTCGACTCTATTCTTGTTAGCCACCGCTAATGAAACTGATATGTTTTATTCTACGTCGTATTCATTTTGGAAGTATTTTGATGCAGAATGTCAAGGTTAGGTTTATACCTAGTCCCCAGTAAAACGAACTAAAATTTTTTTGACACGTTCAAATACAGGGTGTTACATAATAGTGTGTTACAACTTGAGGGGGTGAATCTATATATAAGTTTAAGAAAAAAGTTTATATAAACATGGGTCCATAAAAGCTCGCGACTGTATGAACCTACCCCATCACGAGAAAATGAACTAGAAATATTTTTAAAAAAAAACAAACATATGTATCATTATTCTCAAATCAATTCACAAACTTGTGAACTTGTGTATCTTTCAAATGAAATAATTCTGACTAATCTAAAAAACAGTTTCTATCGATAAAAATGGGTTCAAAGTGAGGTTCAAAAATTACTTTGGCGATGCCAAATCACTTGCCGTGTCACCTCTTCGAGCGTTTGACATCAACTGTTTTCAAACTTAGTGAGTCATCACACACATAGCTAAGCTACGTATACATGTTCAAGTCGTTCCTTTGATCTGCGGCTGACAACAGATATCGGTAGTGTATGATAGTACCCCGTGTATGAATCTGCCTCAGTTTCCCCTACTGTTGAATATAGCTCGCATTTCAAATTCGGACTGAATATCTCAAAAACTGCAGGAGTTACGAAGAAAAACCAATTTTTTTGGAAATTTCAGCACCCAGTAGCTCCGTAACGAAGCTTTTGTGGACCCATGTTTATATGGACTTTTTTTCTTGAAATTATACGTAGATTCATCCCCTTAAGTTGTGACATACTATTATGTAACTTGTAACAGCCTGTATAAAACTATGTGAGTGCTATTCGGCGACGAGTCCGACAAACTTTCTAATGCGAAAACTGCTGCGTTTTTGAATGCCCCATTACCGAAATTGTCAATGCAAGTCACTATGACTCACCGTATACAGGGTGTCAAATTTTGAAGTGGCCAAACTTCAAGGGGGTATTATACACGTGATTTCAAACAAAAAATATCATAATCACATGGTCGATATGTGACGGTTACTCTACAATTCAGCATTTCTTGATTTCATGAAATATTTCGAGTTTTTCTCTGGAATGTAATAGAAATGCGTACCGCACTGTGTTTACTAAGTAGGTACAATTTATTTTTGAATTTGTTAAACAACATTCCAATTACTAAAAACGGCCAGTTTTTTGACTCAAAATTGATAAGTTCAGATGGTAAAGGAATACAGATTAAACACGGTTTTCATTTGAATTCGTTTTTTTGTCTAGAGGTGGTCATTTTCAACAGTTTTTGTAGGTTAAGTTAAATTTTCATGTAATTTTTCATAATAAAATGTTATTATCTAAAATTTTGTTTCCCCTGTATCTTCGAAACAAAGAGGTTTTTCAAAAATCATCAAGGGACAAAATACTCTTAGAATAGTCCAAGGAACAATCCCCTGAATTTTTGCCGCATGTTTAGGAAACACCCTGTATAAGTGCAGAACCTCGTTGCAATCGGAATTATATCCTGAAAATTATTCAGAAAATGAAATATGTAAAAAATATAAATTAAAAAAAATTAATTCTATGGTTCTGATGATGCTATCCTCCTGAAATTTTGCATGAACATTTAGTATATTAGTTTTCATTCTCAAAATTTCACTCCAATCGAATATCCTATTATGGAAATATGAATATTCTTCTTTTCAATATTCCAACTGAATTTTCTATGGTTCTGTTAATACATTTTTGGATGAAGATCAGTACAACAGTCTTCATTCATTAAAAAAAATTCACTCGAATCGGATATCTTTTTATGGAAATATGAAGTTTCATTTTCTCAATATTCCAATTGAATTTTCAATTGTTCTCTTCATGGGACCCCCAACTGAAAATTTCAAGACTCTAGGACAATTCCTTCGAAAGTTATTGTGCAAACGGTCGGTCCCACGGACAGAATTGAATCTGACCACTAATATAATTCGTCATCAGGCCCATCAGGGAGTCTAACCCTATAGTTTGAGACCATTTTCGGCTGAAAATTCAAAAATTACCGATATTTGGACAAAACGATATAGCACTCGTTCAAGTAGAAGGAGCGCTCAACTAGTAGAATCAGTTGTCATAAGTTGGAATTATTTGTTTCGCAATTAGCAATAATTCGTCAATTCGATTAAGTTTCTTCACGGTTTCCGAAAAAAATTGTACGCAACACGTCCGAAAATAGCTTTTTTGAACACGCAGACTTCCAGGGCTCGCCTATGGCACCTCCTAGAAGGTTGTCTACTCGTCCAAAAAACCCTACTTTCCGGAATTACGTAAATTACTATTGTAGATTATTCTAATTCTATTATTGACAATAATACAGTGACAGTTGTAAACAAAGGCGCCGAACAAATAATCTATGGCGCCGAAATAAGTTCAACCCTTCCGAGGAGTAATTTTCCACCACCGATTCCACAAACTGCAAGAAAAATCCTTCGAAAGGGCGAATCTCCCGTTACAGAACTCTCAATCCGCCTCCTAACCCCAAACACAACGACCATTGCGCTCTGGCTGCACAAAGGGGGTGGAATTCAGATCTCGGAAGCGGCTGAAAATTCAAATATGGAATCCGGTGGTGCGTATGGCGGTGGAAAAGCTGGCGGCGCCTTTGATCCTGTAGCTTTCGTGCAAAGACCACAAGTTATACTAAGGGCCGTTTGTTGGGTGAGTAAAAAAAAATTTCCCTTGTTACTCTGGAAACCTTCCCCATTAGCCTTGACAAAAAAGGACAACACCATATGATTATTGATTTTCCGAAATGGGTCACTTGAAAGCATGTGAATGTGGTAATTGGTCTTCTAAATATGTTGTTTTGTGTGGGCAGAAATTTTCATTGTTTTCTCTACGTTTTACTCGTTCTGATTCGTCACTTGATGCTAAAGAACTGATAGCTATCTATAGCAAATCAATCATTGAAATAAGGATATCTGTATTCATTCAAACTGAATCTTTTCATTTGGAAATATGATTTTTCGTAATATTTATGGTATTCCAAATTTGAAACCTGAAAGTATTCAGATGTTATAAATACATACAGGGTGTCCCAAAACTCGACGTCAACCCGGAACCGGGTGAAAAGGCAAGTAATGCTGGTTGTCAGAAAAATATAAAAAAAATCTAAGTTGCATGATTTTAAAATAATGCGCATTTAAAAAAAACGCAAAATTCCACACCCTGTGACAGTCTTTTCGCTCCTGTTGCCACAAATATCAACTTTTTCCAACTTTTTTCTTTGCTGTGTAACCTTGAATAATGCTTGTCTAAACTGTAATCAAAATTTGGATACCAGCTGCTCTAGGTCTCATAAAAATAGGGCTTGCTTCTCAGAAAAATAAAATCAAAATAAACAATTGCCTAGTTTCAACTGACTGTATTGAAAAAAAAATGTACTACGCAAGTTTGGCAAGTTTTGTTGAAAGTTGGCGCATTTAGTAAGGATTCCAAAATGGTATAATACTTGTTAAACTGTAGCTGCCGTAGTTCAAATTTATTTTCGATTGCCTTTGAATACACTTTTTCTTAAACTGATTCCCAGTAAAAGTCCAATGGATTCAAGTCCGGTGAACGGGCCGGCCACGAGATTGGACCAGAACGTCCGATCCATCTTCCGGGAAAAAATGTTACCAGAAAAAAAATTCCAGAGAAATTTCTCCGGAAAATTTTTTTCTGAAAAAAATATTTTCTCTGGAAACTTTTTTTTCTGGTAACATATTTTCCCGGAAGATGGATCGGACGTTCTGGTCCAATCTCGTGGCCGACCCGTTCACCGGACTTGAATCCATTGGACTTTTCAACTGGGAAGCAGTTTAAGAAAAAGTGTATTCAAAGGCAATCGAAAATAAATTTGAACTACGGCAGCTACAGTTTAACAAGTTTTATACCATTTTGGAATCCTTACTAAATGCGCCAACTTTCGACAAAACTTGCCAAACTTGCGTAGTAATTTTTTTTTTCAATACAGTGAATACTGAATTCTTTCAGATTGGAAAAATATTTTTTTACTTTTCGTAATATTAATGATATTATAAATCGGAAATCTGAGAGTATTTCGATGTTATATGTACAGAGACATTTATTTAAATGATATCTGCCAGATAGCTATCAGTTACTTTTTCAGCAAATGGTGAAATAGACGAATCGACAAAAAAATGTGAATTTGCCAGGGCTCACAGAGAATACTGAGTGCTATGTTATTGTTCTGACTATTAATTCGAACGAATGGACATAATTTTAGGACTTTCAAAAGTTCAATTTCTAGTTTTATTCCAAAATATTTATGAAATTAACTTTAGTTTCACTACAATAAAAATTTTGTTATATGAGGGCATATGTGTTTTACCTACTCCTCCTAAGCTTTCTAGCAGATATCATTGGAATAAATGTATCTGCAGGTATTCATTTAAATTGAATTCAGTTTTTCACTGATGTGTAGGGCGTATAGATTTTCGAATATTTAAAACTACTTTACATTTTTCCCTTCAAACGATACCCCAGTAAAATAAAAATATTTTAAAATAGTTTTTCATCATTTTACGTGAATTAAACCTTTAAAAACAATAGCTTTGAACAGTGGCGCATTCGCCATTTTGCAATTTATGATGACATGTTTTTGGTGTCCTATGATAGTAAATAACAATGAACAAAATCAACACATCAACACAAAAGACACCTTGAAACATAATAAAGAATTTGTCTGAATAAAACAAAGTAGATATACCACAAATCATTTAAAAAAAATTCAAGAAAGCCAGGAGCTTTTGAGCGCTCGTTCTAGGCTGGAGCAATAAAACCATTACCTCAAAAATTTATGTGGGGCTATATCAGTCTTCATGTACAAAAGAAATTTCACTCGAATCAGATATCTTGTTATGGAAATATAAAGATTCTTCTTTTCAATATTTCAATTGAATTTTCTATGCTTCTGTTTACACTATGCCCACAAAATTTTGTATTATGCTTATTATGAGCATCTCGCACGTGGCCGCAACATTTCTTTTTATTGGTTCTGTTTTTTCTGAGATATTGAGGAACAAACATTTTGAATGACCATATTTTATGGAACACCCTGTATGCTGGTTAACGAACTTAACCGAGCCATTTAGGCGACCAACTCACCCTGAAAATCTCTAGGACAATTCCTTCGAAAGGTATTTTGCTAACGACCTCACGGACAGAATTGAATTTGACCACGAGTTCGTAATCGAGTCTAACCTTATGAGACCCTTTTCGACTAAAATTAGCAAATTACATACATTTGGGCAAAACCATATAACACTCGTTTAAGTAGAAACGAGCGCTCAAAATTGATAGTTTTAATCTAGAAAATACCTGGGGGCGTCGTATTTGATATGTTGATCATGTGCCATAGGGTCTTGAAATGTCACGATCCAATCTTTGGTCGCTTAATCACGTTTTCTGCACTTCAATATTCGATCGCTAAAGGTGAAGATCATAAGACGAGTGAACTCTCCAATTCCGTTTCAAGAATTCTCGCACATTCAACGAATTCTGTTTCCCGGAGGTTTTTTAGTGAGCTTCCTTATATGTGGATTCGAATTCCCTGGGAAATATCTCAAAAGCCAACATTCTCCATTCCAGTCGATCAAGATGAGCCTCGAATAATTATACTTGAGAAATGCAAACGTTAATTATTGAAGCATTATTATTATTTGAAACATAAAAGTAGAGAATGATATTAATGGATAAAAAATTTAGGAAAAGCCCTGAACAGGATCTTTCGAGAGCTGCTTCTTTGGTGGAGCAATAAGACTATTAGGTACCTCAAAATTTTATATAGGTTTTGAGATTGATACCAAATATATAAATACAGAATCTCAGAAAATCAGAATTAAATTCTGAAAATTTTTCAAAACATGGAATATGTAAAAAATAAAATAATTACAAAAATTAAATTCTATGATGCGATTCCCTTGAAATTTTGCATGAACATTCAGTATAGAAGTTTTCATCCTCAAAATGAATTTCAGTCGAATCGGATATTCTGTTATGGAAATATAAAGATTCTTCTTAATTATTCCAATTGAATTTTCTAGGTTCTCTTAACACTATGGCCTCAAAATTTTGCATGAAGATTCAGTATATCAATCTATATTCGCAGAAAAAATTTAACTCGAATCGGATATCCTTTTATGGAAAGATAGTTATAAAGATTTTTCTTTTCAATATTCCAATTGAATTTTTTATGGTTGTGTTTAAACTATGGCCACGAAATTTTGGATGTACATTCAAAATATCGATCTCCATCCACAAAAAAAATTTAACTCGAATCGGATATCTTTCTATGGAAATATGAAGTTTTTTTTTCAATATTCCAATTGAATTTTCTATGGTTCTGTTCACGCTATGGTCACAAAATTTTGCATGAGGTTTACTATGAGCATCTTGCATATGGACACAAAACTTCATATCGATGGGTTTCGTTTTTTCTGAGATATTTGAATGGCATATTTTATGGAACACCCTGTATGATTTGGCTGGTTAACGAACTTAACCGAGCCGTTTAGGACCCGAGCTCAACCTGAAAATTTCAAGTCTCTAGGAACATCTTTTCAAAAGTTATTGTGCTAACGGACGGACGGACGGCCCCACGAACAGAATTGAATTTGACCACCAATTCGTCATCAGGGAGTCTATCCATTTAGGCAAAACTATATAGATATCGATTGAAATATATTCTGGGAGGATTCTGCATTTCTTAAATTTTTTTTAATTATTTCAGTTTCAGAGACTGGGAGTAAAAACCTATAAAGTTTTCAAGAAAAACTATATAGCACTCGGAGAACGAGCGCTCAAAAACTGAATTGAATAATGTAACCAATTTTATTATTTACTGTAGAATCTCGAACTCCAATGACCCGATAACATCAGAATGCCCCTAAATTTTTTGCCTCGATTTTTGAATTATCCTGTATATTAGTTCAAATCATTTCACATAAGCATGACACTGTTTAAGAATCCTCTATCTTGTATTCAAACTAGTGTAATATCTAAAATTCTAAAGATTTTAAAATCCAAACCAAAAAATCATCTGTTTTGCGTCTAAATTACAATCAGCTGACTATCATTATTTGTACAGAGAATAGCTAGTAGAGGTTTAGACATATCATGTAAACCTAGCTGTAAAATCATACCAGGGACCCATTGCACCAGTGGCGCAGCCAGGATTTTATTATAGGAGGGGCTGAACTGAACAATTCTTGATGATGCAACAAAAACGAAAGTTGCAAAAAAATAAAGAAGAAAGGAATAAGGAAGAAATTAATCTTTGGGGGGGCTGCAGCCCTAAAGCCCCTCCCCTCCTAGCTGCGCCAGTGCATTGCACCAAAATACTTTGCAAAATTTCACTACGCATTTTGCATTCTGCCAACATTTAATTTCTGCGGAGTACTTTTCACTATTCACTGGACTTTTCACATTGTATTTTTCAATTATGAATGGGTTTCGTGCAACTTGATTAATTTGAAAAGTGAAAAGTTGCAAAGTATTTGGTGTAATAGGTCCCAGGTGAAAAAATTGAATATTGAAAAATCAGCAACGTTAATGTTTCGAACACTCTTATTACACTGTAGTCATCGGTGATGAAGCATTTCGAAATTAACATTATTACAGTGTATCGTTGTTTGTTGGTAGGTACCAACTCCATGTTCATTAATTTTTTCCCACAGCTCTTCGCCATCATAGTATTCGGATGTATATCGTCGAAAGGATGGTATACCAGAGGAAACCAAGATGAGTGCCTCTTCAACAAAGACGCAAGTGCATGTAATTATGGTGTTGGAATAAGCGTTATTGCTTTCTTGGCCAGCATGGGATTTTTGGCAGGAGAATATTTCTTTGAACAAATGTCTTCTGTTAAAACGAGAAGACACTACGTGCTTGCAGACTTAGGATTTTCCGGTAATTATAACAATTATGAGTTTCAATTGAACTTTTGTCTTTTATCAAGGACAAAAAAGTTTTCCTCATGAATTTTGGAAATCGAGGACAACTTATCTAAATTCCAATATGCATACACCAAAATTCAATACATTTCATAGGTATTTTCTGACCAAACTGTGTGAGCTGATAATTTGTTTTTTCAGGGTGTTGGTCGTTCTTATATTTTGTCGGATTTTGGTATCTTGCGAGTCAATGGGGAAGTACGGAAACTGAATATCCCACTGGTTCTAGCAACGTTAAAGCTGCCATTGCCTTCTCCTTTTTCTCCATTTTCACTTGGGTAAGTTTGAAGAATTGAGAATTACGACTCTCATTTCACATCCAATCCTTCTTTTGAAGGCGGGTGCTTACAAGAGACACTCATCGTTTCATGCTTTGCTCGATAAAGATGGTATCATTCAATTTTACGCACTACCATAAGTCGAATTTGGGTTATGTAACCACAGGTTACCATAGTTACATAGTTAGGGGAAGTGTGCCCATGTTGGCACCCTTAACGAATTATTCACATATTTCATTGAAGGAATATTTTTCTATGTCATCGATTGTACAGATTTACTGCTACTCGTATGTAGTATGCATTTTTATACATAGTTTCAATATAAATTTTCAAGAATTTAGGTTATAGCACTTTTTAAAATTTGGCCACGGGTACCATCATAAGATCACGTTTGTCCTTTGATGGCATATAACTGAAAATAAAATGATATTATTTATTGAAATGTTTTATTGAAGAAAATAGCAGTCCTATTTCATGAAAATGTTAATATAAGTGTAAAGGAACTAAATTTACATTATTTGGCATCGTCAAAATATAAAAATATAATTTTTTTACGCACAATTCACATACGAATATGATTTGCACTAGCACACTCGGCATGGCACCAGCTGGCGCATTTCTGGCAACGCAACCAATTCTCCCTTGGTCTAGACATGGACAACAGCTTATAACAATAAAGACAAGCGACATTTGAAATCTGAATCAACGTCATAATCTCTTTCTTCGTTTTCCTCACTTTCTTCTACGAACTCAATCTGTCTCAATCTGTCTTTTGATCTTTATAGCTAGCTTCTCCCTCTCTTTCTTTGTCTTCTCTTTTTCTTCCAACTTCTTTTCTTTCATGTCAGGGGTTGTATTGAGGATCCCAACTTTTCCTCGTTGTCTTCCTCTGTTCACTTTGATTCTGCAACGGCAGTTGGCAGTGATGAGAGTTCTTGTATGATTTTCAATGATCTCGATACTTTACTCGAAACCATTTTCATTATTTTCTCTAATATTTCTTGCGAAGTACCACGCTTTGGAGGAATCGTCTCTTGATCTTGATTTTTTTTCTATGATGGCACCCTATGCTATCATAGGAACACTCTGGCTATGCCATCATAAGCATAAGTAACAGATATTTTTCAACAAAGCGAAAAAGGTACTAAAAAGACGAAAAAAACTAAAACTTTCACACTTAAAGCATTGTTATAGAGTGTTTAAAGGAAAGTAAAATCATTTTTTGAACAGATTTTTCGAATATCCAAATAAAACGAAAAAGAATGAAATAACTAACATACATCAACACCTACCGAAATGATTGAACTCTTATAAAAGTCACCAATTGCCACGTATTCAAGGTGTAACTACGTATATCAAGCGTAAATGCCATCTGGCTTACAAACTCAGTAAATATAAGTTTGTTCGGTTGATGTTAACAGACTTCCCTGAAGTGTGCCATCATAAGCAGGATGCCATCATAGGCATACTTCCCCTACGTGTAGTTGATTTTTTTTGGGGGATTTTACAAAGAGCTGGTATACGCGAAGGAAACCAACAACGAAACAGAATTGAATCAAAAACTTTCAGAAGCGGGATAAAAAATAAAAAAAAGAAAATTTGAGTAGCTTCAGGCAATTGACACGTCACTTTTTAGAACGTTTTCGATAATATATTCAAATTGGAGGCACGGATTTTGAAAAATCATTGAAGTGAATAGTGATTTTCAGTATAATATGCCCAAAATAGGTACCTAAATTCACAACTAGCAATTCTGACGAATGTTAACATTTCCCATCAGTGGTGAGACCAAAATTATTGTATAAATTACTCGAGCTACAATTGTTTCACAGGAATTTCAATTAAAATCACTTCAAAATCCTATTCTTAAGTTTAATTTACCATAAAATGAAAAAAGAAGAAGAACAAATTTTATCGAGTTTCAATGATTTGCAGCCTACCCGACTTCCAAGGCTGATTTCAACCAAAAAGTCCGATCAAGTACCTTTTTCCTATGATTTTCGTATCTTAGGACTGCTCAAAGCTTTTAAAGCTAGCCAAAAGCTTAAAAAACAACTTTTTTATTTCTGAAGCGAAAATAAATGTTTGAGTACATCCTACTGAAAACTGAAGTTCTTGCTTTCAAGCCTATTTTGGGTAGCTTGTAGTGATTTCAGGAAGCTGAATATTTTTTTATTGAAACAACATTCACGACGACCACATTAAAAAAATAAAAACTGTACAATACTTACTGCATAAGAAAATATGATTTTTTCAAACCTAGCTGACAAAATAACATTTAAAAAACACTCAAGAAATCATAACTCGAGAACTAAAAAAAATCGCATTACATACAGGGTGTTTCATCATAAACTGGACAAACATATATTTCGTGTAGAGGACATCGGGAGAATCATTTTTGCCTTATACAATATATCCCGTTTTCGAAGCATAAGCGAGATACAGGGTGTCAAACGTCATTTTTGAGCAAGATTCTTATGAGTGTGGTCAGTTATGTATAACACTTGGTGTAATGGTTTTTGGTCAATTCTCAGTGTTTTTGGGTCCTCTATTCAGAAAAGTTGAAGAACTCCGAAAAAAAATTACAAATGGCGGAAAACCTGCAATGTTCCAATTTTTTTTTGCGGTTGTCAAATTGACTTTTGTTTTCTGAACGAACACAATTTCTAAGACTTTCTGTGAAAAATGTTTTCAAGAATCGAACACAATTTTTTTTTACATGTCTACAGCGATGAAAAAATTTCACTCGAAACGGATGAAATTTTGTACAATTGTACTTCTTGAATTATCAATCACGAATATGAAAACAGAATCGTAAAATATCGAACGGTTTCGTTACTACAGTCATTCAAATGTTTCGTTCGGACCTCTGAAATATTGAAAATAAAATTGTTTTTGGTTCTTGAATCAAAATAATTAAATTATTGGCATGTCTTAACATTTTAGATGAATTTAAACGAAAAAAATCAGTGAAACTTAGTTGGGACTCGAAATCATGTAGGTATTAAATAGGGAAATGGCACTGTTCTAAGGATATTAATATTCGTTGCCAGGCAACGGTAGTTCGTAATTCATAGAGTTTGACTACTGGCTAAATTTAGCCTATTTGTTTTGAAGTATTTCGTGCTCCTGAGTAACTCAAAAGCTCGAAATACGGCTTGCCATTGGCTGCGCACAAGCGCTGGAACAGCTCAGGAGCTCGAAACTCTTCAAAACGAATACCATAATTATATTCACTGAAATTAAAATACCAGTCCAGCTCTATGAACTACGAACTACTGTTGCCTGGCAACGAATATTAATATCCTTAGAACAGTGCCATTTCCCTATTTAATACCTACGTCGGTTCGAGTCCCAACTAAGTTGCACTGATTTTTTTCTTATAAATTCATCTAGAATGTTTAAACATGCCAATAATTTAATTATTTTGATTCTAGAACCCAAAACAATTTTATTTTCAATATTTCAGAGGTCTGAACGAAACATTTGAATGACTGTAGTAACGAAACCGTTCGATAGTTCACAATTCTGTTTTCATATTCGTGATTGATAATTCAAGAAGTACAATTGTACAAAATTTCCTCCATTTCGAGTGAAATTTTTTCATCGCTGTAGACATGTAAAAAAAGTTTGTGTTCGATTTTTGAAAAATTTTTTCACAGAAATTCTAAGAAATTATGTTCATTCAGAAAATAAAAGTCAATTTGACAACCGCAAAAAAAATTTGGAACATTGCAGGTCTTCCGCCATTCTGTAAATTTTTTTTCGGAGTTCGTCAACTTTTCTGAATAGAGGACCCAAAAATATTGAGATTTGACCAAAAACCATTACACCAAGTGTTATACATAACTGACCACACTCATAAGAATCTTGCTCAAAAATGACGTTTGACACCCTGTATCTCGCTTATGCTTCGAAAACGGGATATATTATATAAGGCAAAAATGATTCTCCCGATGTCCTCTACACGAAAATATATGTTTGTCCAGTTTATGATGAAACACCCTGTATATGGTGTACTTGTGGATAGCAATAGGTCTGAGGAATCTAAAAATAATTTAATGACGTCAATCGACTGGACACCCTGTATACTCATTACTCACCAACATTATCTTTTATTAGGCCGGATGTGCCTTTTTCGCATTCCAACGTTTCCGCCAGGGGGCGGGAGCAGCATTCGCCACTAATTATGAAGCAGATGTCACCATGCCTTCAACTTACACTTCATACCCTGGAGGTCCAGATTCAGATCAGAATTATCAGGATCCACCATTTTCAGGGATGAACCAGAGGGGTAAGTTTCAAGATAAAAGTCCTCATCATGGGTGCATGATTAATATAAATACTATAAAGAGTGAGATACACTGCGCAAAAAAAATAACGCACATTCTGAAAATCTCAATTTTAATGAAAATTAACTCTCATTGACTTTATAATTTATTTTTTAAGTCCTCGTGAAGATCTTGAACGAAACAAGACACATTAAATGGAAGAAAAATTCAGGATTTCACCGAATCTTATGTGAAAGAAGATAAATAAACAATTTTCCAAATTCAGGAATGCTGGAAAGTGATTTAATACTTGGTATTTCCATCCCTTGCATTAATTACAGCTCGGCAATGATGGTTCATACTCAAAATGAGTGATCTTTAAATGTTCTGATCTAATCCTTCCCAGATTTCTCTAAGTTGGATTCCTAAGTCATTAAGAGTAGCTGGATGATTTTCTGAACTTCTCAGCCTTCTATTGAGGTTGTCCCAAACCTGCTCAATCGGATTGAGATCTGGACTTCTTGCTGGCCATTCCATTCGAGAGACTTCAACCTCTTCAAGGTACTCCTAAATGATGCGAGCACGATGGGGTCGGGCATTATCGTCCATAAAAATGAAATTTTCACCAATGTATGGGGCAAATGGCACTACATGCTCTTCAAGAATGTTCCTTATATACCTATCCGCATTCATAGCTCCATTATCAACGACCACTAGGTCTGTGCGAGCAGTCAAAGATATTCCACCCCATACCATAATCGATCCTCCCCCGAAACCAGTAGTATTCAGGAAATTGAACTGTGCATATCTTTCATGTAGACGTCTGTATACAAGGAAACGTCGATCACAATAGTAGAGGCAGAATCTAGACTCATCTGTGAAGATAACTCTTTCCAAATCAGCCTCTTCCCAATGGATATGCTCTCTCGCAAAATCCTAACGCACCCTTCGATGGGCTGGGCCTCTTATCGCGACACGAGACCTTAAATCATATTCTCTGAGGCGATTTCTTATTGTCTGAATGCTAATTTGCACCCCATGAGTTTGCTCAAGCTGATTTTGAAGGAGGCGAGAGGTTGCAAACCGTTGTCTCAACGAAGAAACTGTCAAGTAACGTTCTTGAATGGTAGTTGTTACCCATGGTCTACCCTGTCCTGGTTTTCGGACATTCATACCTGTCTCCCTGAATCGCTGCAACATTCTGGACACACTTGTATGGGAAACTCCAAACCTTTCTGCAATTCTTGTGTATGTCCACCCTTCTTCTCGCAAAACTACCGCTTGGGCACATTCCTCTTGGGTCAAATTGCGTGTTTCGCGTTGCATAGCGATCGAGTGTAGAAAATCAAACGAAAGAAAAACTATTGATCACTAGAATTGATTGAGAACAACTGATTTCAGAATGGAGCCAATAGGTACATTCAAAATCTGATAATCCATCTTTTTTTATTCCTGCTGGGAAAAAACATCTGTATTGAAGAAAAACGTTGCAAGTGGATAACATATGCATGCATAATTCTGATAAAAATAATTATTATTGAGAACACCTTAGTTGTAGAATAAATTTGAGATTTCCATAATGTGCGTTAATTTTTTTGCGCAGTGTATTTTGATTAAGAACGACATAACGTATGATTAAGCTTACTCTGTGAATCATGCGACCTTCAGATCTTTTTCTCAGCTGATTGGGACATTTCCCTGCTGTGTCAATTCTTGGGATCACTCGTTCGACGAACGTATACGTTTGTGATATTGTGAACATAGATTTTTGGAAATTGTAATAATTATATCCGATACTATCGAACATATCGTCAACTACTGGTTCCGACGAAAGTTTATGTTCATTTCGAACGGATATAATTCTTCTTCTTCTTCTCTGTGCGGTGCCTTACCGGCCGAACTGAGGCCTAGTGGCCCATTGTTCACCCGCATCGTTCCATAGAGACTCAGCTCCTCAGACACGAAGACAGAAACGTCGCGAGCCTGCCAGGAGTGGTCCCTCTCCCCATAGGAATAGAAGGTGTTGGATTTCCTAGGTGTGTTGACCTTAACTCAGTAAGGTTTCCACAGTTGAACAAAATATGCTCAACCATTTCATCAGTACTCCTGCACCACCGGCATAGGGAGCAGCTCGTCAATCCCATTCTCTTCAAATGATTGTTCAACAGGTGACCAGTCAATGCACCAGTCACCAGACCGAGTTGTTTCCTCTCCAGCAAAAGAAGCTATTGACCTCAGATCGCGAGGACGGTCTCTCAATGAGAATCCTCGACCACCTCAGGCCCACCCCTGCGCTCCATTCCGAGGAAAATTCCCTGTTCAGCCAGTTCCTGAAGAAACTTCTGACAGATGTGCGACAGATTGGCAGCGAAGGCTTCGGACCAACAAATGCTAATCCGGTTCCCGGCCTAGCCAGTTCATCTGCCTTGACGTTACCAGGTATATCCGCATGAGCCGGACACCAGATCACTTTCAAAAAGTTATCAGAGCCCAGCCCACGCAGAGCTTTCCTGCATTCTTCTACCAAAAGAGAATCAACTCTAACATCGGATAGAGATTTCAGAGTTCCCTGGCTGTCGCAACATATATAAATGTGCTGGCCAGAGTATCCCCTGCGAACAGATATAATTACTTCCATTTCCAAAAATCTAAGTAACAAAACATTTTCACAAAAAAAACCTTCACGATTTTTTCTCCAAATTTTAATCATTTACTAATTGCTATACTTTTTGAGTATTACCAAGAAAAATTCAAAACCTTCTGAGTGTTTCAGTTTCTTTGACAGTTAATACCTAAACCTCATATACCTAAGGAAGTACAAAATCCAATATCGATAAATTTCAATTTGATTTTTTCAGGACCGACAGATTTCCAGGCTCCAGCATATTGAATATAAATAGTATTATCTAGCCATTTCCACATCGTCGTGATACAAAATCAAAAGGAATGGAATTAAGCCTCAAAGAAAATGGAAGGTACATTATCCGCAATGAAAAGCCGTTTCTGAATTTCATCTGCAATACTAGTAACATTTAACAGATCAAGATGTAATATTGAACTTAGTACCTCATATCAACGTTTGCAGCTACAATAATATTATATCTAGGTACAGCATTAAGTATTGATCTTAAATATAAAGGCGTAAGGATAAATAATATAGAAATCTCGATGTACAAATGTATTGATAACCTGCTTTTTAGAAGTTTCGAAAGATATAGCGTTGTGATAGGAGAATTCTTTATAAATAGCTGTAAATTCATCTTCATGTTTTGTTGTCAGGTTTTTGTTAGGTATAAATGCCGTCACTCAGTTTCATTAAATATACTTTAGATGTCGCAAATTGAGATGGAAGTGTATTATCTACCCCGAAAGTTATTACTACACTACTACTACTATTCCATACTAGATGTGAATGAAAAAAATTTCCAATCTACCACGCAAAAACATTTGAAAATGATGAGAGCATATCGTATAAAATATTTTCACATAAGATATATTGTTGAAGTATATATCAGAAGAGAAGTAATATCAAACAAACAAAGAGAATTATAAAGAAACACCTACCAAATTTGCATATGTACTCATGAAAAACCATTAAGTATATATTAAAAAGTGGTCTGTAAGAGAACTGCCAAACCTAATGTAAACTGTTGATAATAATAATGGTGTTGTTCAATCTCTCTATTTTATTCACATATTATTGTACCATAAAACACTGTTCTCCTTTCCATAAATCTTTCTTATATTTGGTAGAAAGTTTGAAAAATATTTGCATTTTTGGTAGAGGTTATCAAATGTTAGTCATAACATAAAAAACGTGGTGGATATTTGTAGATACTTTGTGTGCGGATAATAAATAATAGATTAGCAATAAATTATAATTACAGTTTTTTCAAATAGTGTACAACTTATACTTATATGGGTTATTTTTATAACGAAATATAATGTTTCAATGTATTAAATTATTATTTTTATGTTAATGGGTTATAAATAAATGTTTATTCTTTGACTATCAGTATTTGTTATTGAAAATAAGGAAAGAAAAGAGATTTTCTTATAAAATTTTATTTAAAAAACTAAACATTTCAATACAAGCATATCTTATACTAAAATAGAAAGATCTTCATGACAAAAATGAGATTTAAGGCCACTTTAATATCACAGGCATGATTTAACATTACGAAATTTTGATAATTATTATCTAAGCTGAGAAAATACATAATTCTTTATATTCGTAATTGGAAAAGATTCCAGTAAACTATTCTGACAGAGGGCGCTAAGTGTTCGTCTTATTTGTAATCATTTGTTTTTTTATGATGATTTATACATAATATCCGATTTGTTTCATTCAATTCAATTTTCAACATCAAATATATCAATCTACCAAGTAACTGACCAATGATCGAAATTGTACAACCAATATATATTCAAAAATATTGATGACAAAATTCAGAAAATATTTCAGTATAATAAATAAAATTTTAAATAAAGCAAAAAATAATACAGTACTAAGCTGCCTTGAAGCTAAAACAATTACTGACTAAGCAAAAATGAGACCAACAAAAATAAAACTTAAAACTAGGAACATGGCAAATGTCTATGGAGGCCGGAAATATATATTTTTGATTGTAATGGATAATTGCACTCAACCCTTTGAATATGATTTTTTTATTTGTGTTGAAGACCCAATACACTTAATTCATTACTGGAGCTTGGAAGTTGACTAGAACTGAAATGAATATTGAAGAAACGAAAAAAAGGGGGACAATATTGTCATAATCCTATCGAAAAATCAAGAAATAAATAATAATGAGAAAAATACAATAACGTTTCAAAAGCATATGTATTCATTGAATCTATAGTTAATTAAGCACTGAATGAAAGGAAATGAGAAATGCATTATCCCCTTCTGGTCGTTCACTGCGGCGATAGTTGTACCGAAAGATCCTAATTAATTAATAAATTACATCCAAAAGAAACGAGGAAGCAATATCTCCTCCTACCCGTTCACAACTACGATAGCTGTATCGAAAACTCTTGATGGGTGAATGAAAACAGAAGAAGCATTAGAATTTTTCAATCTGGCGGTTGTCGGATCAGGAATTTCAACAGAAAACACAAAAAAATTTTCAAAAATATAAAAAAACTATACGGATAAAATCGCTTTGATCGTTGGATAAATGAAAGAATACTCATTGATCATCTGCTGTGACGAGAATAATAAATATAAATAAATAACATTTATGAGATGTTCAATACTGAATATTATAAATTCTTTGCAAACTTTTTAGAAACCGCAAAGCAGTTGAAAAATGGTCGAATCAATTGAAAAAATTGTAGAAGCAGAAATTTTGGTACAATTAAAAAAATTTCGAAGCAATTGGAAAAATGTTCTACCGTTAAATTGAGCTGTGCAAGAATATATGAGAGCAGATTTTTAATTTTAATCAATTGATGATAAAATGAAGTTCAGTTCAAATCGGGCAACATCTCAGTTAGCTTATTGTAGAATTTATCATTATTTTGTGATAATATTTAGTTTTGAGCGTAGTTATCGCCTAGTTGTCTGTGTAGAGAAGTTTTATCTGTTTCACTTGACGTTTAACCAAAGCAGCACAGAGCTCGTCAAAACCAAATATGTAAGTGAATCTGAGAAGTTCGTAAACGTGAGTATTGCTGTCTAGGCCAAGCAATAGAGATATTTCCTTGACAAAAATACTACCTGGAAGCCACCTGTGCCATTCCGAGCAGGACAGTCCGGTGTTTATTCCCACCATGTTTTCAACACGAAAATGCCATTTTTTTATTTGTTATTAACAAAAAACAACAAAAATACGCGTTCTTTTTAGTTTTTTCGTTGCAAAATGGAAACTATTGATACAGTGATAACGTTGCAATGGGATGAACTGTAGAGAATTACATTGTGAAGAGAATGGTGGGTCAAACGATCCGATCGAATAATTGAAACTGGAGAAAAGCGGAAAAAACCGGAAAATTGCGTGTTTTTTTCTTTCAACTCATAACTCTGCCATTTTGCAATATTAAGAACTGAAACTTCACACGATAGTCGCTATTGACGTGCAATTCATGTGTGCCAAAATTGGATTCGGTCGGATAAATAGTTTTCACATAATTCCCATTTGAATTTTTTTTGGACATATTTTCGCGGAGAGCTGGATGCGTTTGAGGTCGTCCGATTGAAATTAAAAAAATTGATTTGGAAAGAAGACGTGATCAGTAACAAAACGTCTATTCTGATTTTTCAATAAAACGCGTTGAAGTGTGTTAAAAACTAGTGAGAACATTTTTTAATTTCAATCGGACGACCAAATGGGAATTATGTGATAACTATTTATCTGACAGAATCCAATTTTGGCACACATGAATTGCACGTCAATAGCTACTATCGTGTGAAGTTTCAGTTATTAATATTGCAAAATGGCAGAGTTATGAGTTGAAAGAAAAAACACGCAATTTTCCGCCATATTGGTCCCCGACTTAACCCCACACAGTGGTACTATTTTTTCCTACTCAATTGTATGTCATAGCACATCCTCTCTATTCTATCTCTATGGTGGATTTTTTATTCCATGTTCCAATAACTATATATCATTTATATAATCGAGGTTCAAAAAAAAGGACCCCTAATTAAAAGTTTCATTTCAATTCCATCATTCCAGTAATACAATTGGGTCAATACATTTTAAATAAATGGCAAGAAATAAGACAGGAACTCGCAGTAATTTATAATAATGTAATACCGTTTCTAAACACTACTAGCGTTTTCCACTATAGTGCGACCTGAGTGCAATTTTTTGCGTTCCATTGGTAAGAACAACAACAAAATGCCCATTCAAATGAGAACCAGTGTAGTGCCAGCGCAACATGAGAGCAAAACTGGTGCACCCAATGGTAAACGCTATACAACTATCTAAGAACAGTCCAATCAATATAAGCACACAGGAGAAATATTCACCGCTCTGCTTAAATAGGTCAGTTTTCAGATAGCATGGTATGGGAAACACCTTCTTTGATGATTCTTGAACAGATGTGGTTCAGAGTATTTTTGTTCTCCACTTCCAAGACTACGAAAATCAGACTTAAATTTTTTCACACGTCTTTCAGTATTGGTGTGAATTTATCTCATAAAATATCGAAGTACAGAAAAATTACATTTAAAAACCTTTTTTAAAAGGTCATGGGCAATTATCCCTAATATTGTAAGGTTCAGGCTTCAGCTGTCAACTTAACAAACGAAATATAATCAACAAATTACAAATAAATTACAAATCCGTTTTTCTAGAAGAAAAATCTATGATGGGTTTCCAAGCTTGGTTAGCTAGCTGATCAAATTATTGATTTGGATCCTAGTCCATTTCGAAATGAACTGAAATAAGAACATTCCTTTAACAACTAACTAAACCACTAACCTAAATGAATATTTTCCAAAACTAGGGTCGCGCATAATATGTATAGTCCGTTCACAAAAGGTTCAGCCGTCGGTTGGCCATGGAAATTTGGCATATTCCACTGTGTATATTAAAATTTTAGGTTAGGTTCTTCATTTTCTTGTCAGATTGATACACAATGTTGTCAATATTGCATAGAGTTACATTTGGCAACGTTTACTTTGTTCATCGTTATGACAGCAAATACTGCCAACTTCCAGATAAATAAACAAACGCCTACTATGCGCTCAAACTTTCGTGAACGGACTATACCAGATTATCCATTATTTTGATTAGTTTTTTGCTACCTGTGGTTTCAAGATCCTTTTTTCAAATTTTGGTAACAAATCATCGCTTTATCCTATTGGAGTTTTAGCCACCACTATTACTAGATCAGTTTTGTGGAATTATCCAATTCCACATCAGTTTCAGAAAACTTTATTCTCTGAGCGCTGATTACAAGAGTTGATACTCCACGATTTGTGTAGTTTGCATAAGTCAAGAACAATTTTTTTTAAATTCAGATATTCCTGAGTCACTTGAAGAAAAAAGATATCAATTACAAAAATAATTTGACAAACACAAAATGTTGGTGAGTAACTGTAGTTATTTCAATAAATATTTTAATTTCAGTGACCAGCAGATATCGACAAGATTTTGGTGTCATTGTATTCATTGAGTCTTCCTGAACAACATTAGTGAAACCAATAGGTGACAGTCTGTCTTAGTTTAGAAAATATGGGCCCCCAAATTTCCAAAAATGTTCCATCTTCACGTCACTTTCTTCACTATAAAAACACAAATTTACTGCTCCAATTTAGTCTATAAATCACCTTCGAATATTCAAAGAACTGTTCGATTAGTTTCATTTCAGGTATATTCAATAGTATGGTATTTTATAATAATTCAATAGCAGATAATGCTTAAAATGTGTATTTTAAATTGTAACCAGTCAGCACTCAAGCTTATAAAGCATCCAATTTTCTCTTGTCAAATATATGATTCATCAAAGAAACTATTGATATATCTAGACTCTCAAAATTTAACTTTTCATATTGATATGAAACTACGCAAAAATAAATTAGTGCATAACCTAAAACGGAACACATGGTTGAAATAATTAAGTGCATCACAGACCAAAGGTATTATACATTACTGATGTTAACTTAAATTTGAAACAATCATAAAAAGCAGTACTTGTTTTGATTGGTAGAAATTATCTCGAAAAAAGTGTTTTACTTACATTTGTAGAACAATATTTTTCGCCATTTTATGTGCAGACTTATGTCACAGCAAAGTAACTTGACCCAAATTTGATGAGATCACCATTTCCATTACAGCCTGGAAGACTACTTGTACATTGGCAGTATCAGTGGCCGTTGTGAAGTGTGGATATAATACTTTTCTCGAATCGCCATTTTTCAACACAAATTTGTGTTGAATAAAAAGTGCTCCCCTATCAACGTCCCCATCGGCTCCTAAAAACAAATAATTGCAATGGAAAATATTCCGAAAAATCCCATCTACAAGGATTTTCAATAAGAGGTGTTATCTGAATAGCCCGCCATTTCGGTAGATGTCACGTTTGAAACTGTCATTTCTTGACATTTAAAGTAGAAACTACGCCACCAATAAAAATGGAACGATACACGCTTCAAGGACGCATTGAAATTAAAAAAAATCACTATAAAAATGGTGAGATTTTGGCAGAGACGGTTCGTAAAACTCGAACATTTTTGGGTCGTCGTGAAGCACCTTGTCGGACCGCAATAAAGAAACTGGTGGAAAAATTCGAGCTGTTGGGACAAGCTATTATGAGAAGAATAAAACCCGTGCACGTCGCTCAAGAACAGCCGAGAACATTGCTGCTGTAACCAAAAGGGATCATCAACAACGTCGTGTCTTTGATGATTGGCTCGTTGAAATGCATGAAAAATCATCTTGAGTGACCTCGGTGACTTCGTCAACAAACAACTTTGGAAATCGGCCCATGACGAAAACTGTGTCGTCACAATTGATATATAAACTGTTCCCATTTATTTCTTATTAACATTTATTGTTCATATTTTGTGTGATATACACTCAATAAATCTTTCAAACTCCACCGCAAGTTTCACTTGGTTTGTAGGGGATTTACAACCCCCTAATCTCCATAATCTCACTGCTACTTCAACGGAATTACGAACTGTTGAAGTAGAAACGTCATGAGGTTCCAGAAAACTGTCAACAAATATCATTCTATTTGCAGGACCGTAACACATAAATTTGGACAGTTATAAAAAGTTTGCGAAATAAGTGAAATCACCCTCTACAATGATTTAATGATACAATGATTTAAATATTTCTTCGATATCTGCGTAAACTGTAACATTCATTTTTTCAATTCGCCTAATATTATTTTATGGCAGTTTCCTTGAAGCCTCACCTTGCCATAACGACCCCAGTTCCAATAATAATAATAGGAACAGGCGAAAACAATTCTTACCTTTGTAATCAGGAAAATACAATCGAAGATGACGCTGCGAGTATAATATTTTCTCACGGAACAGATCGAACTTATTTAGAAACAAGACAAACGATGCTTCTCTAAAGTAAGGATTGTTGACAATCTGGCCAAACAGGTTCAAACTTTCATCCAGTCGGTTAACTGTGGGATCCTCCTGTGAATAAAATAAAATTGATCAGAAAATTCTACAAAAATGAAGAACAGTGAAGACGAATGTCTTTACTAACATGTGCAGTATTGTGTACGTAATTCGCAAATATCGAACCCTAATGAACCAGCTAACCTGAATAAACAATTTAAACAGAATGTATTGGCCTGTCTGGTGAACCGATCAAAACTGTAATAAACAAGTCAGGGCTGAAATGTCATGGCAGGTATACCACTTGCAAAACCCAGCTCAGACCTAACAACAATTTGCTAATGCACTATAGTCCTTCACGAAGGTTTGAACGCATAGTAGGCGTTTGTTTATTTATCTGAAGTTGGCAGTGTTTGCTGTCATAATGTAAAATAAAGTCAACGAATGTACCCGTCCTCGTCCGACGAGCTTGCTAGTTATCAGAGAACTCTATGCAATATTGACAACATTGCATATCAATCTGACAAGAGAATAAACAACATAACCTAAAATTTTAATATACACAGTGGAATATGCCAAACTTTCATGGCCCACCAACGGCTCAAACTTTCGAGAACGGACTATAGGGGAAATTTGGCAACACATCCCTTAGCAATCCATAGATCATCTCATCGACAATATGCCAAATCGAGGGAGGATATTACAGAAAGCTAGCGAGTAGATAAACAAAGAGACTTCTAGCGCACATTTTGAACATAACTTCAAATTCGTAAATGTCGAAAGGCACGCCGTTATGAGGCCTAAATTTGGGGGGTTTAGTGTCCCTCTAGGCAGCTCCCAGTCATTAGGTGGTCGCTTTCGGAGTGCTATATTGTGAATGAATAGGGGCTCCGAGGATTTTTTTCCTATATTTTCATTATTAATTGAGAGAGAAGAAATCGCATAACGGCGGGCCTTTCGACGTTTACGAATTAGAGGTTATGTTCAAAATCTGCCCTAGAAGTCTATTTGTTTATCTACTCTAGCGGAGTCCCCAACTTATATTAACCTAAGGATTCAGGGCATTCTTAGAAAAAGCAACGTTCTTGCAACCAAACAAAAATTCATTTAAAAAAATTTCCAATCCTGTTGATGCTACGTTTCTTACAGTAATTATTTTCTCTTTCATTTTGCTAATCGTACTAAACTAGAAGTTTAATAGTAGTGCCTTACATACCTCTTTTCGACTTTTATGTCTCTTCAGAATTTTCTAGAGATAAACAAATTATCCATTTTAATTTTTGAGCAGTATATATTCACCACTATGTCTATGGCTTTGGCTAACTGAATTATAAACTATATGTGAAAGAAGTTTTCAATCGAATATCTTACCAGTAATGTCATATCATAGCCGCTCAATGAAACCACAAAAAGAACAGCTTTGACGTCATCGAAACAATATATCCACTTCCTTCTTTGAGATCTTTGTCCACCCACATCATACATACTAACAATAATATCATTGATACAGAATCTTGTCTCAATAATGCCTTGGGTCCTGACCCTAGCTCTGAGAACATCAGTAGGTGTAGGCACATATTTCGGATCACATATTCTATCCATGTTTTCAAAAAGGCTGAAATAAAGTATTTTTCTTAGTAGTTCACAAAAAATATTATCCATCACTATGTGGGATTGATAAAAATATGTCTATAATTGATTAGCTACCTTGACATTATCTACATCTACATGAATATACATAAAAGTTGTGAACTTATAGCAATAAACAAATGTGAGCAATGGAAGGGTTCTACGTATTCATTTTGTAATTGAAAGTTCACAAAATGTGCTAACAAATTTGACAGTTCGCACAGTAGAAAAACGAACTCAATTAACGAATTTCTTGACAAAATATTTATATTCAAGACTCACAAGAAATGAAAGTTTTGTAACAATTTAGAATGGTCCTTTTTGGGGCAAAATGGAAACTAGGAAATATTACACTGCGCAAAAAAATTAACGCACATTCTGAAAATCTCAATTTTAATGAAAGTTAACTCTACATTGACTTTATAACTTATTTTGTATGTTCCCTCAGGAAGGTTTTGAACGAAACAAGATACATTAAATGGAAGAAAAATTCAGGATTTCGCCGAATCTTATGTGAAAGAAGAGAAATAAACAATTTTCAAAATACTGGAATGCTGATAAGTGATTTAATACTTGGTATTTCCACTCCTTGCGTTAATTACAGCTCGGCAACGACGGTTCATACTCAAAATGAGTGATCTTAAAATGTTCTGATCTAATCCTTCCCAGATTTCTCTAAGTTGGATTCCTAAGTCATTAAGAGTAGGTGGATGATTTTCTGAACTTTTCAGCCTTCTATTGAGGTTGTCCCAAACCTGCTCAATCGGTTTGAGAACTAGACTTCTTGCTGGCCATTCCATTCGAGAGACTTCAACCTCTTCAAGGTACTCCTAAATGATGCGACCACGATGGGGTCTGGCATTATCGTCCATAAAAATGAAATTTTCACCAATGTATGGGGCAAATGGCACTACATGTTCTTCAAGAATGTTCCTTATATACCTATCAGCATTCATAGCTCCATTATCAACGACCACTAGGTCTGTGCGAGCAGTCAAAGATATTCCACCCCATACCATAATCGATCCTCCCCCGTAACCAGTAGTATTCAGGAAATTGCACTGAGCATATCTTTCATGTGGACGTCTGTATGCAAGGGAATGTCGATCACAATGGTAGAGGCAGAATCTAGACTCATCTGTGAAGAGAATTCTTTCCCAATCAGCCTCTTCTCAATGGATACTCGCAAAATCCAAACGTGCCCTTCGATAGGCTGGGGAAAGAGCTGGGCCTCTTGCCGCGACACGAGGCCTTAAGGCTTAAATCATATTCTCTGAGGCGATTTCTTATTGTCTGAGTGCTAATTTGCACCCCATGAGTGTATGCAATATACCAAATATTTTAAATCGGTTCTGGGCGGTAAACTAGATATTTACCGGCATTTTTCAATAATATAAATTAAATGTATAAGAACAACAAGATACAGTATCAATTACACTAAATATTTGTGAAAGATTAGAGCACCCTAGGGTGAAAATTCTCTTCATTCAGTGCCTTGATTGGACAGAATAAACGTTTTCATCATTGGCCAACAAATCTGAGTTTTCTGAACTTAAAAATAACGATCTTTCAAAGCACTGTATACATCAATCCAGCAATGATGTAAACAATGTAAATAAAACCTTATGAATAAATGGTATATCAACTTAAAAAAAGCAAGCTTCACATACTAGAGAGCAGAATCGTTAAGTTCATATTCATAGCCTCTGGCAACAGCCAATCTAACGCCTCTATCGGACCAAAGTGCTTGGAGGGATGCTGCTACATTTGGTAATACTGTAAAACTCATATCAAAACAGCTTCTACTCATCAAAACTACTTGAGCGTGCGTCTGAAATAAGCCCACACAAATCAGTTAATAAATACAGAAATTGAATTAAGAATAAGATAACAACTGAGATGTTTAAAAGTAATGGTGGGTTCACTGTAGCAACAAAATTTGAGATTCGGAAAGTTTCATTTTCCTGCAGTTAGGGTACGCTCTCCAAGAATATTTTAGAGCGGAAATTTTATTCATCAAGTCTCAAAATATTGGTTTTGTGCAAATTTGACAGCTGACGCACACTGGAGTTACAATAACCTCACACAAACCATCTTTCCAGCCTTCTCGTCTAATGGTCTTTTTTTCCTTTCTATATATTTAAGAATGAATATTATAAATATCAATCCATTCGCTGTACCAGCACTCTTCCTTTCTACTAAATAATGGATAAAAATATTAGGATACATTTTATCATCGGAATAAGCCACATAAGATAAGTCTTCCGCAGTAGATAAGGGTGAATGCCCAAAACTGATATTTTTCTACATATCATCATCGATGAATATGACCTGAACTTAATAAATAGTTTGATAGATCCATTTTCACGATTTTTGAGTCCAAAGAAAAAATGAATCAACTGAAACACTCGAAAAACATCAAAATCTCTCGTGGTTTTGCTATATTTACATAGGAAGAGTGAGGTTGTTATACCTCCGGTGTGTCTCAGCTGTCAAACGTGCACAAAACCAATTTTCTCTGAAATAACCTAAAAACTATCTTTTGACATAAAATCGAAGTGAGTGACATTTCAAATCAAGCGGCAAATCGCATTCAAAATGAACAATATCTTAGTAGGCTTATTACTGAATTTATAGTCAGATCCATAGACAAACTCCGTTTAGTTAGTCTATGGTCAGATCTTACAGTTTTTCGCGTGTAAGTGATTCCACCAGTACTTTTCAATGTCTCAATAACAACCAAATTTAATTAAATCAAAATAAATTTTGGTGATATCTTCAGTGATTTTATTCGAACTCTAGGTTTCTAATACAAAAAATGGCTTCAACTAACAGAACAGAAGAGTTGTACAACTTGCCATTGTGACGTAATGTGTACGAAATTGATCATTAATTACCCATTTTAATGCTCAATTTATGCTATTTTAATGTGCAATCCTCATGGCAACGGTACACAAGGTATTCAGAAGCACTACAAGAAAAGTCAACACTCTACTGGAACATAGATATTTTATAATGTCAAATGTAAATCTCGTGCAAAATGAGAATGTATTTCAACTAAGAATTCATACACAATTCATATTGAGATCGTCGGAAAAATCTTGTAATCAACTCGGTTATTAATCGAGCAACTAATGGTCTCGAACTATAAACGCGTGAGCATTGACCATTAGTCACAATCTTTAATAACCTAGTTGATTAAATAACTATTAATATGTACGAAATTGAGCATTAATGTTCAATTATGCTATTTTAATGTGCAATTGTCATGGGTAACTGAACACAAAACATTCAGAAGCAATATGAGTAATGTTATAACTCTATTGAAACATAGAAATTTATACAGGGTCTTTATAAATGATTGTAACAGCGCAGTTGGCTTTGGATACTTTTCCGCTACAAAATACCAATCTATAACCAATCAGAGCATAGCATGATCACAGAATTCTGTGGTTTGCATAGGAAGCGGCAAAATGAGAATAATCCAAAGCCAACTGCTCTGGTACTATCATTTATAGAGACCCTATATTATATCAAATGTTTATCTTGTCCAAAAAAAGAATGTATTTCAATCAAGAATTCATTGTCAATTCCTATTGAGGTCGACGGAAACTCGAACTGTTAAATTATTATTAAATATCTTGACCATTAATCGCTGTCATCAATGAATAAATTGATCAATTAACTTATTATGGTATTTTGGAGCAAAATTTAGAACACATGAATTCATGAATGGTCGGTTCTGGTCAGATTGCGGCCGATTGGCACCATGACATCCTTTCTGCACTGCGACCAATGAGCACTTTTGTGAGTTACCATACTAGACCTAAATTTTGTCCAGGAATGTAACTTCCTTGATTAGATTGATCATTTTACTAAGACTTCGCTTTTATGTTGGCTTGCGTCCAGGTCGTGCCACTGTGAGCATACACAACATATCAAACGGTGCGGACCAATAAGGAAACAGCGGACTCAGACGCATGCGCATACCGTGCGTCAACGCTCAACGAGAGAGAGAGAAATATATCTTTCTCTCTTTGACAGCAGTGATGTTTCAGGTGTTACGATTGTAACATTTGTGTTACATTTAAGATGTAGCGTTACAGTGTTACGTACTATTTTAAAATGAGGAAAAAAGGTTACGATTTTCGTTTCAGCAGTTCCTAATGAATTTAATATAGGGAAAATGCATTTTTTTTTATCGCAGTTTCTACAAAATATGGAATTATAGGCATTTGATGGAGCTAAAAAAAATTTTACAATTTTGGTGTGTTATAATTTATCGAAGGCCAAAAAACACTGTGAAAGATAAATTTGTCTATGACTATGATCGTATTCCTCAACGAAACGGTTTTTTTCTTTCTTTCAATGTCAATTGTGATCACTGTCAGTCAGACGTTTGCTGAAAAATTTTCAAATCAATACAACCAGTTAGCAGAGTTTTGTATTCGCAAAGTTTCAAGAAATAAATTGAAGAACATGGAAGGAGGAAGGTGAGTGTTTAGATAGTAATATTTTGTTTCTTGTCAATGAATGTTAGGTATTATTATTATTGTAGAAATATATCAGCCTGGTATTAAAATTTTACATTTCCAGCGAAAAAGTGACTTGTCCAATTTGTGAAAAGGATTTCTCACGTGTTTCGGCCAAAAATCGTCATTTGAGAGATATGCACAATGAAGAACCTCTTCCCTCTAAAAGGAACAGGCTAATAAAATGTCCAATTTGCCCTGAAGAAAACAAAGTTGGTTACGAAAAACATGATATGCTAATCAATCATTTACAGCAGATTCATTCTCTAGATATCAAAACTTCATTTTTAACGTTCAAAAATGAGAAAGAATTTGAGACTTGGAGATCACTTGATAACAGAAATGTGGATTATATCAAACACGCTCATAGGAAATCATCTGAAGGACTGATGGTTTATTATGAATGCAATCGTAGTAATTATTCAGGTGTGTACCTATTTGTTATTCAGCATAATGCACTCAATTCACCAGAGGTCATGTATCAGCTTTTTGTTTTTCGCAGGATTTACTAGCAAGTGTACCCAACGAAGCATTAATACTGGTGGAAGTATTAAAATGTCTGGCTATTGTGCTTCGAGATTTCGAGTTAAGATAACTCATAAGGGTAGGTTTCCATTGTATTTAATCAGGTATATACCTGAGTATATGATATATACCCTCTATCGCATTGAATATCGTATGTTTCCAATGAGAATATCTGAACCTGTATATTTCAGCTGTGGACGTTAAATTTGTGGAGACGCATGTTGGTCATGACGATCTACTTCGTTCTAAACGTTTGACGAAAGACGCGCAGAAGATGATTGCCACTAAATTGATAGAAGGAGTCTCAAAAGAGAGGATTTTGGAAGATTCAAGAAGAATAACAAATGCTCCGATTGATTCTACTAAAGCATATGGTGTAAGTCTTTGGTAATATTCATGCATACGGTTTTTTCAAATTTGATTTTAGGTGGTGAAAGAACAAGCTCATCTGAAACTTGCTTTATTGGAAGAGAGTGTTGGTCGAAAAATAGCAAAAATAATTGATGATGCTTATGACTTACAGTGTTCCAATACTCCTACCAGGAAAAGAAAAATTGACAAACAGTCGTATCTCCCAAAAAATTGTAATTCAGTTGTACAGGCTGTACTTTTGAAGTCGAAAGGATGTCTATGGAATTATGGTATGTTTTCTTTGTATGGTGTAAAGTATGAATGTTGCTCATTTTAATAATTTCAGATATTGATGAACAGCTTAATTTTTTCCTTCTTCAATCTTCAGTTTCTTTTGAAACACTGCCTGTTATTATTTTAGGTTGACCTACCCATAGGTGATATGTTTCCAGTTTATCAATGAACAAAGCATGTGTTCTAAGAGCAAGAAATGTTTGAATTCCAGAGGCCTTGGACAAAAATTTCAGTTTTTGCATTAACCTCAGTATTTTTTTGCATTGTATTATGTATTGCACTTAATTAAAGTTAGAAAAGTAAATGTTTAAATCTGAAATATATTTTTTAATTATTACCTACTTCAAAACAAATTAGTTGTGTTTCAAAAAATCATGTGAAATTTAAATTCACCTGCTGTGATTATTAATCCCTATGAGATGATAAATGCAGCTACATGAAAAGTAAGTATTGAAAATCAAATTATAAGCAGATATTCTAAAATATCGGTTTTGAATAAAAGCAGGTGTAGCTTTATTTTTTGTGACAATATTTATATTGACTGCCACACTATCAATTAATCTTCATATACACTACAAATAGATCAAATGCTGGTGGATTTTCTGTAGAAATTTCTGAGTGATTACATACCTTATAAATGATTGTAGCACCGCCGTTGACCAGTCATATAATTGACACCCTAACCTGCGTAGGTAACAAAGTTATATAAATAATCCAAAGACAATTGCGCTGTTACAATCATTTATATTATTTATATTATCCACATTTTTCAAGTTTAAGACGTTACACGAATCATTCAAGATATGTACATAGAATATAAACAAATCTGTATACTACAAGATTAAGTTAATTCGATAATAAAACTGGGATTCCAGAGGAGACCGTTACATTTATTAAAAAGTTTACACTAATCAGGATAGCTTCAGAACAATGTTTGGGTTATGGTTAAGGGCCTCAATTGAGACTACTGAAGTGATTTATCAGATTCAATAGCTTTTACTTTTATTGATCACTTTCGTAATACTTGTTCAATTTCGATTAAATTTTAAGTGTAGCTGTAGCACAATATTGGTGGGTACATAAAATAGTTCTAGAATTTTTTACTGACTTGAGGGTGGTTATTGTGATAATTTCAGATTGATTCAGCATGTTGAAAAATCACCCTGTACATATTACAGTTTCAAATATTCGCTATCTTCAGATTCATGAATAATCTGAGAAAAATTTTCCAGAAAGAATGATATCTAAGTTTCTCTTCAGAGAAATGATAATATTCTTAACTAGGTGGTAAACCTGTATCGTCCAACTCTGGAAAGATGTTCCTATTACTTGATTGAATACAAATACTGAAAAAAATAAACATACGAACCAAATTAGGGCGAAACTAAGGCTTAACAGAATACTAAATTAATTTTTTTCAATACTTTGTTGCGTCCAATCTATTAATTTGGCCTTCTTATGAGCTGTAGGATCTCAATCGAAGCCCCCAATCATAAGTAAAGCAAAGCATTGTCACTGAACTGTCTCGATTAGTGTAAACTTCTAAATATGACGGTTTCCTCCGGAATTATTCTGTGAAAAAAATTCCATTCCACTTTCCACTTGCCACAATAAAACCAAAGATTTTTCTCTCATGGCTTGTTCGCATAAAATAATTCTTCGGAAGACGGAAATATCGTTTCCATTATTTTTAAGATGTACGATGTTTTGGATTTGATTGCTGTCAATCCCGTCGCTGTCACCACAAAACACTGTCATTAATCATTATCGAATGCGATGCGGGTTACGTTACGATTACGACGGCAACACGTCGTTCGACCGTCGACGTAGAGTAGAAACATGTGGGACACAGTGCTGTTTCCTTATTGGTCCGCACCGTTTGATATGTTGTGTATGCTTGCCACTGTGGATTCGAATCACTTCATCAAGGTGCGAGTTAAAGTGAAGTTTTTCATCCGAGGAGGGCCCCAGATACATAAAAACTCATTAGAAAATATAGTTTTATTCCTTTTTAAACACCAGTAGTGCAACACTTCCTATGTTTTGATCGAGCTCCTCAGAAGCTATCAGCTTATTAAGAAGATCGTTGCAAGCAGTGTAACTGTGATCTTATGACAGCGTAGACATAGCACTTTTAGTTTCATGCTCTGATGCTTATTTTCACTGCGCTTTTGTAAACAAAACAACAACTCTTCTGTTTCTTCTAATCATATTAATAATTTTTTTCAACTTATTCTTGGCTATAGTCTGTAACAAGATTACTTACTCTATTTCTTGAGTGTTCTAAGTTTATTCGAAGAATACCCATTCCTGCCAGCACATATTTCATAGAAGCCAAGAGGTTATCCAAAACAGTTGGTCTAAAGCTACTTAATTCAGCGTGTGTAAAACCATCTGCATGGATTATCTTCATTTGTTTTACTAGGGTACTTTTCCCACTCTCCCCAGCTCCTGCAATATAAACAAGTAAAAATATTAAATAATATATTTTGGAATTTATTCAACTTAATTTTATTGGAATCATTCTTATTAGAAACCACACACTAATATGAATGGATTTTGTAATTTATCACTGTCTTTTATTCTAAAAGTGGTATACCATAGGGCAACAATATAAACTTTTGGAGAATAGATTCACATACTTCTTGAATATTGATACTTTTTGGCAATACACACTTTGAGTTAAGTTCTTTTTTCAACATTACTCATTTTTTAATGTTGGTTTCGATCAGTCCACATCTCACAGTTGAAAGATTTGCATTCATAATACCGATATATTAAATGCCTATGGATTGAAATATTTTGAATAAGCATGTTCGATAAAATTGAATATTGAGAATATTCAGGACTATTTCAATATCAACCTATAGAATTGTTGAAGAAACATAATCAAATTTGTTCAAATATCATCAGTATGTTCAAGAGAAAGGATTCAGGTTATTGTAAAGGCATGCAGAGAATTTGTATTTCTTTTATATTCATTAATGCACCAATTTGTATCAACCAACCAAGTAGTAAGATCTTGATAACATTGTTCTGTTGTTTTGCAGCTTCTACTAACTCCTTGTCAATTTCCTCACTCCTTTTTCTGGCTTTTCCCTCTTCTCGTTCCAATGTTAAACATGCACCCATTTCTCAGACTTCCACATCACGACCAATGGGAGTCAAAAAATTATTTCATGGAATTTCTTTACCATTTATTCAAATATTCATTGATGTTCATTCAAATTTAAAAGGGAAAGCTATGAGAACCATTTCATTAGGTTAAGATACTTTGTTTTACTTCAAGGTCATATGAAATAAGAAATTTTATGGCATTTCCAGTTTTTCGTTGAGTTTATACCATACTTTTATGATTGGGAAATTCAATTGCTTACTATTCGCAATAGAAAAATTAATTATCATCAATTAATGTATCAATAAAATGAAAGAATAACATGCTGTCATTTGTCAAGCTTCAGGTTATTCAATGAAAAAAGTTTAAAAGGCAAACAGAAACAATCAATTTTCTATGACCCAAGTTTTATTCTATGGCTCATATTCTTCTATGAACGGAATGAGCTTAATTATATTTTATGTTCTGTTTTTAATTTTTTCCTTTTCGAACAATCTGATGTTTGAATCTCAAGAGTTTTTACTTTTTGTTCTGAAGTGATAGTCTGTCTTTATGGATGTGTCTAAAAAAAATAATTATTTATTCAATCTATTCTTTATTATTCAACATTCAACTTCATTCAATTCTTTCAAATTGCAATAAATTACAACTCCAATAACTGATACGAACTTTTTAATGCTAGGCATTGAGCAAATAAATGAACTTCAATTATCTTGATCAATGTCTACTTTCCCAGCTAGTGAATTATTTCATGAATGAAAAGTTCTTCATTGAAGATCAGTTGATCACTTTCGAAATACTTTCTCTCTTTATCAAACCACATCTTGATGTTGAATTCAGGAACCAACACCCTTATCTCTCTTTCTGCTGATTCTGGAGAATCTACAATCAAAACTAAAATGATAAAATCAATGTACTTTTGAGGTAGAAAATAATTAATGAAAAAAGGTCCTTTCAAATTAGATGAACAAATATAATAAGTCAAATCAGCTAAATAATTATTCGTTAGAAATAACTGTACCCTCAGGATCAATTAAAGATTGATCTGAGAACTGTACCATAATATTTGTACAACTTCTTGGTAACATTATTCAACATTAACATGGCACTAAACATGTCTTTCATATAAGTACATATTTTGATCCGTTGGAAGAAAAAACTTATTATTTAATAATTCCAAGGAAATTCGCCTTGCAAAATGAATGTATGGTAGTTCACCTGAACCATGTGTTGCATTTCTTGTGTCTGAAAGCCCATATGCTCCTCTAATACTAAGAGGATGATCAAACTGTGCCCCTATACACCTTAGTAGGTCCCATTAACCGTCTCCAATGTTTTATAGCATCTTCTCTAGCTAAAAATAAATTTCTGATGGTCCACTAAAAATAATTCATAAAACCATTCCTTTGATGGACAACAGTGAAACTTATCTTGAAACAAACCTAGTCATAGATGTCACAAGCCTATTATAAAAAATTTTCCATTATGTTCACTGTAGAAATTTTTTGCATCCTCCTGAGTGAGAGTTCGCCGTTTCGACTTCACGATTTTGAAATTAGATTCTATTATTTTATTTCGCGCACTGCACTTAACGCGACAGGGTTTTTGACTAGATGGGGTTTAATTATTGCTAAAGTTAATTCTAAACCATATTTTTTACTCATTGTGAAAATAAATAAACTGCATTCCAGAAAGTTTAAGCCATAAATATTATATACGGTTTTACATTATCGAACAGTAATCTCTATTCGGTGGAAAAGACAAAAGTATCCAAAAATTTCATATCAAAAATCAAATAATCAAAATATAAAAAGTACAGGTTAGTTTAGTTCAGTTCACAGAACAGAACGTTCACTTTAGCCATAGAAGAAGTTTAACGGAAAAGAAGTCTTCTTTGTTTGTGTGTTATGTATTCTGTGTGAGGAACTCCATTTCTCTGGTTTTTCGTGGTTTTTTCTATGCATTTTGCTGTTTCTGTGTTCTGTTCTTGAAGATGGCGGTGATGGCGCGCTTTACTCGAATTTGTGGTTATTTAGTGCTTCTTGAATTTCACGGTTTTTGCATTAATTATGGAATATATCCGTGATAAAACACATCGAATCTTTATGTGAGTATTCAAAGAGGATTTTTAAACTCAGTTAAAGCCCTAATTCAGTGCTTTTATAGTGGAAAAGCTTAACTGAATATTTTTTTAGTTTTGGGGCTCATATCTTTTACTAAGACAGACTGCCACCTGTTGATTTCACTAATATTATTCAGGGGGCCAAACGGTATACAATGACTCAATGAGACCAAATTTTGATCGATATCTGCTGGATCCCATAATTCAAATTATGATATAATAACATCGTCTTTATTTGAATGTTTAAATATACCATACATCCATTTACAGAACAAGGTGAAGTGTACCATAAGCTAGAACAACAAGTGACAAGAGGACAAATATGATTAGACCTAGGATGAATTCTACATGATCTGCAGTCAAAGTAAGTAGGTACATCTACTATTCTGTATTCACGAGAGAGAAAATATTCTTTATTGTCTAAGGCAATGTATTCATGATTATTAAGGTAAATGTACCAATTATCGACACTATAGTCGAAACTTGGGAATGTACAATGTTTTTCGTATAGTCATCAAATATTTTTTCACACATGAAAGCCAGTTTTGAACTCATTGTACCTTTATCTTCTCAAAACAAACACGAAATCGTGAACAGGAGGTTTTGATATTTAAAAAAAAATACAAATCAAGTTGAAAGTCAGATGTCCCAATTATCGACAGCTCTGGAATTGAAATTGAAATTGAAGACCACACTTATGACATCGGCGCGATTGGCTTTCTTTCTGCTGGAGTCATTCTTTTAATTTTTTCAAGTTGTTGACTTGAGTAAGGAGATGATACACTGGAATATTCATTCTTGTTTTAGAAGGGGGTATCAACCTCTCCCTCTTTCTGGGACGGTTCTCCAAACCATCGTCTCTATCTCCTATACAAAAACATCACAATCATTAATACTACTTTCACCACATTGAGAACAAATAACTGAAATAGATTATCATAACTGTCACTCCGCTCAGGAGAGCCTAAACATATTGAGCATACTGTAATAATATCATTACCTTCAGACCTAAAACTCAAATCAAAATCATCATTACAGTCATAACAAACAACAGTATTATCCTCCCTGTACTTACTATTTTCATTTTCGTTACTATTCATACTAGGAGCAATATCTAGGAATGCACTACGAACAAATTCGTAAGTCCTAGTTTCTTCGGGTTAGAGTTCTTCTTCTTCTCTGTGCGGTGCCTTACCGGCCGAACTGAACCTAGTTGCCATTGTTCACCCGCATTGTTCCATAGAGACTCAGCTCCTCAGACACGAAGACAGAAATGTCGCGAGCCTGCCAGGAGTGGTCCCTCTCACCATAGGAATAGAAGGTGTTGGATTTCCTAGGTGTGTTGACCTTAACTCAGTAAGGTTTCCCACAGTTGAACAAAATATGCTCAACCGTTTCATCAGTACTCATGCACCACCGGCATAGGGGCAGCTCGTCAATCCCATTCTCTTCAAATGCTTGTAAAAAGGTGACCAGTCAATGCACCAGTCACCAGACCAAGTTGTTCCCTCTCCAGCAACAGAAGCCTATTGACCTCAGATCGCGAGGACGGTCTCTCAATGAGAATCCTCGACCACCTCAGGCCCACCCCTGCGCTCCATTCCGAGAAAATTCTCTTTCAGCCAGTTCCTGAAGAAACTTCTGACAGATGTGCGACAGATTGCAGCGAAGGCTTCGGCACCAACAAATGCTAATCCGGCTTCCCGCCTAGCCAGTTCATCTGCCTTGACGTTACCAGGTATATCCGCATGAGCCGGACACCAGATTACTTTCAAAAAGTTATCAGGCCCAGCCCACACAGAGCTTTCCTGCATTCTTCTACCAAAAGAGAATCAACTCTAACATCGGATAGAGATTTCAGAGTTCCCTGGCTGTCGCAACATATGTAAATGTGCTGGCCAGAGTATCCCCTGCGAATATTTAATTATTAATTAATAATAATTATTAATTTAATATTCAAAATGGTTACAATTACTTAAATTTTGAAAAAAGTTTGTAACCAATTCAGAAATATGATTGCATCAAGTCTTCTCTCATCATCGCCTGAATTATTGAATTGGAGACGAATAAAACAGAATTCATAGTGTATAACATATCGGTCATTTGCTGCAACATTGTCATTACTCCAAAATTATAGTTCTTCAGGAAACCCATTTGAAGTTTTCAATATTGTCTAACTTGATTGAAAAACAGGGCAAAATAACAAAATGGGCTAATTTCTTTATGTTACGTCTAGTGTTTTACATAATACAAAGTATCTCGGCTAAAATGTATACTATTCAGATTAAATCTAGAAGGTCTTCTCTTTTATTATTGGCAATTTTTGGTTTTTGTTGAATGCCGGTTTCAGCACAATGTTATCTTTCATCTTCTCTTTATACTATCTACCACTTTAAATTCTGTATCTTCATAAGATGTTTGAAAAAAAATTTGAATTCTCGGTCTCAGAATTGAATTGAAATCTTTATTCAACATTAATAAAGATATTTTAGCACCTAAATAAAGTTCTTCAAAGGTAAAAATTATATTTACAACTTTTTATATACATATTTCTGGCAGATTTAAAATATTTACAACAATTCTTTGGGAATGTCTTAATCATCTTTTATGACATTATTTATCTGTTCTCACATAATCAAATATATTTAAATGGATGAAATATCTAAAGATTTTCATAGATAATAAATCATTGTGTTCACAACTTGTGAGCCTTATTCTGCTTTTCATAAGCCTCAGCAAATGCTTTAGAACTTTTTTTTGTGCAGATCAACACTCATTACATATTTCATAATAGCGTAAGCATATAATTTGAATTCTCGGTCTCAGAATTAATTGAAATCTTTATTTAACATTAATAAAGATATTTAGCACCTAAATAAAGTTCTTCCAAAGGTAAAAATTATATGTACAACTTTTTATATACATATTTTGGCAGATTTAAAATATTTACAACAATTCTTTGGTACATGTCTTACATCATCTTTTATGACATTGTTTATCTGTCTCACATAATGAAATATATTCAAATGGATGAAATATCTAAAGATTTCATAGATAATAAATCATTGTGTTCACAAACTTGTGAGCCTTATTCTTTTCTTTTCCAAGCCTCAGCAAATGCTTAGAACTTTTTTTTTGTGCAGATCAACACTCATTACATATTTCATAATAGCGTAAGCATATAATTTGAATTCTCGGTCTCAGAATTAAATTGAAATCTTTATTTAACATTAATAAAGATATTTTAGCACCTAAATAAAGTTCTTCCAAAGGTAAAAATTATATTTACAACTTTTATATACATATTTCTGGCAGATTTAAAAAATTTACAACAATTCTTTGGTACATGTATTACATCATTTTTATGACATTGTTATCTGTCTCACATAATGAAATATATTAAATGGATGAAATATATAAAGATTTTCATAGTAATAAATCATTGTGTTCACAACTTGTAAGCCTTATTCTGCTTTTCATAAGCCCAGCAAATGCTTTAGAACTTTTTTTGTGCAGAGCAACACTCATTACATATTTCATTAATAGCGTAAGCCCTACTCATTTTTTGGGAAAATTCATTGTTCACATAGAATAAGGAA
>CM024248.1:6281414-6389180 GCA_013421045.1 Propylea japonica | reverse complement strand
TCCTTTAAATTGGTATTTTTCATTATTCTAAAGTACTCCAACTAACAAATATGAGTATACCTCATCAACCTAGGGCCAAATCTACTTTTATTATATCAATTAAAGCATATTTTATTACAGTCCTCCAAAAATTTCCCATGTGTCAACTTGACTTTTTCCAAGCTTTTCATAGAAGGGTCTTTTCGTGGTCAAATGTTAAAAATCTTCAAGAAAGATATTCAGTAGTCGTGGATAAAGTATAGTATGCTACTCGCGTATAATGGCTGGTATTCACTCGGTGATTTGAACTTCAACTCGTGAATAATAGCTATCATTATACGCTCGTTGCATAATATACTATCATCCACGACTATTGTACAGGGTCTTTATAAATGATTGTAATAGCGCAGTTGGCTTTGGATTGCAGAATACCAATCTCAAACCAATCAGAGCATAATCCAAAGCCACCTGCGCTGTTACAATCATTTATAGAGACCCTGTATTATCTACCCATTATACGTCTGTTTGCTCAGCCATAATAATACGGTATTATCTACCCATTATATGTCTGTTTGCTCAGCCATAATCATACTGTATTATTATGGCTGATATAGATAATACAATAGTCTTGGATAAAATGATATTTCAAACATGTTGACTTTTTCCTCAGAGTAAGAAGTACTACTTACTCTGAGACTTTTTCAATATTTGTGTCAGAAATGTAAAAGTCTCCTAGTAATGTCAGAGAAAGTAGGGTCTATAGTATATTCAAAATTGAATGGGTATTATTAATGCCCATTAATATCACAAGGGATATTAATTATTAATGAGTTATTGTTCACTGCTGTCAGATGCTTCATTGATTCAGCTCCAAATTATATTTTTTAAATTGACTTTTCTTCAGTAGGTATTCTAAAGTACTTTAACTACCAAATATGGGGGTATACCCTGTCAATCGAAGGTCTAATCTACTTTTATTACATCATTTAAATCAATTTTTAACACAAATATACAAGACAAGTTCTCCGAAAATTTCCCATGTGTCAACTTGACTTTTTCGACACTACATAGTAATAGAAGGGTCTTGCACGGACGTCAAATGTTAAAATCTTCAAGAATATATTCAGTAGTCGTGGATAACGTATAGTATGCTACTCTCGTAGAATGCTGTTATTAGCTCGGACCTCATGAATAAAAAACTATCATCATTGTTTAAGGCCCTCCTTAAACAATTAGGACCTTAAACAATTCTATCATTACATGCTCGTTGCATATATATCTGTAGTCAAGAAAAGTTCTTCTCCAGGTTGAATAGCCCTTTGGCAAAGATGCCAATTCTATGGTCGCCATTTACCATCATGACTTTGGCGTAGCAATTTGGATTTATGGAATGGTTGGCGAAACGAATTTTATTACCTTTTCTTGTAGCATCAACTACAAAATCATTGTTGAGATTGAACAGAAAGCTGCACATGTATTTATCATAAACCTTTCTCCTTCTGGTCGCTTCATCTTGTGATATAATTTCTTTCTCGCAATATTCAGAAATGAATTCATTCTTTTGTGCACTATCTTTCAAAAAGATTCCCCATCCTGCTACATCAGAAGGTGCCATGAGAAGATGTTTATGCAAGGCTCTTTGAACACTAACATTCTTGCAGGTTATTTTGCTACTGTCAAATTGATCTGCACCACAAGTCTGACAGATCTGGATCACATTCTCTGACAGCCAAATAGCATGGGCACTGTTTTAGTGTTACATTGTACTTTGCATCTGCATCCTTAAATCTATTCTGGCAGTCGAGCTGCAATTGCAAGAATTTCTCACAAAAGTTTTGGGCTCCGATGCAAGGACAGTGAGCATCGCAATTTTGTCCAGGATGATCACAAGGAGTGAAGTTGTAGACTGGCTCAAAGAAGCAACAAGCAAAAATGGCTCATACGCCTATAACAATCAGAAGAAAGAAGACTGGGGAAATGGAAACAATCCTCCGTATCAAAAAGATAAAATATACTAGAGCGACCTCAACACGATTCGGTCCAACCAGAACAATCGAGGACTACAGAAGTCTTAGGAAATAGCTTGAATTGGAAAATATACCTATGACGACACATACACTCAGAGAAGAACGCGACCACTGAAAATAGTCGCCAAAGGAGTACCAACTGAATTTTCTATCGAAGAATCGAAAATGACCTCAAGGACAAGGGATACCCAACACCATAAATCTGCAGATGATCGGAAAACACGGGACAGAGGACCTACCCATGGTACTCATAGACATAGAGAGGAAATATAAATCGATTTACGAAATAGGAAGAATAAGAGGAATCGACGTAGACATGGAGGCACTGAGAAGACAATCAATAATCCAGTGCCACAGATCCCAGAATATGGACACGTCCAGAGGAATTGCACAGCAGAATATCGCTGCCATAAATGCAGCGAAAATCCACTCCACTCACCTGTGCGAGAAGGAAAAAACCACGCCTGCAAATGCGCCAATTGCGGAGGACCTTTCCCGGTGTAATGTACCCAACTAGGGTAGGTTCGGCCAATCGTCTATACCGTAGTAGGGATGGTGAATGATACACTTAGACTCATCAAAGGTGTTTATTAATTGGACATTTCACTGAATGACCATAGTAACATGTTATCGGACTCTCCTCTAAACAATTGATACTTGTTTATTTATACAATCCATTGTTAGTGTTTATACTTATAATAAACATAGTCGTCAATGGTTATCATTCAAAGATTACGCTACGCGTTATTTCAATAACATTTTAAGATGATGCGAGGTTGGAACCAGCCTTGCCGTCTCACGTATGGTAATTATACGGCTGTGTGTACTGACACCTACTACAAAACCAAGAATGATTTCAAAATACAGCAACATGAAGAGGGTACCAAAAGAGCGACGTATGTCCAATATGCGTGAAAAATGGGAAAAGCAATGAACTTTGGTGGTGATGTAGATCGTGTGGAACTTGGATTCATGCTGCTTGTAAGAAGGAGTCTCGCCAGAAGATCTAAATTCAGGTGTGGCATGATTGATATTACCCGCCTATGATCGACATTACCCTCCATAGCGATCGATATTAATCTACACTGAATATTCAGTCCCCGACAGCCCAACAGGTACATCTACCTCGAGAGCTCCGAGCAGGTACCAAAACGGTCCCTTTAAAATTTATTTACAAGTTGAATTTTCGACTTAGTGCAAGTTTTAAAATAAGTGATAGAGTGTCAGTTGCAGGAACGTCCATTAAAATTTAAAGGTCCATTAAACTCTTAATCCTCCATTATTACAAGGAACTAATGGAGGATTAAGGGTTTAATGGACCTTTAAATTATGGAAACCCCCACCGAGGAAACAACACATACAATTAACGCTGCAATAAAATCTTTCACTTCTGGGGTTTGTTTGACGGTAGCAAGTAAATATTCGAATATATTGGAACCAATACACTACAGGTGTTTCTATTAATTTTGTAGATGTTCACCATCATATAAATTTAATTATAGATACATGTGGAAAACATCGCTCCGGTGATGCATGCTTCGGAGAAATTTTTGCCAAAGCATCATCTATAGCTCAGAGTCTCAATATAGAAATTGTAAAACCACGAATTTGTGGTAGACCAATATACAGATCTAATTATGAAGCAGATTCAGCTGAAGATTATTTCAAAAAATCTATATTCATCCCATATTTAGATCATTTGATTTCAGCCCTTGAGACGAGATTCTCAAAGGAACATCAAATGCTTTTCTCATTGTTCAATATTTTGCGAAGAATTCAAAATTACTAGATATTGAATCTTTTCGCATCTAAGGTCGGAAATATGTACAATATTGCAAATTTAAGAAAGTGAGTTGAACATTTGGACTGAGTATTTATCTAAAGCACAAATGGATGAAAACAATTAAAATTGAAGATCTCATTGGACACTGTAAATTTTTTCCTGCGTCAAAGAATGCCTTATGCTTATCCTTACATTTCCATGTACTACTTGTACTATAGAGCGTAGTTTCAGCACTTTGCGCAGAATTAAAACCTGGATAAGAGCTACAATGGGACAAGACCGTCTTGTTGGTTTAGCGTTGTTGAGTATTCATCGAAATAGGATATTGAATTTTCCTAATTTTCAAATTTGACGAATTTTGTAAGAGTAACAGAAGGCTGATTTTTAGTTTAGAATAAAATAGACCTAGACTCTGTGGTAATTAATAAGGTTTTTATGTGTTATTTTTTTTTGAATTTATAATTTTTAATTTCATAATATATTTTGTTTGTTTATCATCTGGAGCAATCCTCTGTCATTCGTTTTTATTTTCGTTCCTTTAACTTGTTTCGAAAGAGTTATTCGTATTATTCTACATCACCTTATGTTATCTTTTCGAATAAAAGACCATAGAGCCACCGTAGACAGAATTAAAAATATAATTGGAAACAACTTCATATTAATACGGAAGAGAAGATACAAACAATTACACCGAAAAAGAAGCGTACTTCTACAAATTAAAAATTTATAACAATCCGACAAACGTTCCATACGTACACTACAAAGAACGATAAAACACACGCGTTCGTATTAAGGGGCCTTAATTACAACGCTGAAATAGATGATATCAAGGAAGAATTAATACAAGACTATAAATAGATGTAAAAAACATTTGCCTAATGAGGGGTACACACTACCTATACACCTATATCTCGTTGTTTACTGTGTTCCACGTAACAATGAGGCAACTTAGAAACACAGTGAGGACAATAAATACAACATACACCGTCCTACAGTGGGAAAGACAATATAGCCAGAAAAGGGCCCCATATGCAAAGATGCCAGCAGTGGGGACATGCAACTACCAACTGCTACAAAAACCACCGATGCCTAAAGTGCGCGGGCGACCACGCCACGAGCGAATGCGAAAAACCAATTAGTGAACCGGCTAAGTCAATACCTCTTCTAGGAGGTATTGGCTAAGTGCGTGAATTGCCAGGGAGACCACCGGCAAACACGCGTCCATTGCGAAGTCTATAAAAAGATTATTCTATCGCGAGAATCGCGTAGTCAAGAAAAAGTGCCAGTGCAGTGAAATATGTGAATGCGCCAATGGGAGGATGAGTTTACCGAGGTAACGCGGAGGCAGCAGGTGCAGTAGAAGTACGCAAGTGCAGTAGAAGCAGAGAAACAAGTTCCGTTGATCAGGCAGAACCAACCAATTAAACGAACCTCCTACACAAAATATTTATTTAGACCCGAAGCCCGGTACTAGTAAAGATGCAGACAGTGCCGACATGCGCACATACCCGTATGTTAAGTGATCGATATTCGACCCTTTGCCCTTTACCCTACGGTTAGCACGAAGCTGTACGAGAGAGGCAAGACTGGGCATTAAAAGAAATTCATATACTTTTTGTTCCGACATTATTTTGACTTGATTTCAGATTTCGAATATTTGAACCAGCTTTTGATAGAGGAAAATGCGAATAATATCCTTCCACTATTGGAACCGATGAAATTTAGCAAGTCCACTTGTGGATAACCTCGTGAACACACCTGATCAAAACTTTTCTGAATTAGAGAATCAGAAAATAATCTTTTCACACCAAGAAGGTTTTGTTCAATGTGGATTACGAGCAAACTATTTGCCTAATAAATCAATGGCATCATACATTAACGATTTAATGATCCAAGAAAGAGGAAATACGTTTTTGAGTATATGCCGTTAAAATGTGGCATATTGGACGTTAAACATGAAGGCATAAGGAGGAAAGACCTGCTGAAAAGCTACAACAGGACTAAGGACCAGAAAAATGGAACAGGTCAGGGACCTTCAAGGTTTTATTTTTTGAGGCTATTGATGAAATAGTTGGTAAAAAGCCCAAAAGCAGTTGCAGCCATTCCATCAGTAGCCTTGAAATGATTGCAAGGCCTGTTGAAAACGATGATACTTATTTTGCATTAATTAAATTAAGGTAACGAAGATTAAAATTTTTCAATAGTTGATGAAATCTTCCGGTCCTTGATAGAGCTCCGTCCGGTCCCGAATCCACCAAACTCCAGCCCGCAAGAAGAAAATGAGCCATAAAGAATTAAAAAGTGGAAAAAAGAAGAAATGGCGGATAAAGAGTTAAAGCACCACGAAATAGTGGCCCTAATTAAAGAAAGAAATGCTATCGAAAAAAGGAAGTGCGATTTACTAGAGAGGTAAGTGGGCAAGCAAACGGTATTAAAACTGCTCCGGTTAATATATTATACTATTGGCTTACTAACAGGAAAGGGTTAAAAGTGCTTGCTTTGTTGTTTCTTTTCTCTTTTTTAATAGTTTTGTGCGGTGGTGCCTTGGTATGCTTGCTGTTTCATATATTTTTTTATCCTGTGTTGCTTTGAAATGCTTGGATTGCTGTTATTTTTTTAAATGAGAATTCAAATCCTAAAGAAGATCTAAGCATTTATTTCCACGAGAAGGCCAAATTATGCCAAGATTGAATTTGTCTTTCGACGAATGAATGTATTTATGTCAAATTCTTCTTGTTTTTCGAGTTCATTTTCATCCTCTGAGAGATCTTGAACAATTCATCATATGTATGTAGTCTTTGTTTTCAGTATCTAAGTATCTATTGTTCAATAAGCAATTTGCCCAGTATTGTAAGACTGAATGGAGGAATTGGGCACATGTAAATTTCAACTGCAAATACCATTGAAATCGAAGGGCTACTGGAATTGTAGAAGGTACAGTAGCAAAACCAATACCAGCCAGTACTCACGATTTGTGATGTAAAGACGCTAAAGCTCAAGAAATTATTGTGTCTAGTTTGGACGAGAAGGTTATCACTCACATTTTGACATGCAAGTCGTCAGCTGAAATGTGGAATAACTGAAAAGTGTTGTGAAAATTAAAGGTCTCTATAAATGATTGTAACAGCGCAGTTGGCTTTGGATTGCAGAATACCAATCTCTAACAATCAGGGTCATAGCATGATCAATGATCACAGAATTCTGTGGTTTGCATAATCCAAAGCCAACTGCGCTGTTACAATCATTTATAGAGACTCTGTATCTGTTTATTTAGTTATTTAGACTCTGTATATGTACACCACGGCCTTCTAAAGACATGGCCGGGCGCCTCAAGCGGCAACGCCGCAAACGATCTTTGGAGGTATACCTCTCGCACGAGAGATACGATATTTCGAACGCTCAATTTTATTTCCTGATGTGTGTTGTTGTTTAATTTCACTTAAAAAGAAATTTGTTTATGAAGCATGAAGTTGGTTTGGGCTTCTTCAGTATGACTTGGATACAGGCCGGTTTACATGATGTACAGTGCCTTGTACTTTATTTAAGCGAAGCTCTCTGATAACCTAGATCCAAATTTTTCAACAGTTGATGAAAATGTTCCGGTCCTTGATAGAGCTCCGTCCAGTCCCGAAATCCACCAGCTCCAGCCACCAAGAAAAAAATGAGCCTTCAAGAGTTGAAAGGGAATATATTGAATTAAAAAAGAAGGATTGGCGGATAAAGAGGTAAAGCACCAAGAAATAGTGGCCCAATTAAAGAAAGAAATGCTATCGAAAAAAGGAAGTGCGATTTACTCGAGAGACTTGGCAAGCAAAGGGTATTAAAACTGCTCTTATTAATATATACTATTTGCTTACTAACAGGAAAGTTTTGAAGTGCTTGCTGTTGTTTTTTTTTTTTTTTGCTTTTTCAACATGGTGCCTCGTAAAGAGAGCCAATAGAACCATCAAGACCATGATAGCACAATTCTGTGGAAAGGACCCATATAACATATGCGGCACCGGCCTGGTGTCATCTGAAACCGTGCCGACACGACCTTTACAAATTTTCCAAACAGAATGCTGAGGCTGATTACTAACAGGGATAGATACACTAGAATCACAGAGCTACATGAGCTAGCGAATATTGAAACAATCAAATCTCACATAGATAGAATGTCCGAGAACTTCTAATAAAATGAGATACGTGAGCGATCCCGTTAACAAATAACCTTGACTAGAAGGAACTCAAAAAGTGTAAATGAAAAACATCCCCTTCCCTACGAGCATTTACCTATATTTAATAGGAGACACATAACCTACAACAAAAATAGCTAACCTGTAGCTACTTGTAATTGTTATTGTTGGTTTTTTTATTGTCATTGTTATTCTTTTATATTTTATTTGTTGATACTTGAGCCCAGAAAACTGGGAAACATGAAAACAGTTTTTTATCAATTATTTCCTGTGGATACCATCAACCTAATTATTAACCCTAACAACAAGAAAAAAGAGTCATAATGTTCAGAAGGCCTTCAGCCAATAAATATTATTGTAGGTAAATCATGTATAGCAACTACTGAAATATAAAATTACGAAAATGATGTAAATTATTTATGTACATACTTGAAGATAATAAAGAATGTTGCTATGCTATGCCATGCCGGTGGTCCCGGGTTCGAATCCCGGCATAGTCATGGATGTTTGTGTGTGGTCACTCAAATAGTAGACTTAAATAGTCACCACTAAGAGGCTGGGTACATATCCTAGAAGGATGAGCCCAAAAAAGAGAAACGTTTGAAACGTTTTTCGTGGGATTACAAAATTGGCGAATTAACTTTCGCTATTAATTCGCTGGCGTTCTCTCTACTTTGGAGAGAAATCCGCCCAGAAGGCGAAAAACAAGAAAAAAAAAAAGACCTAATGGATTCCAATGTCGGAACGATAGATTGGAATAAGAGGAAAAAAGTGGTACTAAACCATAATAAGTCGCCTAATAGACGTCTCCATTAAAATGCATGGATTCTGATGAAGGGTACTGGAAAAATATATCGCAGTTGAACTCCCGACGAGAAATTGCTCAAAGTTACCTCACAAATCTGGGTTCCTCCAAAAAGAGGTGGACGTTTGTCATCATCCTTCTCAAACGATTTCCGTGTGAATTTCGATGTGAGATCTGTTAAAGTTGGCAAACCTTCCTTAATTACATACTATTCTATGGTTAAACTTTTGATATTCAATACAGAAGTAAGTTAAGTGAATAATTTGGATTCTGATAATTGAATGTTTTGACGACACGTAATAAAATACGTAATTGTAAACTTCTTATATAATCTAAATAATCTACAATAAAATATAAGTTCTGAGTTTTCTGGTGATGCTCTTTCAATCCTAACAAGATCTGACCAATTGAGTCATTTTGTGAAAATATCCAAATAACAAGAGAAGACGCTTTGGCAGGGGAAAACTGTAAAAGCGTAGGACTTACTCAATGTGCAAAGTGTCAAGTTGGTTTATGTATTTCATGTTTCATAAAGTTTCCATACTCGCTAATTATTATATGATAGAGAATTCCATAAAATGACCCCTCAGTTTTAAGGAACCTAGAGTAGATACATGCAACACATGCGACCTGCTCAGAATGAAAATGAGAATAACTGAAGGCGATGAAAAAAAAAGTGCGAGTTGGAATTAGCTGAACACCACGCAGACGCTGATAAGGCTTATGAAGAAAAAGAAAAGATAAAAATATGCAAAAGGAGATGAAGCAAGCTCTGCTACATGTTCGATCTACAGCATGTCTACTACCTCCTATGCTTAACACTTCATTGTAATGAAAACAACATTTAAAACACTCACAACCTCAACTTGTAAGTTTTTGTAAAGAGCATTTGTATTCCTACAGGCTAATGTGTAAAATTATTTTTTAGCTGCTCCTGATGAAGGAAATAAACGTATTCCGAAAGCTAGAGCTCAGAAAAAAGAGTACACTGGTGTTTCTTTGACTGCTCCCCCAATATACATACCCAAGTCATTATTAATTCAGTCGATATACCTATCAGATTATCAGCTTAACACTTTTCAGTTGCCTTTTATAAAAGCAATTATGGACATTTAACCTAACTCTTCACGAGAGTGGTGATGGAAATGTGAAATGCTACATGGGCATGAAGCTGAAGGTGGCCGTGGAGGAAACCAAATTGCCACTTGCATTTTTAACCCTGGAACTGCACACTTGGGTCTCAGAAACCCAGAGCAGCATTCATTGCAATGTGACATGCGCATGAGTGGTTTATTTGTGTCGCCATTCCATGTAAAATTCAGTCCAAATTTTGTCGAGTTAGAATACGGGTCGTTTGCCGCATTTGAGCGAAACAAAAAGGTAAGATAACGCCAATATTTAACCATGGGCACGCCAGACCCAAGTGTGATGTTTATGCTCGTTTTATTTCAACTAATGTTTTACGTTTCGTTTAGCACAATGGCTTCAACTAGCCAACAAATCAGGGAATATCGTCTCCATTAACTGAGGCAGAATTGCAGAGGGAGGCAGACAATCTATGGGAAAATGAGACTGAAAGTGAGATAGGTGATGATTGTTTGGAGGGGAAGATTCTGATGAAGATTATGTTGAAGAGCAACTATCAGACGCAACAGTGAACAGAACCTGACCATATTGCTCTTAAACGTTGCAAGTTTGAAAAATATCCCATACTATGAATATTGTAATTAAGAAACCAAGCAAGATACTTGCGGAAAATGCGACAAACTGAAAATAAAAATCAACTTATCGACTAGTGTCGAAGAAAAAGCAAAATTTCAAGATGAGTTAGATTTACACTTGAAAGAGGCTGACGATTATTATAAGTCGAAGTCAGAAGATAAGAGATTATCAAAAAACGACAGATTGAAGAAAACCATCACATTTGATCTACGGCAATGTCTACCCACTCCTTATCTATCATCTGGCATAACATTTTATTTAGACAGTTATGGACATTTAATTTAAAAGTTAACGACTGTGATGTGGAGCGGGCCCTCTGTTTTATGTGGCATGAAGCTGTAGCAGGCTGAGGAGCAAATCAAATAGCATCATGCTCACACCAGTTTCTTAATAGCCTTCCCAATTACTTTGAGGAGATAACGCTGTATTCAGAATATTGTACGGGTCAAAATAGAATGCCCATATTGTGCAGATTGAAGAAAACCATCACATTTGATCTACGGCAATGTCTACCTACTCCTTTCTATCATCTGGCGTAACATTTTAGTTGAGGCAGTTATGGAAATTTAATTTAACAGTTCACGACTGTGATGTGAAGCAGGCCCACTGCTTTATGTGGCATGAAACTGTAGCAGACAGAGGAGCAAATCAAATAGCATCATGCTTATACCAGTTTCTTATAGCCTTCCCAATTACGTTGAGGAGATAACGCTGTATTCAGAATCTTGTACGGGTCAAAATAAGAATGCCCATATTGTTGCAGATTGAAGAAAACCATCACATTTGATCTACGGGAATGTCTACCTACTCCTTATCTATCATCTGGCGTAACATTTTAGTTGAGGCAGTTATGGAAATTTAATTTAACAGTTCACGACTGTGATGTGAAGCAGGCCCACTGCTTTATGTGGCATGAAACTGTAGCAGGCTGAGGAGCAAATCAAATAACATCATGCTCACACCAGTTTCTTAATAGCCTTCCCAATTACGTTGAGAAGATAACGCTGTATTCAGAATCTTGTACGGGTCAAAATAAGAAAGCCCATATTGTTGCAATGTATTTTTGTATACTGCGATCTAAACCAACAAATCCAACACCTAAAATATTAAAGCGCTAGTTTTGGTACCAGAGCACACCCATAGGGACTGGTATCAATTGGTTCGATGTACAGTCAAACCTTTGCAAGTGAACTAGGTAAGCGAGAAAACTCTTTGAGTGAATGTAATTGCCTGGTCCCGTCATTTTTAGCCCCTGAAACCCTTTGTATGAGAAATAGAAGCCTCTATAAGAGAAAGTCGTAAACCACCAGTTATATTTGTGCGACCCGAGGTGCGGCCTCTATAAGTAAGACTGCTATTTATCTATAACTCTATAAGCGAGAGTCAAGCATGGAGGTAGTTCCCCGAAAACTACACATATGTTTTCGGGGGAATTACCTAACATTGTCTCTGCGGGCATTTGGCCCTTACTTTCGATACAGTCGATGTTTTTTTCTCACCGCAGTTGATATCAAGAGCGAAAAAAGCTTCGGTCCAGTGCCATGTCTAAAAGAAAAAACAAGTGAAAAACTTAGAATCGTTAATGCGTTTGAGTGTGGAAAATCGCGTAATGAAATTCAGAGTGAGTTTGGTCTACCAGAATCCACTTATTATAAAATCATCAGTCAAAAGACACTATTAAGTCTCAGTGTTCTGAAGGACACGGAAATATTAAGAGGAGTCGACATTCCGAGTTTCCTGACATTGAGAACTGCCTTTTACAATGGATCAAACAAACCCTCAACAAGAACATTCCCATAGATGGACCCTTGTTGAAACAAAAATCTAAAGACTTTGCCACAAAATTAGGAATTCAGAACTTTTCGGCTAGCAATGGCTGGCTAGAAGGTTTTAAAAGACGTCATGATATTGCTTTCGAAAAAGCCGCTGGAGAAAGTGGATCTGTGGACCAAAGCGTTTGTAACCGATGGACCATTTGGTTTCAAGTCGTTTCAGGTTGAAACGCATCCAGTAATTTCTAAAATGGAAAATCCACAAGAAGATAATCCACGTCCACCCGAAGGGGAAGAGAAATAATAAATATCGTCCCAAGCAGCAAAGGTACGCGGAGCCAGTTCCAGAAGAAGCCGTAAAGGATCAGCCAAAACAACAACAACGAGTACAACCTAAGGCAGGACTAGCGAAGACCGCAGGACATAAGGGCAAAGGAAACTTCACACCAAAGAACCTAGCCACAGAGACCTCTCACATTAGGAATGATCCACTAGTGACAAATGCAACGTTACTCGACGGTTATACCTCGATGACACCAGGCAACAGCTTGGAATACTCAATAGACACATCGCAACTATCAACGATAGCACGAGATTTATATCTAAATATATCAAAAGATAAAAAAAAAAAACATTAAGACTGAAGAACTACCAGGATTCTTGAAAGGGTATGATCCAAACGACATTTACAATGCGGACGAGACTGCTCTGTTCTTCAACATTTACCTTTGAGGGCGAAAATTGTCATGGTGGTAAACTAAGTAAGGAACGTCTTACTATCCTTCAATGTGTTAACATGACCGGTACTGATAAGATGCCTCTCCTAATGATAGGGAAATCAAAACAACCTAGATGTTTCAAAGGTGTCAAGACTTTACCTGTTGAACCACTGATATAGTACGTTTGTCCGTACAACCGGTGCCTGTAGTTAGTCTGTCCTTCATGGTGTGTAAATTCATGGTCAGACCGGAAGGCTGATGCAAACCAATGCTATAGTACGTTCAACCGAATAACATTCCTGCTCCTTAGTGCCTGTAGTTAGTCTGTCCTTCATGGCGTGTAAACTCATGGTCAGACCGGAAGGCATAACCGAACCAATGCTGTAGCACGTTCGACATATCCTGTTCAACCCTCTAATTTCACCTGGCCAAACCCAACCTGTTTAGACGTGAAACAAGCAAAGTGGTAGACAACGTGGTGAATTCTGGGACTGAAAGAATATCGGACAAATATAACCGTTGTGCACTCTTATACTGACCCCTTTTATCCCTGATATTATCCTATATTTGAATTCACCGTTTAAATTTAACCCATCTTCTATTCTGGCTGACTCGTACCGGGAAAATATTTGTTTCTTATGAAAGTGCTCGCGGTCAGACAAAACTGACCAATCTTATATTTTGTATTTATTTCATATAGCGCCTTATATCACTGTATTTTTGTATAACTATTTTCGCTATTTGAATAAATTGTGTAAATTACTCTATTTCTGATTTTCTCTGTTATCGCTAATATCTTAGATAACGAAGAACTCTGTCTCTGACTAGCAGCTGCCCTGGTAGGTTTGCTATTCTCCCTTATAAGAAAAAAGAATAGCTGGCGCTCGAGGTAAGTTTCACCGAGAAAACCACGTTACAGCGCATAACACAAAAGCTTGGATGACGAAAATATTAAATATTATTCAAAGATTGGTTAAGAAAGGTCAACAAGAACATGAAGATTAAAAACAGGAAAATCCTGCTTTTCATTAACAACTGTGCTGCCCACACTGACTTACCAACATTTGAAAACGTAAAAGTCATGTTGCCTGCCTACACGGTGGTGTACCTTGATCTAAAGGTTGAAGTTGGCTCACCAGCCAACTTCAACCTTTAGATCAAGGTATTATTCACACATTCAAACGCTTTTACCGCAGAGAAGTTGTTCAACACATCCTTACCTGTCTCGAAACAAATAATAGCCATGATATTAACGTACTCCCAGCAATGAAATGTGCAAGGAGAGCATGGTTCAAAGTAAGTGACGTTACTGTCAAGAACTGCTTTAAGAAAGCTGGATTTTGTATCAGCACAGATAAACAGGAATTTATACCTGAGGATAATGAAGTTGAAACTGGATCTAGCAATGAGGGCCAAGCTTGTGTGTCAAGATTATACTGGTGATGTGTTAACGGCGTTGACGCCAACTTTGAAGATTTTATATTGTGTTTATCTATTTTGAGTGTGCATCTTTTGAAATTCAAAATGGTTTACGGAACATATTATATGGTGATGCAAAATAATATATAGGCCAACCCTGAACCTGAGAAAATAGAAATGTAGGTCTTGAAACTCGTATCAAACTCTGTTTCTCATTGCTTTTTCATTTCAATGCTCTCAAATGGATATAGTTTTCTAGCCAAAGAGATATTGATCTCAGCAGCTGTTACAGAATATGCGGTCAGCGGTGAGCATTTTTCTACAGATCAAATAAAAACAAATAGAAAAGCACTATCCTGTTGAAATTTCCATTGTTTCTTAATTCCATCTTCAAATTGTGGTTTATTTTTGATTGCTTAGATAATTCGGTAACTGATATGTAAGAAAAGTGTTGATTTGTATTCAATATTGTATTGTATTCGATTTTTTGTGAGTAATGATTTCTAATAAAACTATAGCAATACAATATCGTATTTCGTAATGGGTTAACCCATTACAGCCCCGTGGCAACTTGTTGCCACGGCGCATTCGACTACATTCTATGCGCACGCGCATAGATATTGAAGTTCCATTGGTAAATTCCGGTCAGTGATATGTCCTGTCTTGAATAGCACAAACGTCAGTCAGATATTGTCAAACAGTGAGTTAGTGTATAACGATCAATTCATTTTAAAACATGTTGAGATGAGAAATGTTGTTAAGCAATTCGCAATACTAAAGTTTATCTAGTGCCTAATAGATGACGCTATTGTTTTTAATGCGTCTGTTAACACAGCCATCGAAGTTAGTTGAATGTAGAGTCGAATGCGAACAGCTAGCTAATGTAAAACTGGATTTTGTGAAGAATAAGTTACTATCAGAAGAGGAGCGTATTAACAAGAACTCTGGGAATACTTCAGGTCCAGGTGTAGCTTTTGCAAGTTTCAATTCCAGGAATGTCAAAAACCGAAATTATAAAGGTGGATTTTGTCAAGGTCAACAAAGTCAGCATAAGGTACGTGATGAAGCCGCTAGAGGAATTTTTCGCGGGAAATCTGTTAGTGATGGGCAAAACCGAATTCTTTCATAAATCGAAAACCGAATGAACGAATGAATTTGAGAATCGAATGTATTCGAATGATTTTGCATATGTGGGTCAAACCTCACAGCGGCTAAAAAACCGAGTCAGCTTACACAAGAGTGATATCAAGAAGAAAAATGAAAGGTGTGCGCTGACAAAACATTCAGTAGAAAAGAAACATGAAATAGATCTGGATGGTGTAGAGATTTTAGACAAGACAGCCAGTTACAACAAGAGATTAATAATGGAGATGATACACATACAGCGAGAACAAAATAGCATTAACAAGAAATCAGATGTACAAAATTTAAGTAATATATACCTTAGAACATTAAAGAGATGGAATGGCAAATAAACAAATTGTTGTTGTTCAATCACTAGAGAGAGATAGAGGCCTAGTGTCGCCAATCACAATTGAGCTAGCAAAATTCGTAACGTTGCCACATCAATTTTCATTACGTATAAATGAGATATTTCAAAAATCAAACTGTCGAAATACAGTATTGATTTTCTGATATTTGAAGAATTTGAATACGGGTATTTCAATTTTCGTTGGATAAATATCGATTTCCACCTAAATTAAAAAAAAAACCACGATCAAGATAAAAATTTTCCTGAAAATTCAGATAATTTGTCGATGTGGCAATGTGCAAAAGATTACAAATGTTTACCATCTGTCAATGATGTCAATTCTTTCTCGCTTGTCGACCACGTTGTTTCGCTAAATTTGGATTATTCAAGGGTGTTATTATCTTGTTATATCGATTCATAAGTTTAAGAAGTGAAAAACAATGCCTAACAAGTGCTTTTACTGCGGTTTCACTTATATTGTGGGAGGTGAGGTTAGTCTTCACAGGTGAGTACCATGCATAGTCGTGCAGAATGTTTTTGTTAATAGCGTTGGGTATTAATATACCTATATCTACACTTAATGTGAATACTGAAAATGAAATGTGTTTCAAGACTGCCTGCCGATAAAGGAGAACGGGAAAAATGGTTGAAGAGAATTTCTTGGGAGGAGCCGCTTTTGGAAGACAAAATATATTATCTTTGTTCTACTCATTTTTCTGAAGGTTGCTTCAGGAAAATAAACCTAAGAAAGAATCTTATCCCAGGAAGTTTGCCTTTGGAACTAACTTCGTAAGTTCAACACAAAAACTTTCCTCACAATTTGTCATATTCATAACCTCTTTGCAACAAAATGGTTTCCATAGACCTAATAAGAATAATAGTAATTATAGATCTATGATGGTTTCCCAGATTATGTGTAACTGTTGCTTAGTCTAAATATTCTGCTCGGCGTGCACTTCTTTTATTATGCTCTGTTCTTCAAGAGGGAGCAAGAAGTGCACGCTGAGCACTCATATTCAGACTAAGCATGTGTACCTATATAATCTAAACAAATTTGTAGGGCCTCCTTAGGAAAGGATGAAGCTGCCGAGAGACAGAATTCACCGGAATCCGAATTGGATTTTGTGTTTCAATCTCCAGCTAGAAAGCACCGGCGGTTTGATACTTCACCCACCAATGATTATAATACTGGTTCCGATGATGATAATGATGATTCAGAAAAAACATTAACTCTAACCTCTCCTTCAAAATGTGAATCAATCAGTTCGAGTGCCACTTCATTCTCAGGAGAACGAAAAATAGCCAAAATGAAGTAAGATATTAAACAAAAAACAATACTCCTTCTTTAAATTTTTTCTTTATAGAAAGAAGCGGTTTCTCTCAAATCCTCGATATATTGGGGATTATTCAGACCATCATTTGAAGAACCCTATGCTGAGAAAAAATTTTTAAAGTTGGCTCAAAGAACTACAGCCAATTTAAGGAGCAGAAATATACTCTTACAAAGACAGGTGAACCGACTTAAATCATCTATAAGTAATTTACGAGAACTGACCAAAAATATTCATCAGAATTTTTCGGTAGATAGAGATATGGAGAGTGCATTAAATGTAAGGGAAATACTAGATATCTTAAGATCTCTGTGCAATGTCCAACTGATTTTTAATTTGATTTATATGTATTTGATACGTTTAATTGAATATCTATTGAAACTTCATCTGGGAGGATTCGTCATTTTGTGGAAAACTTTAATGGGTTTTCACACGCCAATAGACAAAAAACTAAAAAGCGGTTCTTAAGATTTATTCCTTTTAGTCTGATGAACTAAGCTGATATAGATTCTGAAACGTCACATATTGTATTGTACATATTCCTTTTTTCATTTCTGGTTTATTGTTAGGCAACATTTTTTCAGAACTGATCTGCTCCTGACAAATTAGTTCAAAAAGATATCGCAGGAGCACTTCCACTATTCAAATAAAATTTTAATTAATTCTGTTCCAGAGACTGGGAGTGAAAACCCATAAAACTTTTCCACAAAATGTTTAATTTAACGTTTAATGTGATAATCTTAATTTTAATATTAAGATTTGTTTGGATCTGTGTGCAATGTCCAACTGTGATTATCAATTGTATTAATATGTATGTGATAGGTTTAATGTGATAATTGTAATTCAAGATTTCTTGAGATCTCTGTGCAATGTACAACTGTTATTTTGCAATTTGATTAATTAGGTATGTGATGGGTTTTATTGAATGTTTAATGTGATAATCGTAATTTCAAGATTTCTTGAGATGTCTGTGCAATGTCCAACTGTGATTATCAATTTGATTAATATGTATGTAATAGGTTTAATTGAATGTTTAATGTAGATAATCGTCATTTCAAGATTTCTTGAGATCTTTGTGCAATATCCAACTGTGATTTTCAATTTGATCAATATGTATGTGATAAACCTGGCTTACAGGGTCAATATTCTTGAAGCAATATTATTGACGACAATACATTTTATTCTATTTATTGTTTCAATGTACTTATACGTTCAGTATATTGATCAATATTCGTTATTGCTTCAATATTATTGACCGTGTAAGGTGGCCTATAGGTTTAATTTTATTTCAGTATTTCTTGAGATCTCTGTTCAATGTCCAACTGTGATTTTCAATTCGATTATTTTGTATGTTTTTGTTTTTTTCTCTGTTCCTCTGTCTTTGTAATCTCTTGGGTGTTTTTTGGAACATAAATTCTAAATAAATAAACAAAAAAATTAATTCTAGGTGTCTACTTCTGGTCCAACAAGGCAGATCTTAGAAAAATTACTTAGGGGTCCCAAACGACAAAAATATTCTGAAGAGCTGAGGGCATTTGCTCTCACACTTCATTATTATTCTCCTCGAGCTTATTCATATGTGAGAAACACCTTCAATAATACTTTGCCTGCACCTCGTACCATGCGAACATGGTACAATAAATTGGATGGTGGGCCAGGTTTCAACAAATTAGCTCTGAAAGGCATAAAGGATAGAGTAACTAAAGCAAAAAATAATAAAAAAGACTTGGTTGGTGCTCTCCTGATGGACGAGATTTCCATAAGAAAAATGATAGAGTGGAACGAAGGCAAATTTAAAGGGATTTGTGACTTTAAAGGTTACATCGGGAAGCAAGATCATGAGATAGAAGAAGCCAGGGAAGTTTTAGTTTTCATGATTGTTTTTTTAAATGAAAACTATAAGGTACCTGTAGCATATTTTTTCACCAACGGTGTGGTTGCCGAAGATAAAGCTTCTATTTTGCTTAAGTTACTTGAACAAATAGAAAATACAGGACTTAGAGTAGCAACTATAACCTTTGATGGCTTATCATCAAATTTAAAAATGGCCGAGATTCTAGGAGCAGACTTTTCCAATCCGAGTTCTCTGAAAACCTATTTTTCCTACCCACCTGAAAATGATCACCGTCAGATTTATTTTATATTAGATCCAAGCCATATGATCAAATTGGTCAGAAACACGCTTGGGTCTAAAAAAACTTTCATTGATGACCAAAAGGGCCAGATAGAATGGAGGCATTTAGAAAATCTTGTTAACTTCCAGAATAACCAAGGACTTCATGCAGCTACCAAGATTAGACTTAGACACATCAATTATGCAAAAGAGAAAATGAAGGTGAAGTTGGCCACACAGACACTGAGTAAAAGTGTATCAGATGCTCTAACTTACCTTGAAAGAGATTTAAAAATCTCCACCTTTTTTCATTCAAAAAGTACCGCAAACTTCTGCGAAATATTCAATAATTTATTCGACATCTTTAATTGCAGAAATTTATATTCTAAATCAATTTATGGTAAAGCTCTTTCTTCAAATACGCACAATTTCATTTTTCTTTTTTGAATAAGTCTTACAGTTATATTACTAATCTGAAGTTAGCCAATGGGAAAAATTTGATAAATACTGATGTTAAGACGGGATTTTTAGGATTTCTTATCAATATAGCCAGCCTTGAATGGTATTTACGAAGATTTTATTGATTGCCAGAATCCACCTCTAGATTTCTTATTGACATATAAGCTATCCCAGGACCATTTAGAGATCTTTTTCAGCTCAATAAGAAGTAGAGGTGGATTTAATAATAATCCGAGTGCAAGACAGTTCGAGGCTGCTTTCAAAAGACTGCTGTTACACAATCACGTGAAAGCTTCAAGCTCTGCTAATATTACAAGCATCGATAATACCATTTTACTGCCCCTCGACGATAGTACTAATCATTCGGACAATAGCCCTCAAATTTTTAAAACGCCTGCTGTAGGGGACCATATATATGCTGTAAATTCCAAAAATTGGCATCTGAGTGAATATACAGAGGATGTTGTGGTGTATATTGCAGGATTTGTGTTGAGAAAAATCGTTAAAAAATCAATTGTCAGATTTGTATATCAATACTGCAATCTAACAGCAAAGAGTCAAAACTGCTGTTGAGAAAGACCTTGGGAGGTCTATCTAATGCCTCACATTTTGTTGTAAATATTTGTAGAGAAGCTGAAAAAACATTTAGGTGGGCGGAAAAAGTTTTTCAAATATTTGACAAAAAATATTCGAATTTGTTGCCCCGTTTAGTCCTCACCACCTTGAAAAGTGTTGATACAAATTTGTTCGAGGTATTTAGTACACACCTGTATGATGATGAACCAGAAAGGAATCATGGTCCTGCATTAGCAAAGGCAGTATTAGAAGAATATTTCAATTTGAGAATTCACCATGAATTGAAAAATCGGGGAAGTAAAAGGTTGGACTCAAATAGATTGAGGAGTAGATTAACTAAAACAATTATATTTGTTAATCAATAGATATAATATATAATATGTTCCTAATGTGTTTCTTCTTCCACACCATGTTCAATTTAATAAATTATGTTGTTTCTCATTTACTGTTAGCCGGGCCGCACACCAAAGAAACATGAAACGCGAAGCAAGAAACATGGAACATTTACATTCATAAAAACACCTCGAGTCTCATTTTATCAATGGAAACTGTTTCATGTTTCTTTGGTGTGCGGCCCGGCTAACAGTAAATGTTTGTTTGGTAGAAATGAGATGAAATAAAATTCAAAACTAATTTTTTGTAAGTAATGCTTTCTGGACCTATCCTTGGAACATAATTAGCATATTATTATTAGGTATATATAAATTTTCCGGATTATACAATTACCAAATCACTTAAGTGAAAAATGAACATTCTATTGCAATACACGGAATAATTTTCACGAATAAATCACAATATAAACTATCTTTGAATATTAATGGCTAATTTCCAACCTCAGGATATAATATATATATTTATTTTCGAAGTTTCGAGCTTACAGTATAAAATTCTGTTACGCCACTGCCTCAGTGTCGCTTCAAACAGAGAGCGACGAGTGTATGAACCAAAACAAATATCCGTAGCAGGGACCTGAACCAAACCGAACCCGAACCCAAAAACCGGATTAAACCCCTAAATTTTGGCAAACCCGGAGTGAACCTGAACCTTATGATTTGAACTTCCCGAACCGTGAACCCGAACCGAACCTTAAAAAAAAATGCAATACTCCGGTTCTTTCCCACAGCACAGAGGCCAAATATCTCTATAGAATACATAAAGAAATTATTCTTCTTTCCTCGAATTTATGGTTAGAGCACAAAATAACTGAACTGGTCTATCTATTTCTGTGATTCACATGTATGTGATGTATCAACTTGAAAATTTAAATTTTCTTCCTGAACTTAGAACTTATTCGAATCGCTCATCGCTGTGGCTTAGGCTTGTAAGCATAAATTTTTTATCTTCGAAGAGTTCAAAGCATGCAGCATGGGCAAAGAAAAGAGTGAAATTTTTAAATATTTTCAACACCTTAAAGAAGAAAACAAATCGGTGTGCAATATCTGTAAGGTACAAATGCAGGGAAAACACGCATCAAACTTACAAAGACACATCCAGAGGAATCATAAAGAAGAATACAAGTTATACATAGGCGAAAAAAGTTTTTCAAAAAGACCATCGTCATCGGCAGAATCTTCGGGTAGTGCTGGTGCTGGTTCAATGAAGCAATTGAAATTTGAAGATTTAACAGGTGTTAACATCAAAATTAGTATAAAAGCAATAAAAAATGCTTGTGTAGAATTAGTTTGCATAAATGGAAGACCTATTTCAGCAGTAAATGATAGTGGATTTCGTAAAATATTGGGTATTAAATACAAAATATATTTTTTTCAAACTTTATAATGACTCGGTTTATTAAATTTCTAGACCCAATTTTGGATGGACTGAAACAGAAAATCATTGTAAACGAATACAATGTGAAAACTTGGATAACAGAGAAGGCAGAACATATTATTTCTCAAATAAAAGAAGAATTAAAGAATACTTTAATATGCTTAAAAGTAGATGGAGTTACAAGAATGGACAGATCGTTCTTAGGAATCAACGTCCAATATATTAAGAATGGAAGAGTAGTGGTAAGAACTCTAGGCCTTATTGAATTAAAGAATCGACATACAGGTGAATATCTGAAGGAAGTTATTCTGAAATGTATAGGTCGCTTTGGAATTTCTCCAAACAATTTATTAAGCATTACGACAGATAATGGCAAAAATATGCTAAAAGCAGTTTCTTTACTGAAAGATGAAACTGAACAGGTAGAGTTCTCAGAAGAAATGGAAATTTATGATGATAATATTGAAGACCATGACACTGATCCAACTGATATAATAATTCAGCAACAAGAATTCAGCCACGGTGTTAAAGGCTTAAGATGTGCAGCCCATACATTACAATTAGCAATTTATGATGGCATAAAATCTGATGCAGAAACACAGATAATTATTGAAAAAGCTAGAACATTATGTAAAAAACTCAGAACACCTAATATGACACCACTCTTGGCCAAGTATGGCCATCTTAAACCAATTATTGACATGCCAACCCGTTGGAGTTCAACATATTTAATGCTTAAAAGGCTTTTAACATTCAAGGAGTTCTGTAATGATATGGCTCATTCTAACCCTGATATGTTCTTAACTAACATCGAGTGGAGCCAAATTGACGTCATTTGCCAGATTTTAGAGCCATTAAAATTTACCACAGATGTTTTTCAGAAAGAACAATTGTCATTAGGTATAAGTATTGAACAGTAAATGTATGTATTGAGAATTTATTTCGAGTTTTGTTGCAGGAGATATGTATGGGGCCTGGATAAGATGTGGATTAGAAATAAAAAAGCTAATGAAATATGCACTAGCAGAAAAGTTATTGAATTTTATGAAAGTAAGAGAAAAACAGCTTTTAGATAATGAATTGTTTAGTGCAGCTTTATACTTAGACCCTAGGTACAACCGACTTTTATCCAAAGATCAGATTTTTCAAGCTACAAGACTTTTATTACACACCTGGAAAAGAGTTACAAATTTAGAGAAAGACGAAGAAGATGAACCAGAAAATGAAATACAAATGGTTGAAGTTTACGATGATGATGATGATGTTGAAAACTTCATTAAAGAAAATAGTGGTCAACAATATTGTGCTTTGGAAAAAGTATTAAATGAGAATGATGAAACTATCTCCATGATAGTCAAGCAATTTATTGAATTGCCTAGAGAAAACAACAAGTGCAACATATTTCAATATTGGGAATCAAAACGTCAGGTGTCACCTGTTCTCTATAAATTGGCCTGTATTTTTAATGCAGTACCAGGAACCCAAGTCAGTGTAGAGCGGCTATTTTCCAATTTAAAATTTTTGTTATCTTATTTAAGATTTAATATCGATGAATCCTTAATGGAAAATATTATACTAGTGAGATCATTCAATAAATTCAACTCTGAGTGAAGTATTTTTCTTGCATCAATTTCAATATTACGAAAAAGTTATTTGCCTTTACGGAGGCCATTCAGAGAAATTTGGAAAACATAAACTGAAAAAAGTAATAATCGAAATTATTTATTATTTATTTTCAATTTATAAGAAGGTTCTGTGAGCCTATAAATTGAAAATAGTATTCATATTCATTTCGATGATTACTTTTCTCAGTTTATCTATGTTTTTCAAATTTCAATATTGTTTAAATTAAACAATAAAAATAAATTAAAAATTTTAATCCCATAATACACTTCGCAAACAAAAACTTCAAGAATGGTATTAGTGAACCCGAACCGAATCTGAACCGAACCCGAACTGTTTAAATTTATCTGAACCGGAGCGGTGAACCGGAACGATTCAAATGCTAGGAGCTGAACCTGAACCGAACCATATTGGCTCATTGGTTCAGATCCCTGATCCGTAGCACCGCAATTGCCGTTCCATGTATTTATGTTCTAAGATATATACACATTCCTTTATCAGTAGCTAAGAAGAAGAATCCCAGGACATCTTTATGATTATATCCTAGAACTTTCGGTCACATGTCAAACGTCAGTTAATTGTCAATTGTCAAATTGTTTGTTAAGAGTAAAACGTTGTGATATTCGTATAATTAAAAATCGTTCAATGTTCAATGTCAATAGATTGTATCTTATTAGTATAATCTCAAAATTTTGTAAGTAATGAGAGTACGTACTTTATAGATCAGAAATGATTGTTCACTGTTTTTTGTAGTAGCCCTGAGGAAGAAACGAAGTGTTTTGAAAGCTAGACAAGGCATAAAAAGAGATAGAATAGCTAGTCTTCAGTCGATTTCCCTTAAACTTTCCTCAATACATAACAAAATATATAGGAGCGAAATCAAACCTATGTGGAGCTAATAAAAAATAAGTGAAGTTAAACATCTTCGCAATAAAATTTAATTTAAAAATGGAAAATATCAGAAGACCAGATGCGATGGAAGCTGATAAGGATCCTGCAGAAGCATTGCGTTTCTTCAAACAGAAATTAAAATAAAATAATTCTTGCATCGAAACAACATTACGATCCATCCGATATAAAATGTGATCTTCTTCTCAATCATATTGGAGATAAAGGTTTGAAGATCAATAACACCTTTAAAATGAAGAGAAAGAAGATGACATGGATTACTCGAAAGTATAAAGGGGCCCACTCACTAAGAAGGAAGAATGCGCAGTTAAGTATCTGCACGTTTGCTGTAACGCAAACGTGTGCATTCATATTTCCCACACACATACACTTTTGCGTGTTGGTTTGGATGTGCGACAAGCGTGAGATGACGTCGAAAAAAGATCTGATGTTAACCCATTTAAACCTACCGTCCTTTTAAAAGGACATCAGAAAAAGACACCTGTAATTCTAATACAGGTACAGCAGCATTGATGGAACTGATAGTATATGATGACAGATATACTAATCAAGATGAATTTTCGTTAGTTTCAGTGCTGATTGAGAATTCATAGGTGAATCTTGAATATTTGTGAAACTATTTTTCAGAAATTTGAGGGATGAGTGATTGCAGGTGAGTTTTGGTGAATTTAAATGTGTTTTGAACAATTTTCATGATATTGCTAATCTTTAAATATGTTTAAATGTGTTTTCTCCATCACATTTGAGCTGTCTTTAAAATTCATAAAAATATTCATGGGAGAAAATGGCCGTCCTTTTAAAAGGACGGTAGGATTATACACTACTTTTCATACTGATTTATGTTTTGTTCATCAGGAATAATTATTATTGGCGAAAGCCGTTATCTTTGGCTGAATGATGGAAGAATTGAAAATGACAATGATATTGAAGTTCCTGACAGTATTTCAATTTTTCCTCTCGAAAATTCTAACGATGACTGCGACACAGTAGAAGATTCTGGAGATGAAAATGGAATCGAACTGAATAACTTACCAGGTTCTCAATTGAGAAGTGGAGTGAATGTTTTTTTTTAACTGATGAATGGGATACTGAGGACGAAAGACCGCTATCAGAATTCGTGGAACGAAAACCAAAAATGGTGAAGCAGTTCACTTACAGCCAAAATGATTTCAATTGTAACTCCTTTAGTTGGGAGAACATTTCATTTGTCCCAAATAATTTATATCCTTCAGCATGCTTCAGATTATTTTTTGATAAAGACGTTATTGACAGCATAATTTGCTTCACCAACACATATGCCGAACAGAAAAATCGACCAGGTAATGTTACAGAAGATGAGCTGCTCTGTTTTATAGCAGTTGTTGAGTGGTTACCTGACGGTTCGCAGAAAAAAATGTATTGGCAAAATCGTGAAGATGTATGTAACAAACTTGGTCAGTAATGCGATTTCTCGTGATCGATTTCAGTACATTAGGTGTCATATCCATTGCAATGAGTTCTCCAAGTATGATAGGCTGGACCATCTGATTGAATATATTTCAACTCAGCGAAGATGTGCGGTATGTCCCAAAAAGGCAAATTCATATGCCGGAAATGTCATGTGGGCCTTCATCCAAAGGATTGTTTATAAAATAGCATAAGACATGATTGTAATATTGTTCGTTTCAGGAAATTGAATAAATAATGCACAATATTCCGTATTTTTTTCATATGATATAATAAAGTTCCTAGAGTAGTTTTAACCCTACCGTCCTTTTTAAAGGACAGGCGGTTTTTGAGAAAAATAAACATTTCAGAATTTTTTTGATATTTTTTTCTGTTGAGTAATCCTGAAATAATGAGTTATTTTCAGAAAGAAATATCATTTTGCGATAAAATAGTTTCAGGGTTAAATGGGTTAATGGCAGTGGCGTGTGTTGTTATAAGGAAAAAATGTCCAAGGTATAAATATCGAACCCGACACTGTGTTGCTAAACATATGAAACGTGCAGAGACTTGTTGCCCATACACAGTCGTTTTGGTCATTCTTCCACGTACGGTGAAGAATGCACACGCCACACGACGGAGATGATTGCGCATTCCAAATTTACGCCATACACACACTGTTTTAACTGTACCCCGTACAACGCGCATTCAAGTCTTCGCGCTTCCCTCTTAGTGAGTGGGCCCTTTAAGACAAAAATCCAGATCAAACAGAAAAAGCCTACGAGCTGATGGCCCTCCAAAAATACCGCATATGAAACTGTCGCCATTCTCAGTAATTACAAACAATTCGTCAGTTAATAAGAAATGAGAGATTCATGTAAACCTCTCTTCGAAGGAAGGCAGGGAAGCTTCAGTATTTATGCCGTGTTCCGTCCTCCGCGAAATGGAACGGATCATTTCTTTTGTTGCCCAGTGTGAGTAATTTTCCTCCTAATGCGCGAAGTTTTTGCACGGATCATATTGGTAACACATGGGGTTGAACAAAGAAGAACTCAATCGATGAGGTTGTGTTGATTATTATCGATTACTATCGAAAAACAAAAAATTCCCCACCGATTTTCCCACGAAAAGAAGATGGCTGTGGGGATTGGCTGAAAGGTTTTCGGAATCGTAATCAACGTATCAGTCTCCGAACCCCAGAATCCATTTCATTGGCAAAAGCCAGTGCCTTCAACAAGGTATAAATTCAAAATTATTTTCGCTTCTTTCTGGTGTATTGCAAATGAATAATTTTGAAGCTAAAGATATGTGGAATGTTAACGAGCCAGGATTTTAAACAGTTCCTTTGAAAGGGCACCATTTCACTGTTATCTGCAGTATGAATGTAGTCGGAACTTACATTCCACCTGCTATTATTTTTCCAAGAAGATATATGAACAATGAATTAATGTCAATGGACCAACAGATGCAGTAGGTTTTGCTCAACAGAATGGATGGATGAATCGTGAAGTTTTCTTGAAGTGACTGAAGCATTCCTCCAAATTCGCTAAACCAAGTCCTCAAAAACCAGTCTTGCTTCTTTTAGATAGTCACAGTTTTTTTCAAATTGGATATTTTTGCGTTTTCATATTTTATCTGCGTTAGTATGCTTATTGAAGTAAAAAATGGCCAAGATAATTGCCTATACCGAAAAAGAAAAGATTCTGCTAGCTAATTTGGTAGCACATCATCCTCTTGTTGAGGATAAAAAAAAACAGATTCAGCGACACTTCAAGTGAAAAGTGGAAAAAAATAGTCGAATTGTATAATTCGCAAGGGGATATTATTTCCTCTATTCGAACGGAGGTGAATGGGAGGTGCCCAATATAGACATTTGAACAAGCTAACAAGAGTTATTTGGCAGTGGTGTGAAAATAGGAATATTTTACTGCATGCGTCTTACATTTCGTCAGCCGATAATGTGGAAGCAGATGAGCAGTCACGTCGTCTGATACCAGATACTGAATATGAACTAGCTGATTACGCATTTAAGACAATCCAAGAAAAATTGATGAATCCTGAAATTGACCTATTCGCCTCTAGAAATAACAAGAAATGCTCCTGTTCATATCCTGGCACCTAGATCCAGACGCTGTTACAATAGATGCTTTTACGATTTCTTGGACCAACCTGAAATTTTATGCTTTCCCACCGTTTTGTCTGATTCCTAGAGTATTACAAAAAATCATTGTAGAAAGAGCAGAAGGAATTGTAGTAGTGCCTGAATGGCCAACCCAACCGTGGTATCCTCTCTTTAACTCGTTTCAATGATAAGAAACCACATCCGCTTTGCAGGAATATTACCCTGGTTGCAGGGATTGTTATCAGGGAGGGTTTAAAGAAGAATGGCTACCCGAGGAGGCAATTGAGACAACCATTTCATCGCTAACCAACTCTACCATTAGGCAGTATAATCATGGAATAAAGTTATGGTGGAACTGGTGTAAGTCACGTAAGATTTCTTACTTGATCAACTCAATTACGCAGGTATTAAAATTCCTAACAGAGCAATTTCATAAGGGTGCATCCTACAGCGTACTCAACACGATAAGGTCGGCCCTTTCCCTTCTGATCTCACCAGAAATAGGATCCGATTTCCGAGTTAAGAGATTTCTTAAGGGGAGTTTATAGGCTTCGGCCTTCCTTACCCAAGTACGATAGAAAAATAGGTCTTTTTAATCTGGGTTCCCGGCCACTCGGGAATCGAAGGAAACGAAGAGGCCAATACACTCGCCAAAGAGGGCGCACAAATGTCCCTCTTTGGCCCAGAACCCTTCTGTGGTATATCTAAATGTACCTATAAGAAGGAGTTTCTGGAGAAGGAGAAAGCCGAGAGGGAAAAGCTCTGGCGGAATCTCCCAGGGATGGATCATTCCACTAAGTTCCTTCGGAACTTCGAGACAGCGGGATCCAAAAGATATCTGGATCTTGGTAAGAAGCAATTGCACCTCCTCACTGGCTTTCTTACAGGACATTGTCGCCTTAGGAAGCACCTGTTGAGGATGGGATTGTCGCATGATAGAATAAAAAAGATAGATATGATATCGCGCAGCAGTGGGCGTGTCTAATTCCAATAAGTGACGTCACCTTGTGAGTTCGGCGCAATGTTTACTCACATCGACAATCGACACATTTTTGTGGCCGGACATAATTCGTAGTTTACGTGTGGTTTTGATAGTTTTTTCATTTTCGAAGCCATTTTTCAGTGAATAAATTCAAGAAAATGAGGTGTGCTGTCTTTGGATGTGGTGTCGACAATCAGGCGAAAGGATTTTCGCCTGATACGAAGTTCTTCAGCTTCCCAAAAGACAAAGAATTGGAAGCTAAATGGAAACATATTTGCAAACGAGAAGACAAATTTAACCTGAAAACTGCTCGGATTTGCTCCAAACATTTTTGTGATGAGGATTATGAGCGAAACCTGAAGCACGAGTTGCTTGGATACAAGCCAAAAAAATATAGACCCCTAAAAAAGGACGCTATACCATCAAAAAACTTATCGCTACTTAGCAAATCTGAAAAACTTCAAGAAAAGAGTGCATCTCTCAGGGAAGAACGCATTAAGAATAGGGCACGAGAAAAGGAAAGAAAGGAGTTGATAAAAACTGTTTTGGAAGAGTAAGTTATTTTGGGGATTGTACATTATGTCCTATCATTAGATATACATATATACATCATTTGTTGGTATTTTTCATTTGAGGTATAATATTTAGCAGTGCACATAGATATTGGGTTATTTGTATACTAATTTGGTTTGGTTTGGATTGGTTTTTACAGTCGTTAATTTGAAGCTGTTGGCAAAAACAATATCCTCCTAGCATGTCTATTAACTAACCCTTGCTGGTCAATTTCAGTTGTCCCTTGCATGTATAATATCCAATAAATAATAATAGGTGTTTTTTGCTTGTAGAGTGAATGTTTTGGATGGTGATAGCGTTAACTTTAGTATAAGTGAATATCATCCGATTAATGAAGAAGAGGATTTGGTAGATGCTCAGGTAGATGTATCTACTCGAGAAATAGGGTACATATTTCATATTTTCATCATAATTTGCCGCTGTAGTTTGAAGTTCTAGTATTCTTGGTTTGGTTTTAATTTTCCTTCTTAATACTATTTTTTAGAGTCAATACTGACACACAAGTAGATGATCGTGACAGAATAATAGCTAGCCTTCAAGAAAAATTGAAAATTTTGGAACATAAACAAGATATTATTGGAAATCTATTTAGCAGGGAACAACTAAAAAAACTAGAGGGATCAAAGGCTCGCCTAAGATGGTCTGTCGAAGACATTTCAAAAGCTATTGTAATATATTCTGCTGGTCCCAGATCATACAGATTGCTCTTGAAGAAAGGGTATCCCTTCCCTGCAGTATCCACTCTTCGATGCTGGCTCAGAAAAATTCAAATTTCTCCTGGAATATTAAAAAGTGTTTTCAATATTATGAAGCTATCAGATATGAGTACTCTGGATAATGTGTGTGTTATATCATTTGATGAAATGAAAATTAGAAAATGTTACCTATACGACAAAGTCAAGGATGAAACTTTGAAGCCATACAGCTATGCACAAGTAGTAATGTTAAGGGGACTTTTCAAAAGTTGGAAGCAGCCTATATTTTATGATTATGATTTCAAGCTTACTAAAGAGAAATTATTTGAGATAATCACCTTTGTGGAATCCTCAGGTAATTAATTATTTCTAGTAAATTAATATGCTTTTTTGGATAATTTAATTTTTCATGAAACAATTTATTAAATAATTACTTGCAGGTTTTCAAGTTGTGGCTATGGTAAGTGATCTGGGAGGTGGAAATAGATCTCTTCATAGTGAACTGAATTTGAAACATAATAACACTAGCTTCACAAATCCTTCTAATGGTGAACCTGTTTTTGTATTTGCTGATGTTCCCCATCTAATGAAGTTAATAAGGAATCACTTTGTTGACTATGGGTTCATAGTAAATGGGAAAGAAATAAATAAAACCACAATTGAACAACTCTTGGAAGTCACAAGCACTTCTGACTTGAGAATAACACACAAAATTTCAAAAGCGTCCTTAAATGTACAAGGAGCTGCCCGTCAAAAAGTAAAACATGCCACAAAGTTATTTTCACATACAATATCAATGGCCATTTCTCGATGTGGAACAATGGGGTCTATAAATCAACCAAACTGGGTAGAATGTGCAGAATTCTTCAAACTGGTATTTATATTATTTGTTTAATTCCATCTTCTTAAAAAATAGTAAGCTATTCCTATGCCTTTTAAGGTGAATGATTGGTTCGATATATTGAATGTACGAGTTCCTAAAAGTGACAGTAGAGATACAACCAAAGCTTATGGACTTGCATTAAGAACACAAGACAGTATACTCACTAAAATGAACCATACTATGGAGAACATGAGAGTGAAGGGCAAAAGAACTTTACTTCCATTTCAAAAAGGTAGGTACAGTAATAAAGTTTTCTTTATAGCTTTCTATAAACATACATAAACTAAGTGACGTGGCTAGAGGAGGAAAAAAAAGAGGGGTGTTTATGGATGAGTTATCTAACATTGCTTTCATTCTCTGTCAATTTTGTTTAAGAATATTGCAGTTTTTCAGAGGGGTTGTAGCTCAAAGTGTAATTTGGGAGAAATTTGATGCCTACGACAAAGAAGAAGGTCAAAATTTGGCAATAAGAGTTTTATATGACTTATAATCAGTACTTTGGATTTACATAAGGATCAAATTTTCTAGTTTTCTTTGTTTTAGGTGTAATTATGACAAATACCTCTTTGAGATTGTTATTCGAGCATCTGAAGGCAAGATTTTCCACAAAATACCTTCTGACATACAGGCTAAACCAAGACGTTTTGGAAAACTTTTTTGGAGTTATAAGGGCTAAGGGAGGGCTTCATGATCATCCAGATGCCCTTGAGTTTAAATACAGATTGAGGTCCTACATTCTCGGTAGAAATGAGGGCTCTCTTTCAAGTTTTGGCAACGTTGAGGAGGACGATACTCCTGATTTACCTATTGAGGAAGTTAATCTATGTGGACAATATTTTTCAGCGGTTGACGACAACAAAGAACCTGAGGAGCCTAGTGACTCAACAACACTTAACTCAGTTGATATTGAACTGAGTGATATTGAGTATGATGGATTGGAAAACCTGGCTGGTTATATTTGCTATAAAATGAAACATCTTGATACCTCTACCTCTACAACTTCAACATCGAGCTATACTTGGGTTTCACATTTGAGTGAAGGTGGCTTATCAAAGCCATCTTCAGAATTCATGATACAGTTGGAAGAACTTGAGAAAATATTCAGATCTGTAAATAAGGACAGTTTATTGATCTCCAAGAATTATTTGAAGAAATTAGTGGAAATGAGTTCTCATGTGTTGTGTGAAGAGAAGACCAAATTATTGTTTTTTCGTTCTCGAATGTTTTTTAGAATGAGGCAGTTGAATCATGATTTGCTTAATGTTGATATTTCTAGAAAACGAAAATATAAAAAAATAATGAAATAAATATATGAACTGAGTTTTAACATTGTTTTATTTGCAATATAATAGTAAGATTAACCAAGGGTTAGTCTAAGTCTAGTTGTTAGGTAATGATTGTTTTCAGCCTTGTTACTATTGTTGTCGCCTTAGTTACAAGACCTAAACTTAAACTCAGATCTTGATAAATACTGATACTTGATACATTTTTGTTGTTTATATAACACAGTAGGTACAGACTGTCGTGCGATTATATTTTGAACTCTGCACCTACATCCTAATCTACTAAAAGTTGAATTTACTATAGACGAAAATGTTAGTGGTTTGTAGGGCTGGGTGACAGTAAACAATCCTTTTCGATTGGCCGACGTTTCGAGCAAATTTTACTCTTTTTCAAGGCTTAAATAAAATCACAGTCAAAACAATATCACAAATACAAATTAATGACAACGATGGTCAATAAACGATACAACAAGAAATGATGAAGGCGAACACATCAAACTGAAAACAAATTGAATTTACTCTTGTATTTGATATGTATAGTTTTCTAGAGAACCAAAATAGAACTTAAATGGGTAATATATCAAACTTTTTTAATTGATCCAAATATATGACAGGTCTTCTATTTGGGGGGAGGTTTTTGGAGCATATTTATACGATTTTGTTTTGTTTGATGTTGATTTTAATGCCCTGTATACGAATTTTCAGACATATTTCAGAGTGCCATAAGAGGGAGGCTGAAGCCTCAAAGGCCTCCCACGCTACGCCAATGTTCAATACTTTAGTGTTCAAGAGGAGAAACCATTGAACATTCTCATTTCAAGGAGGGACACAATTTTTTTTGCGGCATCTAGGTTATAGGAGAGGTGAAAAATATAAACGGACACCCTGCATTTACTTATTTTGAGTTCGATAATTTTTCATCACATCCAACTAGTAACTTAAAAACCTTCCAAACAACTAATATTTCAAATTTCTACTTGCTAATATTAAAGCGCGCCATGAATAACTCACAAGATGACGTCATGCTGCGCGGATCGGACGAATTTGGAACCGCTACGTATCATATCTCTTCTTTTCATTGTATCATGGGATTGTCGGACACTGACGAGTGTAGGTTCTGTGGGGAGGAGGAAGAAACCCCCTTTCACCTAGTCACGGAATGCCTCGGCATTACGAGCCTGAGGAGGAAATGCCTTGGGCAAGAAACTTGTAAGAGTGAGGAACTAGCCTCGTTGAAGTCTTCACAGTTACTAGATTTCATTAGATCTCTGGAACGGAAGGCGAGCTGTGAAGGTTTTTGGCCAGAACAGCTCTGTAAGGGGGCACAATAGACCATAAGGTCGCAGTGGACTGTAACCCCTCTGTAAACTATCAACTATCAACTACCCAAGTACGATACAACTTGGGATCCAAGCATCGTGCTTGATTATTTGGCTACGTTTTTTCCAAATGAAGAGATTGGATTGCATTCACTAAGTCTCAAATTGGCTACCTTATTGGCAATTATAACTGCTCATCGGGTTCAGACACTTGCAGCAATTGAGGTGGAAAATATAGAGATTGCTGCCACTGAGATAAAAATAAAAATACCTAGCAGGATCAAAACGTCAGGCCCTAGAAATTTTCAGCCTTTATTATCGATCCCCCTTTCAATGAAAAATCTAGCATTTGCCCTGCCCGAACCCTCAAATCTTACCTGGAAATGACAAACCCCCTCAGGCATTCAACAAATAAATTATTTATTTCTTTCAAGAGGCCACATGCACCAGTTTCGAGCCAAACTCTCAGCAGGTGGATAAAATCTACATTACAGAAGAGTGGTGTGGACACCAGAATTTTTAGTGCACACAGTACTAGACATGCAAGTACATCGGCAGCATCTAGGAAAGGGATATCCTTGGACGTTAAAATCTACGTTAATGATCTAGTGGACGAGACGCGTAATATACTTTGAAGATTGAACGAACTTACCTTAAGTGAAGTTCAATCTTAATTATATGAAGCGTCTCGTCCGAATAGATCATTCCCTCCCACCCTATCCCATACAACAAAAAATTGTTGTTATAATTACAACATGCAGCTTTGAAAATAATGGCGCACAAACCTAGCGTGGGAGTGGACCACAGAGCAGGATCATAGAAATGCTTTAAATTTTGCTTTTTCTTACTTTGAATATGTGATTACTTCGTACAGAATTGGGTATATAAAAGAAAGCACCACTGCACCCGCCTGTATTATGTTTGAAAAAGGCAATGGCTCATCTTTGTTGAGAAGCAATAAAAGAAAAGCTGACTCAACAATAGAAACAGAATGTAAAAAAAATGAGGGAATCAATAGAACAGCAAGCTGAACTTCATGCTGTCCGAAAGCGGATTGAGGAAGAAACTCTTTTGAAAGTGCAGTCTGGAAGGAGAAAACCGAGTATGACGAACAGCTCGCACTGTTCATTTTGGAAAACACTTTGTCCAAAAAATGATTAACTTGAGTAATAAATAATGGTATTAAAACACCTCTCCAAATATCAAAATTGGGAAATACACCATTGGACCCACGAACATGTGCAAATATTTAGGTATAGTTGTTGACAATAAGTTGAGCTTCAAGTCACACATAAGAAAGCAGAAAAAAGCAGTAAAGATAATGAGAGCGGGACATTTTAGATCACTAACATATAAGACGATGGGCATTAATACGAAGACTGCAACTCAGATATACAAAATGATATGCAGACCTATGCTAGAGTATGGTCATGCAATTTTCCTCAACACAACAAAAACAACCTTAAAGAATCTGGAAGTAGCAGCAGAGAACATGCTTGAGGAAGGTTACAAAAATGAGACACCGAATCTTGACGATCTTGAGATAATTCTCAAACTGAATAGAAATGTGCTTGGTCAGCCCAAAGCACATCACAAATGAAAATATAAAGCCGTTCCTAAAAAAGATATGCCATGTTTTCAAAATAAAATTTGCAATGTGAATTGGAAGTTGATAACGATAAAATGTTCGATTTTTTTATGAACGAATTACCTGATTCTGCAATTTCTAAACATAAGTAGGTTACTATAAAATCATATTCGGTAATGCTTTTTAAATTAAACCATTATGCTTTTAGCGTTGGAAGAAGAAGTTTCTGTGAGAAAATTTTGGAGAAAAGTGTTGTGCCTAACACTGATGAGCTCCAAGCAGTTCTGGATAATGCATGTCAGTCAATTATCATGTTGGAAACTTCAATTATACCAGTCAGTTTTGAAAATGATTGTTGTAAGGCATCGTTTTCAAAACTTTTTGATGAAGTTTCCGATATGATAATTAACATTTCTTAAAAATCTAAAGAGTGGCATGAACAGAGGAAATATAGGGTAACAGGTAAAGTTTTATACCGTATTATACCTTCTTTAGAAAGTGAACTAGGTATATTTATAGGTTCACGAATATATGTGCTATACACATACTCCAAATATGATTGGGATAACAAAGCATCAAGATATTTTTATGGCAAAGGATTCACTAATAAATTTATTAAACATGGGATTAAATATGAATGTGATGCTAAGGATTTATTTATAGAAATAACATCTTTTCGAGTAGTAGACTGTGGTATGGTGGTCTCACATTCAAATCCTTGGCTGGGTTATTCTCCGGACGGAATCATATTTGAGGACAATAGACCTATTGCTCTACTAGAAATTAAATGTGTTATATATTGGCATTTCTATGCCGAATATTTTCTATGTTAAAAATCGCTGCGCAGTTGCATATACTGCAACATATGTAACCATAACAAGAAACAGACGATTGTAAATTCATTCGAAATAAAACCATTCTAAAATATTCATCGAGTTTTCATTCCAATCATAAATAGTATAATTAGTTAGTGAGATATTAGTGAAATACATCACAAATGTTTATACGAAGGTGATATCCTATAGAATTTTCCCGAAATGGAATTGATCTGATGACTTTCAAGTTTTATTTTTTTATAATTGCACCTACAAATAGGCTAAAGCATAATTTAATTGTTTTGAAAATAATAAGGGATAAAAACAAGTTATCCTTCGAATTTTCTGTTGAAAGCCATTAGTTCTAATTGTTGAAATCTTCGGTATAGGAAATTTATGTTGCAGGTGCTACGAAGAGCATAAGCCGGGTGCTGGAACATGCAAATTTATTGAAAAAAGGGGTAATGAATACTTTTTAAAGAAAAAGCACAAATATTATGTCCAAATCCAGTTGGGTATGGCATAATTGAATGTGCCAACATGTTATTTCACCTTATTGCTTCTTTTGATAATAGTCAGGATGTAAGGTACAGTTCAACAAGGAAGAACAAACGACGGTTAAAATCCAACTCGACCTACTGAGTGGAATAATGATAAGACTAGCATACGAGACAGGAAAAATAATGGCATGGAGGAAATATTACATAGACAGACGAAACAAATAGAGGCACAGAATAGATTTCAAATAGTAGTAGAGTACTTTAATCAAAACTGGTAGAATATCCAAGATGAATGGTCAATGTCATCGAATTTTTTCAATAATAACTTCTTAAATACCACTAACAATAGCATTGAATCTATTAATTCGAAATTCAACCGGAACTCTAGACACAGCGTTGATTAAACCTAAGTTGGTAGCAAAGCAAATAATTCCTCTCCTTTTGTGTTCATTTGCTGCTGAAAAGTGCAGTATTTTGTGAAAATTGTGGAAGCAATTCGAAAGTTTTTTTCAAGAAAATGGACCCCAATCAAGGAAACTCCTCTCCTGTACATACTAACGAGCCTGAATGGATGATTCCAAGTCCAGCAGAGGAACAAAACCTGATTCAAGTGAAATAATAAAAAATCAAGTGAACGAGGTCCTTAAAACTGCACTTGGGCCTTTGTTAAATAAGCTAACCTTTAATGCCGATACACCTACCTCGTGCGGCAGTATGACAAAAACCGTCGAGAATGTACAGACAAACAATGAAACAATCATGCCAACATTTATATTCCATTTATCCCTGGAGATGAAAAATTAACTGGGTCCAAGAATCTTCAACAATGGGAAGCTAGATTGGAGTTGGGACTCCGTTCCCTAAATTACAGAGCTTCCTAACAAATGAGTATGGATGTCCGACATTAAATATGCCATTTGAAAAGAGGCTACTTCATGATGCCCAAACATTACAATATTCGAGAGCCACAATAAACAAAAACATCGCAGACAACATTTTAAGATATAAAACTGCATATAGTGCATATAAGCACATTAAAGATATGTTTGCTGGTCAGAAACTTCAGGACCTGGTTGCTCTTGAAGAAAAGTATAACAAATTACACTTTCGAGACTATTACTGTCCCATAAAGTTTGTTACAGAATTTCAAACAACTGTAGATGAATACAGAGAATTAGGGACAGTATTTGAAGAAAATTTATTGATTGCTTGGTTCTTGGCTAAAATCGATAATCGTTACGAGCCTGGAAATCCTTACTCCATATTTTATAATATCATGAGGACATTGCCCGAACATCTGAAGAAATTCCACTATGTAAAAAATCAATTCCTAGATGTGGATAATACTCATATCCGAAAAAGAAGAACACTAAATGAAGAACAAATGCACTGGAAAAAACCCAAACTGACAACCCCTATACAAGAGCCAATAATAAACACTAACAGTCAAGATAAGATAAGAACTTGCCAGGAAGGATTTTGAACCAACAATGTGAAATAGGTGAAAATGACGAAAGTTATGACGATTTCGATGAAGAAGATTACGTGGAATTAAGTCGTGCCAAATTAAGCGACGTGATTTCACGGTGTTTTCAGTTATTATTTGTTTAGCCATCATGGAATGGTCTAATGAATTAATAATGGAGTTCTTGGATCTCTACGAATCATATCCAATAATATGGGACCCAATACACGAAGACCACAAAAATAGGAATGAAGTTGCCGACGCTTGGACAAGGATACATTCATACTTTTCAAGGAGTGACGAAATAAGTGTGTCAGATTTAAAGAAGAAAAAGGAATCATTAATGGCGATATTGAGATCTCTTCTTCATGAAGTAAAATCAAGCAGCAAATCTGGTGCTGGCGCAGATGATATTTTCAAACCAAACTGGTTTGCCTTCGATAGAATGCAAAAATTTTTGGTACCGATATACAGTGAAACCTCTCTTTACGGACACTCCCTTAAACGGACACTCCCCTCAAACGGACAATTTCGTTGGAACAGAGAAATTCGACACAATTTTCTTGTAAAACGAATTCTCATGAGCGGACACCTCTATCGGACGGACGCGGACACCACAATATACATAGAAAACCTCCCAGAAACGGACGCGCAATTGTTCGCGCGGAACCGCTTAAAGAACAAATCCGGGGAATTCCCTTCATTTGGTTTGTGAACGACGTAATCGTGATAAATCCGTTCGTTGCTTTCAGTACACAGTGCCGCTAGCAGTGAAACGTATGCCGATTGTTGATAGAATCATGGCGCCTACAAAAAGATTTCTGACATTAAAAGAGAAGATGGAGTTGATAAATGTTGCAGAAAAAGATAATTTATCAGTGCGCAAGTTAGCAAAAAGGTAAGTCATTTTTTTTAGAGGTATTAGATCAATCCAGAAAGTTTAAATGTTGTGTAACATTTCTTCTGAATCTTTTCAGATTCAAATAGGAAAAACTCAGGCGTCAGCTATACTGCAACAGAAAGAGAGAACTCGTAATATGTGACAATCTGGTGATAGTCTGCAGCGAAAACTCTGTAGACTGAAGAACATTCCTGTAAAAATTGACAGGGAATGTCTTGATTGGTTTTCTCGAGTGAGAAATCAGAACATCCCGGTATCAGGACGATGATCAAAGCGAAAGCGAAAGAAATTGCCACTAGTCTAAATTATGAAAAATTCAGTGCTTCTAATGGTTGGCTGCAAAAAATGGGAGGACAAGACATAATAAGTTTCAAAGCTATATCAGGTGAGTCTGCAGATGTTAATTTGAAAAGTGTAGATGAATTTTTACAAAAGTTGCCATCTCTTCTTCTGGGATATAGACCAGATGATATTTTCAACGCAGATGAAAGCGGTTTATACTTTCGAGCACTACCAGATAAAACATTGGCACTAAAAAAGGGAAATGCGCCATTAAGGCGCTACCCTTACCAGATTAGCGGACTATCTTCTGTTTTTCTCTGGCTTTGCGCAACCTCGACGTGCCATGTCGGCAGTTGTTCCAGGGACAGGTATCCTCGGACCACTTTCCCAATCTCTCTAAACTGCTCGAATTCACCAATCGAAAGCTGCGAGTGATGGAAAGCACATCTGTCAAAGAAATGCTGCCAACTAGCGATGACATCCTATCTTAATAAAGCAAGCTACTCGTACAAGAGAAGAGAAGAATGACATGAGGTCCGCGATGGTGATTCACGGATCAACCAGATATTTAAATGGTTGATAAACCTTCACCAAGAAAGGTCATTACGCCAGAGGCAAATAATGGTGATTTAAAAATAGTTGTGCTAAGTTTAAATAACATAATACCTACAAGTTATTATGGAACACAATTTGAACAATCAGAAAAGGGACGACGCATCGATCTCGACAGTGATGGCGGACTTGAATTCCGAAGCGGAAAGAAGTGAATCGAGTGTGCTAGACCTGGAACAAATAATCCAGGAAAGAGTAATAATAATAAAAAAACAGATAGAAGCGATACTGAACAAAAACAGCCCACTTACTCGAAGTATGATGGAAAATGGATGGGATAATATGGACAAAATGTATTCAACTCCGCCATTTGTACTTCAAAATATACCGGAAAACGAAAAATTGAGTGGTTACAAAAACTATAAATCGAGAAGAATCATGATCGAGTTGGATTTGAAAGCACTAAACCTCCTTCTGTTCATCGAGACAGTTGTGGTAATAAAATCAAAGTAATACCTAAGTAGTTTTAGATGCTTAAACACTGCAATACATTGAAGTATCGATAGTCAAATCGATTGCACCTAGACTACAAGATAAATATACTGCTTTTCAAGCAGTAACCTTCTTGAAGAAAATGTTGTTTAGTAGTAGGACACAAGATTTAATCAACCTACATAATAGATTCACGAGACTGCGATTTGAAGCTAGGTTTAACCCAGATAGATTTGTTGCACTTTGAACAAATGATAAATGAATACCAACGAATGGGGGCCATACTTCCAGTAGATTATGTAGTTACTACATTTTCCACAAAATTGTTGGTATCAATGATTACAGATCACCTAATTTCTCATTCTTCTCAACAATCTCCACCCTATCAAACGAAAACCAAACTCTAGAATATGTTAAGGAACGCTTTGTGAGCATAACAAATGCGATGAAATTCCAAGTGAATGAAAGAAAACGACCGTTGAGTTAGTAAAACGAAGCAAACTTAGGAAAGGAACCTAAGATAGCAAATAGTGTACCGTCATCAGTCCTTAAGGTCACTTTGCAGAATAAAAGATTTGAACCTCAAACCGGTGTTGCAGTATGCAATGAAGGTACACATAGCTGCCAAAGTAATGAGCCACACAGTTGCAGCGTACATATTAACATTGGTCAGTGGAGGTAATTACATTTTTTTCGATGTAATTTAATTCAACCAACTTAAATATTTTTCTTTCTAGGGCATCTCAATCCCGAAGCATTATCTACTGCTTCCTTCATTAAAGAGGTGGACACACTTTTTGATAGTTTCAATGGGAAAGCAGATGAAGGACATGAAGGGAAGGAGCTGCGGGGACCTTTAAAAGTAGGCTCACCCCACATGAGATATTGGGAGGACAACTACAAGAGAATAAAGAGTTGGAAGTTTCTCCGATATACCAAAAATGGCACCATCAGGCAATCCAGGCCCCCTTCTCAAACAGGTTGGCTCCAATCAATCAAGGCAATTCAGGGTATCTGGAATTATTTAAGGAGTATTGGCTTGATTTCCCTCAAACCAAGATTCTTGAACAGGATCCATTGGAGAACCTGTTTGGCCAATTCGGTATGGTTGTGGATGCAATGACAATCCTACAGTCCAGCAATTTATTGGCAGTTTGAAAACTCAATTGTTGAATGGGTTAGTGAACCAAACCTTTCGGGGGAGAAATTGTGAGAATGACAACCATTTACTTTTGTGTAATTTGAAGTCATTCCTCAATATCCACCAACGCAGTGATGAAACGGACACTCTAGAAGAGACTAATCTGGTACTGCAACCACAGTTATCTAGAGATACTGTCCGTAGAAATTGCGACAAAAGTCTCTTCTGGAAACCCCAGTGACCTGTCCGTAGCATATGTGGCAGGCGCAGTCCTCAAGGTGGTGAAAAAGATACCTATCATGTTCCTTATGTGATGTTATGCTAACTGGTCCCCATTTGGAACCACAAAATTTATTCATAATGAACAAAGAATTTTCAGAGACGAGGTCTGTATCGATGTACCCAAGTGAAAGTTACACTGTTGCTATAGGTTGTGGAATTACGAAGTTGGAGGAATTTTTAGATTAGTCACCTTCCCATCCTAAAGTAACAGTGACTGCACTTGAAGTACTCAAGTGATGGGTCAATTCTGAAAATCTTCAGATTCCAAGTCATCAAAATTACATGAGGAACATAACAATTGCTGCTATCTGTAGGATTGGCATGCCTTGGTGGTGCTGAAGTAAGTGTAAAGAAGTTAATGCTGAGGCCAAGAGGAAAGGAATGGAAAGAAAAATGAGAAAGTTGTTACATCAATAATTATTGATTCTTATTTTTTAACAATCTCATTCCATTGTATATATTTCAGTTCTCCTCTTCCAATTACTGCACAATTTTTCATGTGAATATGTCCATATTTTCATTATTGTTGAATAAAAAATTTGTATTGTTAGAATTAATGAGTCAGCTTATTCCTCTAATCTAAAATGATACTATTTAGTTTGCACATGATTCATAGGTGGAATGTTCCAACAGTTCTCCTACAGTTGGAGACATATAGGTCAATGGAGCACAAATTTTCAGATGGTAAGTTCTCTCAATGGAGATTATGGGAGAACATCCAAAAAAGTCCAAAATAATTTGATAATAATAATTTGAGCGGTCCTCAATGCTCATCCAAATTGAGGAGCCTTAAAAGAACTTACAAAAGCATAAAGGATCACAATTCCAAGTCCGAAAATGATAGGCGGACTTGGCAATTTTTTGATGTGAGTATAAAGAATGAAAAAGTCCAAAAATAATTTGATAATAATAATTTGAGCGGTCCTCAATGCTCATCCAAATTGAGGAGCCTTAAAAAAACTTACAAAAGCATAAAGGATCACAATTCCAAGTCCGAAAATGATAGGCGGACTTGGCAATTTTTTTTATGTGAGTATAAAGAATAAAAAATCAATCGCTGTCCGCTTCGTTGGGGCCAAATAATCAATGGATCATTACCTCCGATCCCGACGAGCTCCACAGAATCCTCCAACGTTATCACATTACTGAAGATTTCCTGCGCCAAGCCACAATTTACGTCCGCGAATATGTCAACCTCCCTCGAGAAAATCGGCAATGAATGCCTTCGCGTTCAACTCCAAATGGCTTCTTCCATCGCTTGCAAACTCAACCACCGCGTTTACGTTTACACCTCTTCCAACTACTTTTCCACCCCTCCTTTCGATACAGTCCTTTATGACAATGTCCGCACCATTCTCAAGGACAACAAGACTGCTCTCCTTTCTTCAGCCGCCCAATCTGTCATCTCCTCCAACGCCGAGTACAGGTCTCTTGTACCCCAAACCAAGATCTCGGAGGATTCCATCGGCGTCTACATTAATCCATAATCATTTTCGTTTCACCTCCTCACAGTTTCTTCTTGGTTCTTCTGTGTGGCAGTAATCGAACCCTGTTCTTCTCGTTTCTTTCTTTCTTTCTTGCAAAAAAAGTCCAAAAATATGAACATATAATGAATACATTGCAGATTTTTGAGGAGTTATTCTCCAGGAGAGCGTGGAGTGTCTCAGTGGCAGTAGCCTCATCAACTGAGGAAAGACTCTGTTTCCTCTTCTCTGGAGCAAAAAATGCTCAAACAATCTTAGAGCTCTGAAGTATAACCCTATGGAAAAATCGAGTACAAGATTGAACATTCCGAGGAATTTCAAATTAAGCCAATGGGATTCACATCGAATTCAATGTATGTAACAGTTGACATGAGGAGAATTAGGACTTGTCATGTGTTAGAACTGTTACAGGGCCACTGAATACCTCACCTATGAGCCTAGAAAGGTTAACAGCTATGATAAAATATTTCAGGGAGAAAGGTTGTCCTTCAGTTACGCTTATTGAGCCACTTGTGGGTGAAATATCAGAAGAGAATTCTCTTGAGAAAGAGAATTTGCCACCTACGTTAGAGAGTCTTTATAATGAACAATATAGAAAAATGCATTTTGAAGATTTATTGAAAGCATGCGGTGCAATAAAAATAGAAATATCATCAAGTGAAATTGAAGCTATTGAAAAAGCCACAAAAGGGTAGGTCAAATGCAATATTTAGTATAAATATAGATGTGGCCGCATCCCCGCTTCTAATTTCAAGGCAGCTACGAAATCATCCCTGAATTTCAAGATATAATGGTGAAACTTCACACGAATGTATAAAGACCCTTAATGACTGTGTTTTGTCATTTTAAATGGTAGATTCCCCATAACAGAGTCATTCCAGAGCCAGAGTCTGGAAAAAACCCTAATATAGTTGTTGTGGAGGCTACCTCTCTATCTGAAGAAGGGGAGGAATAAAGAAGAGGAGGATATTTTGCAAAAAATCAGTAAACGGTGTCTGTGATCAGGGACTGGGATGTAAGTATGGGCATCCTTACGAATTCGACGGAATTGTTCAGCTATCATTGAAGATGGATCACATCATAGACAAACTCGATAAACTGGAGGTCAGGTCGCCTCCTGGTCTTCATCCTCTATAATAAGAAGAGATGAGAGGCCCTCCCAGACCCATCTGCGTAGAAGATCTAGAGGGAGACAAGATAATACCCCACGGCCTAGATCAAGAGACTCTTCATCAAGCAGGTATATGAGAGATAACAGAGATCCATTAGACCCGGAGCCACAGGATCAAAATAGATATGCTCGATCATATTACAGAAGTAATATGTCGAAGTCCCGAGGTCTAGGGAGCCAAGTTGTTAGCTTACAACGACGACTCATAAATCATGACTTCTATTAAAAGCTGGTGCATGTGAAAATGGCCCCTTGCAAATGATTGATTTTGTAATAAATCATCTACTATATTCAAGATCTCTAATCTTCCACACAGAAGCTTCTTCTAGATAGGCGGACTTGGCAATTTTTTGATGTGAGTATAAAGAATAAAAAAGTCTAAAAATATGAACATATATGAATACATTGCAAATTATGGAGGAGTTTCTCTCCAGGAGAGCGTGGAGTGCTTCAGAGGCAAACTTGTTCCTTGTTTTGTGGAACAACCTGAGTAGCTAAGAGGAAGACTCTGTTTCCTCCCCTCTGGAGCAAAGATGCTCTAACAACTTAGAGCTCTGAAGTATAATCCAGATGGAAAATCGAGTAACAAGATTAAACATTCCGAGGAATTTCAAATTATGCCAATGGGATTAAAATCGAATTCAATGTATGTATCAGTTGACATGAGGAGATTAGGGACTTGCCTTGTGTTAGAACTGTTTACAGGGCCAGTGAATGCCTCACCTATGAGCCTAGAAAGGTTCACAGCTATGATAAAATATTTTAGGGAGTTAGTTTTTCCTTCAGTTGTAGCTACGCTTCTTGAGCCACTTGTGGGTGAAATAACAGAAGAGAATTCTCTTGCGGAAGAGAATTTGCCACCTACGTTAGAGAGTCTTTATAATGAAGAATACAGCAAAATAAATTTTGAAGATTTATTGAAAGCATGCGGTGCAATAAAAATAGAAATATCATCAAGTGAAATTGAAGCTATTGAAAAAGCCACAAAAGAACAGGCCAAATGCAATATTAGATATAAATATAGATGTGGCCGCATCACCGCTTCTAATTTCAAGGCAGCTACGAAATCATCCCTGAAAAAGCCATCACTATCTTTACTCAAGAAGATTTGCTACCCTCAAAAAGTGAAATTCTACTCTTAGCAAACATCCTTTGGTTAGAAATTTGAAGAAATAGCACTTAAGCAATTTCAAGATATAATGGTGAAACTTCATAGGACGTTACTGCTGAATCCAGGGGATTCATCATAAGTTGCCTTAAAAAGCCATCACTATCTTTACTCAAGAAGAATTGCTACCCTCAAAAAGTGAAATTCTACTGTAAGAAAACATCCTATGTTTTGAAATTTGAAGGAAAAGCACTGAAACAATTTGAAGATATAATGGTGAAACTTCATAGGAACGTTACTGTTGAATCCAGGGGATTGATCATAAGTGTGCAAAACCCTATTTTTGGCGCTTCCCCTGATGCAATTGTTAATTGCGCCTGATGCGGAACCGGATGTGTGGAAGTGAAATGCCCAATCAGCTTACAGGGCAAATCACTGACTGAATATACTCAACAGAAATATTCCTGTTTACAAAATATCGATGGTATATTCAGTTATATTCAGTCTAAAAAGAAATCATCAGTACTTTTATCAGGTACAGCTGCAGTAATTTCATAGTATGGTCAAAGAATACATTTTTCAAGGAAAGAATTACCTATGACAATGAATTTTGTTCAGAAAATATTGAAAGGGCTATGAAATTTCATAATAACATTGTTATGCCTGAAATAATTGGAAGATATTTCACACGAGAAGGCTCAGGACAAGTGGAACGTTGGTGCGTATGTTCGTCACCAGATGATGGCACTCCAATGCTAAATACACTCATCATCATTTCGTCGTTTTGCAATGACCCTGACAGCTTGCTGGAAATCTATCAGCGCATCGTACTGACATTCAGATAGCAGTCCGGAATATTTAAACGAATATCTGACATTTTGTTTGAATTTGAAACTGATCAGAAATCCTTGTGCGAACGCGTTTGGACCAACTGCGCACGCTTAATTGGATGCGAAGATCTATTTTGAAAACAAAGTTTGGTGTTGATTGTGCAACACAAGTCAAGAGTGGTGATTTATTAGAATCTTTTCGACAAAAATAACCTCTACAAAAGAACTGACAACATTAGCCATCTTTGAATTACTAAACACTATTGTGGAATAAGTAACATGAATGTTTCCAAAAAATAGAAAGAAACGCACAGTTATGACAGTGAAGGATGAAATAATATTTACTCTCATGAAACTGAAAACTGCTTTACGATACAATGTATTATCTATATTGTTTTCAGTCAGTGAACCATCATGTCGAGTAATATTTCATAAAACTTGAGTGAAATTGGCAAAAGTTCTACAATATGCTTTTACCTGGCCATCTAAAGAAAAGATTTTGTGTAATATGCCTCTTTGTTTTAAAGGTTTTGAGAAGGTAAGAGTAGTGCTCGACAGCACTGAGATCCCTTTACAGCAGCCCAAATGCCTTTGTTGTAGACTTAAAACCTATTCCCATTATAAAAGAGACATACACTTAAAATATTAACTGGAGTTTCACCTGCTGGCCTTGTAACATATATCAGTAAAGCATATGGAGGTAGAACATCAGATAGTGAAATTTTCAAACAATCTTCAATTCTTCACCAGTGTGACAAATTTCTTGACCATATAATGGTGGACAAAGGTTTTCTTGTTGAGGATTTAGTTGAATCTGAAGGTATAAAATTAATACGTCCTCCTTTTCTTAGAAAACAAGAAGCTTTACTGAATGTTAGGATTGCTAGAGCCAAGTGTCATCTAGATTACACAATAGTCGAAGACGCTGATAAGCATGCAATCACATTGATGTGTCTTCCAAGCAACACCACCCATGAGCTCCAGCCGCTTGATAAAGCCGTTTATAGATCATTTGAAGCTCACTGGGACCAACAAGTGCTTCTTTATTGGGAAAAACATCCAGAGAGGGTTATAACTAAATCGAGATTCAACCATATTTTCTCAAAAGTATGATGGTCACGGTGCATGACCATGAAAATATTGTAAGTGGTTTTCAAGCGACTGGATTGTATCCCTATGACCCATCAGCTATTTCCTTTTCTGCTTTCGCCCCAAGCACCCTAACAGAACGTCCAGATAATAAGGTTAATGAAGTGGGGGACAGTAATAGTGATAGTGAAGATGAATGTTCGTTAGCTGTGCTACAACAAAGGCTTAAAAAGAACAGTTAAGATAAGGAAAACTTCAATAAATCTTTCCATAAATTGATGGAAACTCCTGACTGGTCAAAAAAGAAAGCAGAAAAAAGCTACAAGGCGCAAGGCTTTAAATATAAAGCTCAAGTTGTTACAAAAAGTCTGTTTCAGCAAACAGATCAATCCGAACCAAGTACCAGTTCATGCAATACTTCTACCTCTTACAACACTACTGATAAAATATTTTGTATTATTTCCAAACTCCATTTACTGTACAACGTTCACCTACGAGGTGAAACCTTCAAAAGAACACAGACCATCAGAGGGTTTGATTGATCGACAAGATCATCTTTGTCTACTATTAGAGGCTTTGATTGATCAACAAGATCATCGGTGTGGAGATTCATCCATAACTGGGACAATGAGCAATTCAATGAAGGATATGCTGCCACCGAAAAAGGTCAATAAAAAAATTGTGTATTATTTCCAAACTCCATTTACTGTAAAACGTTCACCTATGAGGCGAAACCTTCTAAAGAACACAGACCATTAGAGGGTTTGATTGATCAACAGGATCATCTTTGTGGAGATTAATCCATAACTGGGACAATGAGCAATTCAATGAAGGATATGCTGCCACCGAAAAGGTCCAGGCAGTTAGTAACTTCCATAACCTTGAGAAAAAATGGTGACACCGAATAGTCTAGCCCTTTATAGATGTCACCATAGTTAATGCTCACATATATACCAAGAAAGAGCAAAAGTAAGAAGCTTCTCCTTCTCCTTCCGGCTAGCAGAAGTGTCAGGTTTAGTGGGTGAGTGAGGGCAGTATTCAAAACAAAAGTGTTGGCAGATTCATCCATAACTGGGACATGAGTAACTCAATGAAGGTTATGCTGCCAAAGAAAATTCAACAAAATATTGTGTATCATTTCCAAACTCCATTTACTGTGCAACGTTCACCTATGGGGTGAAATCTTCAAAAGAACACAGACTATTAGAGGGTTTGATTGATCAACAGGATCATCTTTGTGGAGATTCATCCATAACTGGGACAATGAGCAATTCAATGAAGGATATGCTGCCACCGAAAAGGTCCAGGTAGTTAGTAACTTCCATAACCTTGAGAAAAAATGGTGACACCGAATAGTCTAGCCCTTCATTGATGTCACCATAGTTAATGCCCACATTATTTACCAAGAAAGAGCAAAAGTAAGAAGCTTCTCCTTCTCCTTCCGGCTAGCAGAAGTGTCAGGTTTAGTGGGTGAGTGAGGGCAGTATTCAAAACAAAAGTTTTGGCAGATTCATCCATAACTGGGACATGAGTAACTCAATGAAGGGTACGCTGCCAAGAAAAATTCAATAAAATATTGTGTATCATTTCCAAACTCCATTTACTGTAAAACGTTCACCTATGAGGTGAATCCTTCAAAAGAACACAGACCATTAGAGGGTTTGATTGATCAACAGGATCATCTTTGTGGAGATTCATCCATAGCTGGGACAATGAGCAATTCAATGAAGGATATGCTGCCACCGAAAAGGTCCAAGTACTAACTTAACTTCCATATCCTTGAGAAAAAATGGTGACACCGAATAGTCTAGCCCTTCATTGATGTCACCATAGTTAATGCCCACATTATTTACCAAGAAAGAGCAAAAGTAAGAAGCTTCTCCTTCTCCTTCCGGCTAGCAGAAGTGTCAGGTTTAGTGGGTGAGTGAGGGCAGTATTCAAAACAAAAGTTTTGGCAGATTCATCCATAACTGGGACATGAGTAACTCAATGAAGGGTATGCTGCCAAAGAAAAATTCAATAAAATATTGTGTATTATTTCCAAACTCCATTTACTGTAAAAAGTTCACCTATGAGGTGAATCCTTCAAAAGAACACAGACCATTAGAGGGTTTGATTGATCAACAGGATCATCTTTGTGGAGATTCATCCATAACTGGGACAATGAGCAATTCAATGAAGGATATGCTGCCACCAAAAAGGTCCAGGTAGTTAGTAACTTCCATATCTTCGAGAAAAAATGGTGACACCGGAATAGTCTAGCCCTTTATAGATGTCACCATAGTTAATGCCCACATTATTTACCAAGAAAGAGCAAAAGTAAGAAGCTTCTCCTTCTCCTTCCGGCTAGCAGAAGTGTCAGGTTTAGTGGGTGAGTGAGGGCAGTATTCAAACAAAAAGTTTTGGCAGATTCATCATCCATAACTAGGACATGAGTAACTCAATGAAGGGTATGCTGCCAAAGAAAAATTCAACAAAATATTGTGTATCATTTCCAAACTCCATTTACTGTAAAACGTTCACCTATGAGGTGAAATCTCAAAAGAACACAGACCATTAGAGGGTCTGATTGATCAACTGGATCATCTTTGTGGAGATTCATCCATAACTGGGACAATGAGCATTCAATGAAGGATATGCTGCCACCGAAAAGGTCCAGGTAGTTAGTAACTTCCATATCTTCGAGAAAAAATGGTGACACCGAATAGTCTAGCCCTTTATAGATGTCACCATAGTTAATGCCCACATTATTTACCAAGAAAGAGCAAAAGTAAGAAGCTTCTACTTCTCCTTCCAGCTAGCAGAAGTGTCAGGTTTAGTGGGTGAGTGAGGGCAGTATTCAAAACAAAAGTTTTGGCAGATTCATCCATAACTGGGACATGAGTAACTCAATGAAGGGTATGCTGCCAAAGAAAAATTCAACAAAATATTGTGTATCATTTCCAAAACTCCATTTACTGTAAAACGTTCACCTATGAGGTGAAATCTTCAAAAGAACACAGACCATTAGAGGGTCTGATTGATCAACTGGATCATCTTTGTGGAGATTCATCCATAACTGGGACAATGAGCAATTCAATGAAGGATATGCTGCCACCGAAAGGTCCAGGTAGTTAGTAACTTCCATATCTTCGAGAAAAAAATGGTGACACCGAATAGTCTAGCCCTTTATAGATGTCACCATAGTTAAGCCCCACATTATTTACCAAGAAAGAGCAAAAGGTAAGAAGCTTCTACTTCTCCTTCCAGCTAGCAGAAGTGTCAGGTTTAGTGGGTGAGTGAGGGCAGTATTCAAAACAAAAGTTTTGGCAGATTCATCCATAACTAGGACATGAGTAACTCAATGAAGGGTATGCTGCCAAAGAAAAATTCAACAAAATATTGTGTATCATTTCCAAACTCCATTTACTGTAAAACGTTCACCTATGAGGTGAAACCTTCAAAAGAACACAGACCATTAGAGGGTCTGATTGATCAACTGGATCATCTTTGTGGGATTCATCCATAACTGGGACAATGAGCAATTCAATGAAGGATATGCTGCCACCGAAAAGGTCCAGGTAGTAAGTAATTAATCGTGAATTGTAAACAGGTACAGAAGTTTCAGGATAGTTCTAAAATTAATGATTATTTACTATAGTTCGTTTCAAAATGAATGGCAGCAGATTTGAAGGAAACTGAACAGGACTTGTCACGGACAGGACCTCATCATGACACTTAGGAGCGTTCAGCTCTGAAGCCATCAAATGAGCTTATAGAATTTATTATGTATTCTGATTGGTTGTAAGTACTATTATAATAAGAAAAATCAGCAGTATATCATTTTTGCCACTGTATTGACAAATTTTCGTATTTACCATCAGTTGCAGCTAAAGAGCGAGGAAAGAATAGTATAGCCACTAAGCTAATGAATACCATGAAAAATAAACATTTATTACTTCAGTCCAATTCAATCAATGAGATTCAGGTTCTATAACTCTGCCTCAATAAATAAAAACTATAAACTATCGAAGTACTCTAATGAGATGTCATCCAAATAATTCACCCATGAAGATTTTAGAATAGAATAAAATGAGTTTATTCAAATTGATTGAGACTCTATTGAAGATTTCTAAGATGAATGTTCTTATTCTCTGACAAACTCATTAGTAATTATAATTAATAATGAGTGTGTTCAACTCAAATTCGTCTGAGGTAGCCAAACTGGTGAAACGAAACGAAAGAACTTGTTGATACTTTACAATGTGTGGCCCAATTCATCGAATGGTTTTACATAATAAGACAAAAACACAAATTTAAGAATCTAATCAGTAGGTTCGTTAATTGTATTACATTGTATAACTTTAATAGACTAATCATCCTGATCGGATATGATTAAATTACACGGTAATTGATATGTCTGATGTAGCAGACTGCCCAGAGGACGAAGAACATGTCGATCTATATTCTCAGGAAATACAACTAGTTGAGATTACAGAGATCGTAGAGACCCAGGTGTATCATTGTTCAGTCATCGTAGATAGATTACATTTCATACTGCGGGATGCACTCCCATCAAGCCTTAGTCCAAAGACTAAGGCTTGATGGATTTATGTCATTGGCATATTCCATGACGACATCAGCGCCAAGGTGGCGAGATCAAAGCTGAGCTAAGATAGTAGTAAATGTAAACAATCTTGTTTTGGACAGATGAGTCATTGGAGTTTCATCGAAATTTTTTAAAATAATCTGGAAATTAATATGGAGTTAAATCTTTGTTGAATTATTTTGTGATTTGATCAATATTTCAATAATTTTTATCACTAATATTCAAGTGTTTAATCAATATAAAGGTTACAAGTCGGTAAGTCTAGTTGTAGATGTTGTCAATCTTAAACTATTTAAAAAAAATTCTTTCAGTTCATTTATATCGTACATGTATACACGTATATGAAGTGAAGTGCAGCCGTTAGAATTCGGAAATTTTAAGAGTTTTAACCTCTAATTCTAGAGCCCCAGTAGAAGGAGAAGTTCGAGTAATGAGTTCTGAATGCATGTCATATTATAATGTGTTGGAAACAAATTGTGGGTCCAGTTTTATAGACTTGGCTCTTTGTGTTTAAAACTATTGCCCTAGCCCCTAATACAGAACCTCATAAAATTGATGGTTCATTGAGTGTGGAGAGTGATAAAGTAAAACGAAACTAATATGCACGATATGTTCTTGTTAAGGTGGAGTGAGGAGGAAATGTAAACATATCATTACACTTGTTTTAATTAGATTGATCAGGTTTCATGATGTTCCTATTTATCCATGACAGAATCATGTCAAAACTCATGGTTTTTCTCCTTTCCTGCTGCGTGTTTTCTTTATCGGGGAAAAACTATCTAAACTTGAAAGAAATATCACATACAGAATTAAAGTACTTATGGAATTAGCAGAAGGCTGATGTAAGAAAATAAGGGTTCGTCTATAGAAAAATGCCTTGCTGCAAAAACAAATTTGCTGTATCGTCCTATAGTATAAATCAAGAAGATAATAATATGTAGAAATATTTTATGAACTCTTTACCGATTCTGCAATAGCCAAGTACAGGTTTGTGATGAAATGTTGTATGTGTACCTTAATTTTAAATGATCCTAAGAGTAGAGAGAGCTTGTCGTAATCTGCTGTAATATCAAAACCTTCGATACTAATTCTGACGTAAAAGGTTAAAGCGACTATATGAATTACTTTCCTATATTTATTGGAGTTTATAAGCATTGTTTAAACAATGATATATAAGATACAAGCCTTTCTTTTACTATTAGTTTCCTTCCAAACTCGTGTTCAAGATATATTTTCATTTGGTTTTCCTGAGGGAATAAGTGATAACTATAACCTAAAGTTTGCATTTTTTCGCCCATAAATTGCATCGGGGCACACAACTGTAGTCATTTCTGATCGAAATCATATTCAGAGGATAACAATTTCAATTTTCCCTTGAATATTTCTTCTAAACTAAAGTTTATGAACAATTACGAAATTATTACATTGAAATACGTTCAACGCTTTGTTTACTACTATCTTAGCTCTATTTCGATTTCAACCGCTAGAGTGCGTATCGCTGGTCAGCAGAAGCCAATACCCCATCACATTGGGCAAAGAGCGCTGCCGCAGGGCTATAGAAGATGGGGAACTATGCATATTCTGTGACGGACAACACCCTTTGATCTTTAACAATCTCAAAGCCGGACATTCTTATAGGAGAGGTCATACAATAGCAGGTAGTGTAGGAAGTGACTCGAGTTGCGAAGGTTCTTATTATGCTGATAACTTTGGCACATGGAATAATGTTATAGTCCAATCTCATGTATTGAGTAAAGAGAGCAGAGATCAATACCAAAAAAACATCATCAGACTACCTAACGGCCTCTCTTGCTCAAATACAAATGGGGAATGTATAGATGAGCTTCAAGGGGAATATTACTGGAGACCATTACCAGAAGATAGTTGCAATCACATAACCACAAAGTCTTATACGAAGATCCTGCCAATATAAGATCATCCCATCAACACAGGACTACCTGATGGGGGCAGTTGTTACTGTCCATACAAACGATACCCATGTGTGTTATTTTTTTACTAAATAAATGATTTATAATATTATTGCTATACTTTCTGGATCAATGAATAACTGGTCCAATTGATCTGCAATCACTACATATTTTTATATTTTGTGTAGGTATTTATTATATCTTATGTATTTATATTATATTTCTCATTTAGTTAATTAGTATGAAAAATGTTTTGTTTATCATATTCTCATATCATACTCAAAACGGGGACATGTTTGGAAGAAAAAACATGGCAAGTAGTGTTTATGTGAGTAAATGGAAGGACAAGAGGGATGTTCTCACTATAACGACGGAAGTTCATCCAGAGATGATTACGGTCCAAATGGGATAGAGAAAAAACCCCGTGAGTACAACCAACATATTTCCGGAATAGATAGAAGTGATCAAATTCTGAGCTATATAGCTGCCCACGTAAGACAATCAGGTGGTACAAAAAATATTTTTCCGCTTATTAGATATATCGGTAACCGTTTGCAAACCGGATTATAAGAACATAGTACAACTTTGACGTCAATCCGGACTAGTGAGATATCCGGATTATCGTTCTCCGGATTATCGAGTCTCTACTTTTTTTTTTTATATCATTAAACCAATGAATATTTGGCAATACTACCTATGTACAATTAACCTTAGATATACATGGACATAATATTAATTAAGCCCAATTTACATTAGGAAAAAATAGCATTGAAATGAACCATTCGCTGTAGGGTTATATGTGCAATGAACATTGCTTCTCATTAAGGCATTGTTCATTCATTTACATACTAAAAATGTAGCGTTAAAGCACGTTATTAAATCGAGTTTACTGCACATCTCTGCTATTCATTGGTATTAACAGCTGATATCACAGTTCAATTTAGAAACGCATAACAAATTATCATAAAACGAACAACTAGCAATCATACGTTTCCTTCTTTAGGAAACTTCTGCACTGATTTTTCGTTCATAAACACCAATCTAATCTACCCCAACACAAGATTTTCATGTTCATAATAAATATCTACTATAGATGGTGAGTTACCAGATATAACGTGTGCCCCTCCAAGCATCCCCGCTACCAGCAGATTATTCTGAATGAAGGGATCCCATTTGACTCTCCACACAGGTCCTGTTATTTTAACTTGCGCTGTAGGAGATTTGAAGTTTCTGATGTCCCAAATTCGCACATTTTCATCATAACTGAAAAAGTTGAGAAATATTAGGCCGTATTTATAAAGAAGAGCATTTGCTTTTACTTGTAGAAATTAAAGCATTTACAGTAGAGACTCGATAATCCGGATCAATTAATGCAAGGGATGATCCGGATTAATGAGGAATCCGAATACCGCGTCTAACAATTTAGTAAAGATGCAATTTAAAAAAAAACGGTTGGAATTAATATAGGCTTTTTATCGAAACCATAAAACAAATATATTATTTGGATAATTAGATATTTTACGTTTTCTACTGTAAGGGAAACGAATACTGAACAATAGCTTTCTCCTGTATATCTTTCAGAAGCTGAATATCAGTAATTGCCATGAGTTATGGAATAAACAGACTGCATCGAATTGATCTATGCTCTAAATGCATTTGCTAACATTATCCCCGTCTTCGAGGATCGAAAAAATCTGTGCTAAAAGGCCTTTTCGGTATTTCAGTTTTGTTCATTTGATATCATTATGATCCATATGCTGTATCAAAGCTGTATGGTTTGGAGGTAGAAACATTCCATTTCACTAATTAATTATTCTTGTGTGACTTTTTTTGTCTTATACCATTGTGCACTATTATATACCAAAAGAACACCCGATCCGTCGTCGTCATAGAAAATTGAGTTACGACAAGTTAGAACCGCAAACCACGTATGCAACGATCGGAAATTCGGATTATGGAGTCTTTGCAATCCGGATTATAAGGACATAATACAATCTTGACGGCAATCCGACTAGTAAATATCCGGATTATCGAGTCTCTACTGTTTTTTCCAGAATATTTTTTCGATCTTGCTCAGATTTCCCATTTGTATATTTTGTATCAATCTCACATTTTGTACAAAAATTTTGAGGTAATAACCTTATTGCTCCATCAATGAACGAGAGCTCAAAAGCACTTGCTCAGGGCTTTCTTAATTTCAATAAAATATATATGCTTTGAGAAATGTGCAATTTTTTCTTTTGAGGTTTTTCCCTCAGGGGATGAAAGTTGTGCATGAACAGGACTCCAATCACTATGGGATAAGCAATATATGGGGTGGCCTTAAAATAGAACTATATCTACACCATTAGATTTTGAAAAAGGAAAAACTTACCTTCCAGTAGCCACAACATATTCCTTCTTCATATTTGAATGTAATGATGTAACTCCTGCCTCATGAGACCTATTTTTTGCAACAGCTTCGGTGCCAACCCTCTGGTCGTACTTGTAGAATATGCAATCATCTCCACCTGTTGAAAAAAAAAAACTATAACGTAAATTCCTTCCGAACTGAATAGAATTGTTTGGTTGGAGAATTTCTATTTGAATTTACTCGACAAACACTACTGTGTCTAAATGTAAGAGTAATAAGTAAACATACAGTGCGATTCTGTTCGCACATAACCACATTGCTGAGATGAAGATATAGAGCAAGAGCCCGTGAACCCCAGACCTTCGTTATTTTATTAAAGCTGAAAACTTGTCTACGCATGCTCCCAACCAGGTAAGAACGATGGACCATTATGAAGTTTGGGTTACCCTGGCTTTGGCAGGGTAAACGGTATTAAAGGGTGTAAAATACTGATCTAATTTCGTCAAATTATAAAGTGTGATTTTTTGATATTACCTTCAGAATATCATTAAAAATCACGCCATCAATTGCCAGACACTTACTATGTGGCAACCCCTTGCCAGACACCCTTAATGTTCATAAAATTATATGTAATTCTACTTACGTTATAGTATAAAGCTGAGTTTTATATATAATACTTGGGTAATAATTAGATAATGTTTTCTCATTAGCCAGACATTTTGATAGAGCCAACCCTTTGCCAGACAAGCTTGTAGTTCAGCTGCAGGTGCGAGCGCGAGACAGTATATATTAGTGGGTGCGTGTGAGACGGATGATTATAATGACTTATGCAAATAAATTTTTTTGGTACAGATTTATATAACTAATCATTAAGTGAATCTCAAAAACATCTGAAGAAAAGACATTCGATGCTACAACTAAATTAAATTGTTAATAGAATAATTAATATTTTTAACATTATATTTAGTTGTAGCATCGAATGTCTTTCATTCAGATGTTTCTGAGATTCACTTGAATGATTAGTTATATAAATCTGTACCAAAAATGTATTTGCATAAGTCATTATAATCATGCCGTCTCACACGCACCCACTCACATTTATTTGAAATATTCTAAAATGAAGATTTATTATTCTTACCATAAAAAAATACACATTGCTGTCCCAATAGTAAAAACCAGCTATCCAAGTTTCGAACTCATGAAATTTAACAACAGATGTTTTGAGTATCAAATCGATTTTCTACCAATTTCAAAATGTGCACACTGCCTTTGGAATCACTGCATGTTATCTCTGGTTCATAGAATTATACTTATTAGTGGACCAGTCCAACAGAATCAATAATTAGTTCCTCCTCTTCAGATGAAAATCTGAATGAATCAACTTTTTCAACTTCAACTCGTTCTTGTTTTCCGTATCTAATCTGAATATCTTCAATTAGCTTTCGAATTGGCAACTCCTAAAAGGATTGAACCTTCAATTCGATGATGACACCACTTCTGATCTAATACTGCTGCAGTTTAATACTCTTGTTCTAATTTCAGTCCGGATTCTTCATTAACAGAAAACAAGAGAATTTTTCCTATCCTTTTTTTTGTGATCAGATTCTGTAACAAAGTACACAAAAACCAATAAATATATAAAATCTTTGATTTAATGACGTGAATAATGAAAAATAACTTTGAAAAGAAATAGATGGTACACATGGCAAAACATGTACATTCTGAATCAGGGTGATTTTGTGTACGATGACAAAAAAATGCCCATTATCTATACTACTGAACATGATATGAAACTCCATTCGCTAGCTACCTCCTACAGTAAAGCATATCAAAAGTTTTCCATTATTGGATTTCTCAATGGAAGCTATTTAAGGAAATTACAGAAAGGCGAAAAACCAGACTAATTCAACGTGGTCTTACCTTCAGATTTCGATATTAGCTGATAATTTCCGCATACAAAAATATGATGAAAATTATCACAAGGCACCATTCTACAGAATCTGCATTGAAATTAGTTTTCCACTTATATACAGTTTTAATTGATACATTTCTAGGCAACTCCTCATCGGAACCGTTTTGTAATTTTTTATATGTAGTCATCTGGAATTTGCTGATTTTAAACTTAGGTTAGGACGACGAACGACCGACAACCACAGAACACAACCAGTAGCGTCGCCCGTCGGTAGTCGGTACACGGAAATGCACAGAACTTAAAAAAAAAGATCTATGGTCACAAGCCCAACCACAGAATATTAATAATTTTTACTCGTAAACGGAAAAATGGCCTGGACTGTCCCTTCTTCTTCTTATCCTTTACTAATATGTGCCAGGACGGCCCATAGAAATATATACATATGTATATATTTCTATGGGACGGCCAGTGAGGAATATATTTTATGTTCTGTGGTGAGGAACCATAGAAGCGTATTTTCTGTCCCACAACAGAAATCGCAGAAAAGGTGAGGTTAATGAAATTCAGCTGATATGTCAAAACATTGGCGTAAGTTGTAAATTCTTTATAGTTTTTACTTCCATTTATTATATTTTGGATTTATCTGGGTTTTTCTATATATCTCGTATTGGTATGAACGCTTTCTAAATCAGACATTTCGGTCAAATCAAACTTAGCGAAGAACACTTGAAGAAGAAAGCACGCAGACCAAGGAAAATCAAAAATAATATTAGCCGAGAAGGGGATTGCAGTAGTATCTATTTCTGAAGAGAATTTTGAGCCGGATCTTTCATCGACAAGGTTGTTATATGGTTATAATTGTACAGCATTTTCATAATATTAGATGAAGCTGTAGACGATCAAGATTAGAAATAGTTAGGAATGAAAATATGAGAGCAGAAATGGATATGGAAAGGTCAATAGCGTAAGAGATTGAAAGAAGGCAAATGATTTGGTTTGGACATGTAAAGAGAATGCTAGACGACAGAACACTATTGTTATAATACCTGCAATCATGCCTAGTAATTGCGCAATTTTGGGCTGTAAGAATTACAGTAGAGTTACAAAGGGGACCGAAATAAGGTACTTTCGCTTTCCAAAGTCGGAAGTATCCCGTCAGTGGGTGATAGCCTGTAAAAGAGGGGACAACATCAATTTGAAAGATGGTAATAATTATAAAGAAAAATGTCATAATCAAATATCAGTTTCCAATCTATTTCAGCTTGCATTTGTTCCGTTCACTTTAGCTCCAGTTGCTTCAAGGATGTTTCAATTAAACAGAGATACTATCCTACCAAAATTTTAGGAATCTAAAGCCTGACGCAATTCCCACATTAAATCTGCCTGCGGAAAGGAAAATCTTGACAAATCAGAAAGGACTGAATGTTATAAAAGGAGAAGACTGGATGAAAACAAATCAACTTCGAATATCGATGAAGATTCTCTAGATGTTCTGAGTATATCTGATTGTTCAAATGACGAAAATACGATACAAATTGTTGAATTAAATGAGTCAACTGAGGTAGAGACGAGGTAAATTTGAAATTAAATTCATCATTATAATTTTCATTCATTCAACCATTTCAGTGAGAATGAACACATCATTGTTCAACTGAGAAAACAAATAGCAGCCCTGGAAGAAAAAATAAGAAAATATTCTCTGTTAAAGAAATAAAAAATTGAGGGATGATCAAAAGCATGTTCAATTAAGCTGAAAAATTTTTATCTCCTGGTCTAATAGACAGGATTTTTAAATCAGGTAATAGTCATTTTAGATGGTCACGGAAGATATCGCATCTGCAATTTCTTTAAGAAGCGTTAGTTCCAAAGCTTACCGTTATTTAAGAGCTAAGGATATCCACTACCACTACTCTCTTCAACACTTAGAAATTGAGCAACCTCTTTGTCATTGGCTCCTGGATCATTGAATGATGTAATTACAATTATGGGAAAAATGTATGCGGAGTTGAAGGAAGCTGAAAAACTGTGAATTTGTCATTTGATGAAATGTATTTGTCAAATCGAATTGATGTAGAGAAAAAAGAACAGAGAGTGATAGGACGTCACAAAACATGCCAAACAGAGATGCTCGAGAATTAGTAAATAATTGGAAACAACCAGTGTTTAATGATTTTGATCGATCGATGACTAAGGAAATTTTGGACACTATTATAAGGAAACTTTTCAATGCTGGTTCCACAGTTGTGGCCGTTGTAAGTGATATGGTTCTTCCAATGTAGGCGTCTGGTCCGTTCCATTGAAAGGGTTCCGGAAAATATTTTTGAATCTTTGAGAAAATTCGAAGTTTCTTTATGAGAATAAATGTTTTTAATTGTCCACTCAGACAAAAATTACGAATTATTTGCACAAATAATCGTGAATAGCTATGTAATTGTATAAGTACCTACCTACATAAAATGTATGTGCACTTACACACCTTTTGAGTATGTATATGAATTCATAATAAAAAATGCTTCTGTATTTCTGTATGACGAAATTTTTTTGTGGATTTAGCGATTTCGTTATAAGGGTTTCCACTCATGTTAAAAGAACACTCGGCATAAGACGTGCAACAATAATGTACGATATTCTTATGGAATATCAAGACCATCTTCATAGTTAAAATACAACAATGAAAGAGAATCTAGTTCTATATCATCAAAAATTGATGTTACGCTGATCAGTGCGTTAGCAAAAAAGTTTGAGAGGGAAAAAAGAGACATGGCCCCGGAAAAGAAAAACCCTGTAGATTCCTTAGACTTAGTCTAAGGTAGATTCTAGTTGAGATTCAGGACGTGCAAAGATGGAGATTGTTGAAAATAGCTCGCATTCCAAATTTGTACTGAATATCTCAGAATCTGCAGGAGTTATGAAGAAGAAAGAATCAATTTTTTTTGGAGATTTCAACACCCTGTAGCTCCATAACGAAGCTTTTACAGACCCATTCCAATTAAATTTTCTATGGTTCTGTTAACACTGTGACCACGAAATTTTGGATGAACATTCAGTACTATTTCCTTTCAGTCCTTTCACAAAATAATTCTCTCCCGAATCGGATATCATAAAAAATACGAAGTTTTTTTATTATTCCAATTGAAATGTCCATGGTTCTGTTCACACCATGGAAACAATTTTGCATAAGGTTTGTTATGAGCATCTTTCATTTGGCCGTAACATTCATTTCGATTGGTTTCGTTTTGTTTGAGATATTGAGAAACAAAAATTTTGAATGGCCATATTTTATGAAACACCCTGTATGATTTGGCTAGTTATCGAACTTAACCAATGCATTTGGGAGCCGAACTCATCCCGAAAATATCGAGTTATTGTGCTAACGGCCGGCCCTATGGACAGAATTGAATTTGACCACGAATTCGTCATCCAACCATTTTCGGCCCAAAATTCGAAAATTACAGACATTTGGGCAAAACAATATAGCACTCGTTTAAGTAGAACCATTGAGTTTAAAAATGTATTTTTAAACTCAATGGTAGAACAGTAAGTAAAGTGTGTTCGATTTCAATATTCCTAATTCCTATACATTATTATTATGTATTATAATCATTGCAGGTTAATCAACCAAAGAATATCTTTGGAATCAAACAGAAAGTTTGTAGTGATGGGCATTTCATTGTTTGTAGTACAAACAATGAAAAGATGTGAAAGGGCCAATAGGAGTATGGCGGGCGGTGCCGGTGGTTGTGATTTCTAACATTGCTTCCAATCATCCATAGATATATACGTATTACGTACATTATCTTTGATTACATCATTAATTAAACTAGGATTAAAATCTTATATTTGATTAACGTATACCGGGACAGCGCGTACGCAGTCCCGACTACCAAAAATTACGCGCCCGAGTTATCCGCATTAGGGATAATCGCAGAGGTCAGCCCGATCGAAGTGCAATGAAAGGGCCTCACTCCGGGGAACCGCCTTATTGATCACGGTAACCCCTACGCCAGGTAAGTATGAGTTGTGCAGCTTTTCAATGCTATAAATGTCTTTCTTGCACATTGTTTGAAGTATTATACAGATGGTGTCTCCCTCTATTATTATTGTTGTGCTCTTCTCGAACGAAAGTGTAGATTGCATCATTGTTTATGAAGGAACCTGTCCAAACAATGATCCTTGAATAATTGCCTCCCTCTATCGGTAGTGCTGATGTACTCCTGAAGGTCGGTGATTAATAACAGTTTTCTACAATGACAGTAATGAATAAGTTTTATCATTGTATAAGGATATACAATGGTTTTATACAGAGATAGCTGGAATATCTGGGGTTTTCTCCATTCATTGTTTAAAAGTTAAAAATTTAAACAATAGTGCTATCATTGTTCAAACAAAGGTATCATAGTTATGGCAAAAAACTTGAAATTCTCAAAACTTCATCCTCCTGCTGTTAGGGCGCGCTGTTCAAAATCAAAAATGACAGCAGTTTGAAACTGAGTTCTGAGAGAACGAATTAACGACAGTTAACGGTCAGCTATTCGTTTGGATTTTGATTAAATGTTAAAAGTGGAATAAAAAGAACCGAAAAAAACAGAAAAATGAATATGGCGGATAAATCCGATGAACAGTTATTAAAATCTGTAGGAGTTGATCATAAAAAAATTGAGCCTTCTTATGTACAACCTACAGCAGACCTGGCTAGGAAAATGATGTCCCACGATGCTTACAACCATCCAGAGTAAGATTTGAATAGGCAAAGTTGTGAATGTATACATATTCAAAACTTTCACTTCTAATAAAGGGTTTAGTAACACACTGGGTGGAGGTAGTGGATGAAATCATTATTTCTGAGACTCTTAACATACCGAGATAACATTCAAAACTATATGCCATTTTTCATTGTAAATATTTCTAGAGTAGATAAGTTACCCTCACTATGAGGGATATCTTCTATATTGAGCTAACATAGATGCATGATTTTCTGAATTCTTAATAAGGAAGAATTAATTTCAGACTGTTTATCCTCAATTGATTTCAGTTATCCTTGGTCCATCGATGATTTTGAAATTGGAAACAGGTTAGGTAGAGGTAAATTTGGTAGAGTTTTTCTTGCTAGAGAAAAGAAGACTGGCTATTTGGTTGCAATGAAAACTCTGGTTAAAAGAGAAGTTGTTAAAGGACATGTGGAGAATCAAGTTCAACGAGAAATAGAAATTCAGAGCCGCTTAAAGTGAGTTCATTGTGTTAATTGTGATTATGATTTATATAAAAAATAATTTTTAGGCATCCTAATATTCTACAGATGTTATGTTGGTTCCACGATGATTTTAGAATATACTTAATGTTAGAATATGCAGGTCAAGGAGAATTGTATCTTCATCTCCAAAATTCTCCAGGTGGACATTTTGATGAACATCGGTGAGGATTCTTATAGTATAATTTTACACCGTAAGGCGTAACTCTTATTATGTTACGAAATAACATAGTATAATAAGAATAGGCTGGTAATTTTGGAAGAAATTGAATAATGTGACTGGAATTGTGAATTTGTAGAGAACCTACGATGTTACAATCATTTTTAAAGACCCTGTATAATGTTTTCTTTTCTTTGTTGAGATTGATAAACATTTTGTTTTCAGTTCTGCCAAATACACATATCAGGTAGCGGATGCTCTGAATTATTGCCATCAAAATCACGTCATTCACCGAGATATCAAACCTGAAAATTTACTTTTAACTTGCAAAGGTGATATAAAAGTTGCTGATTTTGGATGGTCAGTCCATGCTCCTTCTCTCAATAGGAATACAATGTGTGGAACCTTGGATTATCTACCTCCTGAGATGGTAGAGGGAAGATCATATGGTCATTATGTTGATATCTGGTGTTTAGGTGAGATTCTTCTTCAAATCACTTACATAATCACACAGTCATGTTTGTATTAGGTGTACAAATAAGTTTCCGCGGTTTGTCAAAAGATGGCCCCACCAGAAGGTTATGGAGAAATTGTCAGATGTAAAACGTAATATCCCAAGTTTAGTCATCTGGCAACACCATAACCTTAAAGTACTAGTAATTCCGTATCAGCATCACGTAATTTTTTTCGTGCAAAATGTCAAGTTTTATTCCGAATAAGCATCATTTGCGGGAACTTTTGATTTACTTCTTTAATGTGAAAAAATCTGCAGCTGAGGCGCATCGATTGCTTCTAGAAGCATATGGTGAAGCTGCTTTAAGTGAGAGAAGTTGTCAGGAATGGTTTCAAAAGTTTAAGAACGGTGAGTTTGACGTTAAAGACAAAGAACGCAGTGGAAGGCCGAAAGTGTACGAAGACATGGAATTAGAAGCACTATTGGAGGAAGATTCGTCCCAAATGCAAAAAGAACTTGCACTTACTCTACAAGTGACTCAACAAGCAATTTCACATCGTTTAAAATCGTTAGGAATGATTCAAAAACAAGGAAATTGGGTTCCATATGAACTAAAGCCGAGAGACGTTGAACGCCGATTATGCATGAGTGAAAAGCTGCTTGCCAGGAATAAAAAAAGAGTTTTTTGCATCGTATAGTCACTGGTGACGAAAAATGGATTCACTACGATAATCCAAAGAAGAGAAAGTCATGAGTTAAGCCCGGCGAACCATCAACATCGACAGTTAAGCCGAATATTCATGGAAAAAAACTCATGCTGTGTATTTGGTGGGATCAGCTTGGTGTCGTGTATTATGAATTGCTGAAACCAAGCGAAACCATTACTGGAGCTCTCTACCGAACACAATTGATGAGATTGAGTCGGGCACTTAAGGAAAAACGCGCCCATTACTACTCCAGACACTCCAGAATTATTCTTTTACACGATAATGCTCGTCCACATGTTGCGGCGCCGGTAAAAACATACTTGGAAACACTCAACTGGGAAGTTTTACCCCACCCGCCGTATTCACCAGACTTAGCCCCTTCTGATTATCACCTGTTCCGGTCGATGGCACATGGTCTGTCTGAGCAGCGCTTCACATCATATGAAGACACCAAAAATTGGGTAGATTTGTGGATAGCGTCAAAAGATGAAGAGTTTTTTCGACGGGGTATCCGAATGTTGCCAGAAAGATGGGGAAAAGTAGTGGCAAATGATGGAAAATACTTTGAATAAAACGTAATGTACTTTTCCTTTACAATAAATTCCTAATTTTTTATAAAAAACCGCGAAAACTTATTTGTACACCTAATATTTTTACAGTGTGTTTGGTCATGACCTAGCGATAATTTGAGGGCATCAAATATATCTTATATTATCGACAAAAACACCCACCTTGGGAAGTTTACCCCCTTAGTTTTGGAGTATCGTATTTTCTTTGATTTTTGTTGAAATGTTACATTCTTATTACAAATCATTGCTTTTGTAGGAGTGTTGTGCTATGAGTTTTTGGTGGGAAAACCACCATTTGAGAGTGCAGAATCAGAGGAAACTTACAGGAAGATCAGAACAATTTTGTTGAGTTTTCCTGATCATGTTAAACCACTCGCAAGGGATTTGATATCAAGAGTGAGTATAATTATATACATATATAATCGTTATTCCTTTTACCACTAATGGTGTAAGATATCAAGAGTGAGTATAATTAATTAATTATAATAATTGCTGGTATAATTATAAGCACTTTATCAAGATGAAAGGAAAGTATTAAAATAAGTAATCAGCAAAAAGTTCTTATTTTAAAACTGAGGAATTGATATTAGAGTGTCCATAAAGCATCCATTTTTGATGTTTTTATTTGTATAATTATTTTTCTGAGAATATAAATAATTTAGTCAAAAGTTTATACTCAGATTTGAAGCAGAACAGAGTAATTTAATGTAACTACATTAATTATATTAGCAAAAAAATGTTACCTAGAAAGTTTTTTTCACCATTAATATATTTTTATTTGGAAATGAATCTAAACCAGGTGTTGCTTCAAACTTAACAGTTTCGAGAAAAATAGCCTGAAAATAGTGACAAATTGGAAATTTCGAAAAATGACAAAAAAAAGTTTGTTCAAATCATTTTTGATCGATAAGCAAAGTTTCAGATCATAATAAATTAATAAAAACGGAAATTTTTAAATAATCGAATTCTTATCTGAAAATCAGCATTCAGACTAAAATGTGATTCTGAACTAATTTTTCCCTTAGCGTTTTTCAAAATTTTCACATTTTCATTATCTTTTGGGCTATTAGATTCAGAATTGACAAGTTTTACAGCTTTGAAGCAGCTCCTGGTGACCAAATTTTTTATGGTTCCCAATAATATTCACGGTAGAACTTTTCAGCAAAAATTTGGGAAAACATAAATGGTAAAGAAAAGTGTCCTTTTCTGCGATCTTTCTGGTAAACATTGTATGTATATTGGTAAAGAGATTCACTGAAACTCCTCATCCAACTTAAGAACTCTTCAATTTTTTTTTAATATATTTGCAATATATTATGTAATCCTTCAACCTTCTAATTTTCAGTTGCTGGTTTATGATGGATCTAAAAGAATGACTCTGAAGGAAGTTATGAAGCATAAATGGATCCTTCAAAATTATTGAAAGTTAATTATATAATTTATTTTATTCACTCATTTTTGTTATAGTGTATTGTCTTTGTCTGCTAGATAATTTACATGTTATCGACTTAATAAATAATTTTAAATTATCACTTCCTTTTCAACAATCGGCCTTTATATTGTAACCACTTGTTGTGTTTTCACAAGGTTATGTTGGATGATAAGTAAGAACCAAGAAATACCTAATGTATTGAGTCTTGCCCGACCCAATTTAGTTATTATCATATACCTGAAAGCACCTGATTCATTGTGTATTTTTTAAATGTCAATACATTGATTTCATTTATTAAAAAATATAAACTTAATTTATTACAAACTATGCAATTCAAAAACTTGAATATATATATTGAGCTATTTTAAATATTAGTACGGAATAATAATTTTAACATATAACTGAGTTCATATAAGTTTTTTCAATCCATTGAGAACAAATTCATTTCAAGTCTCACACACATAATTAACAGTTAAAAATGATCAGTTTCACCATATAGAATACTAAAGGACTATAAATCATTTACACAAATGAAATATATATTACTTTGGTTAAATATACACTTGGTTCTGCATAGCACACATCACAAGAAGTTTGACCCCAGGCATAAAACTGGCAATTTGCGCAAAATCAGGACCAGATACCAACTGAGTGTGCACATCAAGTGCTGAAGTATATTCCCTTTGTTCAATCATCATTGTCAGATGGTGCAGAGAGCTCAATGTATCTGCAGACAGCTGAAAGTTGGATTATATAAATGAATATAATTCTGACGAAGGGAAAGAACATAAATTGTGGTGGTTAGAAGCAGAATTATATTGTGGCTCAAAATTCAAGTTGTAGATCACGTGTCGGAGGCCCGGCTCTGCGGCATTATTTTCGCTTCTAGGCGAACGAGCTTAGCCGAAACTGAACGACCGATCGGCCCGAATCAACCCCGGCGATCGTGGATGAAGATCAGCAGTTGTTTTGATTTCCTCCCTTTTTATTAACTAATAGGCCAAGCAATAGAGATATTTCCTTGACAAAAATACTACCTGGAAGCCACCTGTGCCATTCCGAGCAGAACAGTCCGTAGTTTATTCCCACCATGTCCTCAACACAAAAATGCCATTTTTTTTATTTGTTATTAACAAAAAACAACAAAAATTCCCGTACTTTTTAGTTTTTTCGTTGCAAAATGGAAACTATTGATGCAGTGATAACGTTGCAATGGGATGAATTGCAGAGAATTACATTGTGAAGAGAATGATGGGTCAAACGATCCGATCGAATAATTGAAACTGGAGAAAAGCGGGAAAAACCGGAAAATTGCGTGTTTTTTCTTTTAACTCATAACTCTGCCATTTTGCAATATTTAGAACTGAAACTTCACACGATAGTAGCTATTGACGTGCAAATCATGTGTGCCAAAATTGGATTCGGTCGGATAAATAGTTTTCACATAATTCCCATTTGAATTTTTTTTGGACATATTTTCGCGCAGAGTTGGATGCGTTTGAGGTCATCCGATTGAAATTAAAAAAAAATGATTTGGAAAGAAGACATGATCAGTAACAAAACGTCTATTCTGATTTTTCAATAAAACGCGTTTAAGTGTGTTAAAAACTAGTGAGAACATGAGGGAAAACGACCGACCAAGCGAGAGTGGTCGAGTGGTGAGGGAATGGGCGAATCGAGGGGAAACGCCGCGGAAGCCAACGGTCGCCGAGTTTAATTAAGAATTGTTGCGCGGACAGCGCACCAAATTTTGTACATATATACGTTTCCCCTCGATTCGCTTATTTCCTCTCCACTCGACCGCTCTCGCTCGGTCGGCCGTTTCCCTCATGTTCTCACAAGTTTTCAACACACTTAAACGCGTTTTATTGAAAAATCAGAATAGACGTTTTGTTACTGATCATGTATTCTTTCCAAATCAATTTTTTTAATTTCAATCGGATGACCTCAAACGCATCCAGCTCTCCGCGAAAATATGTCCAAAAAAAATTCAAATGGGAATTATGTGAAAACTATTTATCCGACCGAATCCAATTTTGGCACACATGATTTGCACGTCAATAGCTACTATCGTGTGAAGTTTCAGTTCTAAATACAGTGGAACTCCCCTAACTCGAACTTCCCTATCTCGAAGAATTCTTCAAGTCGAATTTTCTTGAGAAGCAAAAACGTTTTGACAACATCGCCATGTATTTCTTTCCCTATAAGTCGAATTTCCGTAACTCGAATATTTCTGAAACTCGAACTGAAATTCAGCAGTAACCGAAGCGGCAACCAAACTCGAATTTTTTGGGGAAACGCTCACTGCACTTCAGGGAATTACCGAGCGGGGAGTCGCCGACAGATCCAAACTTGTTTTTCTTAGTTTCCACGAACGTTGAATCGCGCACGGCTCTATAAAATATCAGTTCTGATTAGTTACGTTGTGAAATTCACAGAGGTCTGAACGAAACATTTGAATGACCGTAGTAACGAAACCGTTCGATATTTTACAATTCTGTTTTCATATTCGTGATTCATAATTCAAGAAGTAAAATTGCATAAAATTTCATTCATTTCTAAAGAAATTTTTCATCGCTGCAGACATGTAAAAAAAATTTTGTGTTCGATTTATGAACAAATTTTTGCACCGAAATTCTTAGAAAAATGTGTTCATTCAGAAAATAAGAGTCAATTTGACAACCGCGAAAAAAAATTTGAAATATTACAGGTCTTCCGCCATTTTGTCAATTTTTTTTCGGAATTTGTCAACTTTTCTGAATAGAGGACCCAAAAATAATGAGATTTGACTAAAAACCGTTACTTGAAGTTTTATACATAACTGATCACACTCATAAGAATCTTGCTCAAAAATGACGTTTGACACCCTGTATCTCGCTTATGCTTTGAAACGGGTTATATTGTATAAGGCAAAAATGATTCTCCTGATGTCCTCTATACAAAAATCTATGTTTGTCCAGTTTATGATGAAACACCCTGTATACGTATTTTTTTAATTGGTCACCCTCAACTCAGTCCAGTTTTCCGTATTTCGAATTTTCCGTAACTCGAAGTGAAAGTACTGGCCCTTGGAGATTCGAGTTAGGGAAGTTCCACTGTATTGCAAAATGGCAGAGTTATGAGTTAAAAGAAAAAACACGCAATTTTCCGGTTTTTTCCGCTTTTCTCCAGTTTCAATTATTCGATCGGATCGTTTGACCCACCATGTTTAAAACATGGTGGGAATAAACTACGGACTGTCCTGTACGGAATGGCACAGGTGGCGTCCAGGTAGTATTTTTGTCAAAAAACTAATCATTTGTAGCTCTGTTGCTTGGCGTAAAATTGTGGTGGTTAGTAGCAGAATAATTATATTGTGGCTCAAAATTCAAGTTGTAGATCACGTGTCGGAGGCCCGGCTCTGCGGCATTATTTTCGCTTCTAGGCGAACGAGCTTAGCCGAAACTGAACGACCGATCGGCCCGAATCAACCCCGGCGATCGTGGATGAAGATCAGCTTTTTTATTAACTAAATATTAATCCTACCAGCGTGCGGTTTCTGGTTTTGTTACATTTTTTGGAAAGTTTGTAGGTAAGATTTCAATATTTCAGCAAGAAAGATGGAAACGGAAACAAGAAGTGAGTATTATAATGCAGGTAGTGAACTTAAAGAAACGGAAGATCCTGTAGATTTTATTTTGAATAATAAATTCAGCAAAATGGCTCACGATGATAAAATTTTCATAACTCAAGTAATTAAGACATCTCGACCAGCAATGCCAAATTTAATTATTAATTCTGCTCATAATCGTTCATTCTGCGTAGAATGGTATAATAAATGCCATTGGCTAACAGGAAGCCCAGTTCGAAATAAATTATTTTGTTGGTTGCGTGGTTTCGGGCCTCTGATTTAAATCTCACGAGCCGCCACTGCACGCTGCGTCAAAACGATTTTCGCAACTGCCCCACGGCTTGCTTTCCAGTTCTAGTCATAAATATTTGAGATGTTAGGCATTAGAGCGATTTTGAGAAAATATTTCAGTTTATATGTACATTTTGAATAATGAATATATACAAAATTTACCTTTTCTTCGCGTATCATATCATACAATATTTCCAGTTTCCTTCCAATATCATCTATTTTCTTCTTCATTTGCTGAAAATAACAAAACACAAAATCAATAAACTTGATATTATTCAATTTAAATACTGCTGCAGTACTTCGACATGATTAATGTAAATGTATTTGTTTGATTGCAATACCCATAGACAAACTAAAAAATTAGATGAGCCACTCGTATATTCCGCGCCATCTGTCGGAGGAGGAGACTAATACGCGAAAAAATTATTTTCAATTTGATAGTTAGATGTCGTTGCATTCGTGGAAATCCTATCGAGAAAATAGTAAGTATGTAAAATCACACTTCTGTGGTAAAAGTATATTATCAAAAAACCTTTGAATTGTCAACTGACACAAGGAGTGGTTTGACACGTTCTTTTTGAAATATAATAAATTTCGATATGCCTGCAAGAGTGAAGACGTGCTGTGTTATTGGATGTGAAATCGAGATGCAAGAAGGTAATTATACAATATATATTATATATATTCTATTACCTATAAGAATTAAGATAGTTTTCAAAGAAGTTTTTCATGTATTGAATAAGTTTAGTCGGTAAATACTCATATTTTGTATTATTGAATTCATTATTGTTAGTTTTGATAATGTTTTCAATGCAATTATTAGTTTATTGATTAGATATTTATGAAATAAATCTGTATTTTCAATTGATGATACCTATTTCAGTTAATAAATTTTTATTCTATCCAGAATTTGATTATTGATCCTCATTTCTCGATTCCAAAAGAAAATCAGATGAAAGTTCGTTGCAGGTATTATTTTCATGAAAATAAATTTCCTCACTCATCGATAACTTGCACAAATCCATTTCTGATTTCCTTTTGGAAATTGAATTTCAAAAAACTTTTTGCCTCTTCTTGTATATGGGTGTACCTACCTATTCAAAAGGTGCACTACAGAATTCTTTTTGAGGCAACTTTACGATACAGATTCCTTTTTCAATTGAGCTTTTTTCACGAATTAGTAATGTTGTACAAAAACAGATGGCGCTGAAGCTTGTTCTACTAGTGTCTCATCTATTCTCCGTTTAGAGTTAGTCTATGACTACTACATTCTCAACCCAAAAACTCACCATTTGGTTACATGCGACAGAACAGCAATCTTTCAATCTATCCAACGACTTCTGTATACGAACATGCGCATTCGGTAATGGCGCTTTCGGTACAGGCTCTGGCGTTTCATTTCTTCTGACTTCTGGCATTTCAGTTGAAAGTTTAGGAGTAAATGCATTCCTATTATATTCATTATTGAAAGAGACTGGTGGTCCGCCCATATTTCCAAAGTCTGTTGGTGCTGGTTGGAACATTCTCGGTGGCTCCATATTGTTCCCGGGTATATTTTCATTCCATCCACTTTGAACTGGTGGTAATGGTTGACTAATAGGTTCATTGAATGGGTGAACTATAGGGTCCAGTTTTTGTGGATTTTCTTTTTTCGCCTGAAAAAGTCGAAAATTTTATTTTTTAACTCACAATTGCATTCAATAGAGATATAGAAGACAACGCCATTTGTTGCTTTTTTGTGCTGATTACACACTTTCTCTAGAAATAATGATAATACATTACATATTCAGAAGAAGGTTTGGTAAAAGATTATGATAACTTTCTTTAATCTCATCAGAGTTGTCGAAAAAAGCTCCCGCCAAGATCTGTAATCATTTTACAAGTGGCAGAGTGCGTTTACTGAAAATGCTCATTTTTGGAGTTATAATAACGTCAATGGGAAGATATACAGGGTGAATAACATTGAATGCAACTATATTTTTCCAAATGGGACACCCTGTCCTGTATATTCTTCCTTTTTTTTGATAGGCTATTTCCTCCTGATCTCAAATATAAATGCGTATGTGGATGTGTCTCTTCAATTTTCAAGTTTCAAAGTTTTGAAATGATGACACTGAATAAAAAAATATGAGAAATACGTACGAAATTCTTTATATCCAAACAATCTACTTAAAAGTATTATTTCAGAATGAATACTTAACAGTTACTTAACCAATGAAAAATGATAAACTATGGTAGTAGGGTAAGAATAACATCAACTAAAGAAATTGCTCAAAATGACCACCTTCATTCAATACACATACTTCATATAGTTGTCTCAAGTTGTTAAGACTATTTTTGATAGCATTATTACGGCTCTGATTCAAGTCAGAAATCAAAGCTTCAAAATTTGTTTCTAATCATTACAATATTATCATTTTTCTTTGTGCGTTGACGGGATTAGTTCCGAATTATGGGTTTAATATTGGTTGATTTTATATCATTAATATTATTCTCCGCTTTCATTGATTGTCATTATTGCTGTAGTAAATTTTCTCCTTCAGGAACGGCTATAAAAACGTGGCCATAAACTTAAATATTCACGAACTTCCAAAACGCTATGCATCTGGCATAGCCTATGCCAGATGGTTATTGAAATTTGAGACTCTGTGGTGCTCAGAATAAGAAAGATAGACCAACATATGTTACATATTCGAAATCAGGGGAAAAAGAGCTAAGCAAATATGGAAAAATATGCAGGGTGTTCCATTTGAAAAAATGAAGTTGCCATCAATATGTTGGTCACCCTGTACATATTTCAGTTTCTGGACTCATACCAAAAAACCTCAGTTGATTTCGTGAAACATTTATAAGAAACATTTTTTTGTATCTCCTTCAGTAACAACGTCATAGTAAAATATATTAAAAATATATGCAAATGAAAAGTAATATAGAATCTAATCACACAAATAGCACAAATTTTACACTACAAACACACACACAAAAATTGAAAAATAAAAATTCCTACAGAAGTTTTGGCCAATTAAAACTTTCGATAACATTAGGAAGCAAGCTGAACTTTCACAAATATTATTGATAAAAGACTTGATCATAATTGATATTCAATCAGTGCAAATACTATAGTCCATTTCAGGAGAGTATGAAGTGAAGGAAAATCTTAGCCCCTCCTATCGCTACGACCTCTCTATCGCGAACGCGACAGAGTAGGCATCTATCTCTCTTATACGAGTCCAATAAACTTCTGACACATGCCGATGAACGACAACGAACGAATGTTCTTTGGGGAAGGAGGGGCTAAAATTACACTCACTTCATACTCTCGTGAAATATAATATAGTGACTACATCATTTCTCACAAGAAAAACTGAACAATACCTCATTGTTTTTACTCCACAATCTCGTACCGGAGTGTCTAGGAGACATATCTTTGATCATCTTGTAGACAGGAAAACGAATAATTAGATATCATTAAAACATTCTTCCCATACATACCGGAACAACTATTCAGACTTCCATATTGAGTGGAACAGGATATTTCAGAATATTATATTATTAAAGGTGAAAAAATTTAAAACATTTAACTTAAAAATGTTATGAAAAATGTACTGTTTTTTTTGTAAATTCGTAATAGTACCAGAACTAGCACATTGAAGTATAAAATTTTTTTCAATGAGCTAGCAAGCAAGGATATTAGCCACAAAACGATACCAACATAATTTCTGTAAGTTACATAATTAGAAAGTAATTGCTGTTCGAACATGACCCGTATGGAAATTGATAAAACTCAGTACTGTACGAAAATTACAGACATTTGGGCAAAACGATATAGCACTCGTTTGAGGAGAACGAGCGCTCAAAAAAAACAATGCGTCATTGGCCCATAGTCCATAGGAACTTTTTATCATAAATTTGGTCCAACAGCGTATTTTTGACCGTACAATGTACCGTACAAGGGATCGTTTTGTATCGCATTTATGCGCAGGTCAGTGCCGTGTACGGTTCAAGGGCTGGTTCACAGTTTCAGGTTGTTGGAACGCTTTTGTGTACCCGTGTATCGTTAAAAAATTTGAATTTTTTGTTTACAATTTTTATCAGCGTGACATGTTTCTATTGTCTTATTCTTTCGATCTTATTGTCACTGACAAAATAAATAATACCTAGAGATTTATTTTATCTAAGTTGTTTGTTGTTACTTATTCCGCTAATCTAATTATCTAGTCTGTCTTCACATCCTTTGAGCTTGAAAGAGTATCGGAAATGTAATAAAACTTCGCCGAAGAATGAAATAAATAAAATATAGTGTGTTATTATTATTTCCGATACGTTGTATACTTGGAAGGGTAATTGCCAATTTTGAATTCTCTTCTGAATCGAATATCCTGCTCGATGATGTCTATTATTTTTTGTTCATTAAGCTTTTCATCAATTACTTTGTTACTTTTCGGAAATAAAAGTGACTTCCCCAAGTACACGGGATTACAAATGTGGTGCAAAGGAAACCAAATTCTTTATTTGAGTACATGGTATTCATATGAAGAAAGTGGGCTTCTTTGAAATGAGAATTCTGAAGCAACTTTGGAATAAAACTGCTCACGTAATAATTGAAAATTTCAAACATTTCCTCACCATACACTGTTATTACTTTTAATTCTATAATTCTAATACTTTCTTCAAAGTTTCCAAATAATGAATAATTTCCATTTGAATATATCGTTTAATGAGTAACAAAACAAGCGAGCAAAAACTGAAAAAAATCAGAGACCTGTCTCTGAAAATACCACAAGAACAAATGAGATAAATAATTGAACCTCAAATCAATAAACAAGAAATTTTCTTTCGATATGAGAAATAAATATAACCGTCCTAACCTAAAATAAATAGAAATACAAATGGCGCAGGTCAGTACCAAACCAGTACAAACGATCCCTGCCTCCTAGCAAGGATCGATTTGACCGTACACTGTACCGTAGATGGGACGGTACATAGGTCAGTTGGAACACGAGACCGCGATTTGGGATCGTTCACTGTACCGTCCAAAAACGCTGTTGGAACGCCTTTAGTCTACTGCGCATGTGGTGGACCGTACAATGACTGCTGTCGGAAAAAACCTATAAAATCATCTGAGGATCAAGATCCCGAATAGGGATGTTGACTATTTTTTGGAATTCATTTTATTATATAGATAAACCCTATACAAACACGAAAATATTACTTTTTTCTTAAAAATATAGTATTTGCCAATAAAAAATACATTGAAGAAAAGAGAATTAATTTTCCCGCGGAAACGGCACGTTATGATGATTACGTCAGTATACAATAGACATCATAGACTAACTAAATTTTTAGTTTGTCAGTTTGTCTATGGCAAACATATTTTGACTTCTGTCAAAGCGAACTGATTGTGCCTGATTCATTGTGAAAAAGTTGAATTTATACCTTCAAAATGAAAAACTCGGTCTATAAATGCTGTGCAGTTCCAATGTGCAAAAGTACGTCAATCAGTACGCCACAAAAACTTTTCATCAATGTCCCCAAAAATGCACAAGTGAGGAAAAGTTCAATCTAAGCCTTCAAAATGAATAGGTCGGTCTGTAAATGCTGAATGAGGTGCTTCTTTTATTTGTAATAATAAATATGAGTTAAAACTCACTTACAAAGACACATTTCACGTTTTTAAGCTCCGCTGCACAAAAATCCTTGTTTTCAGCAAAGAAACTTGCGACCATCAGGGAATCAATCTTCGGTAGGTTACTACTATTACCCTTGATGTATCCTATCTCCGTTATAGAGAAAATTGTAGATTATCGTTCTTGTAACGAACTAGGTATTCTGTTCTCTTTCAGCTTTCAACTTCGTAAGTTCGAATCATAGATATGATATATTCTATATTTACTATGGTTCAAGTCACAGAACCGTGGGTTTCACAAAGCTTGATTGGCAATCAAATCGTTTATATTGAAGTAAGTCGATGGTTTATGTCAAAAATGAACTGAAAATTGCAGAGAAATGATGACATTTCAATAATCAAGGTGATTGGAGTTTTGTGGAACCCGACCTATGAATGTATTTTGTTGATCTGAGCACCGAACATTCGAATTTGCAATGACAATACGGATAGTTTGACGTCACTATACAAGCTACCTCTGATTGGCGTTCGCAGTCACGTGATAGTTGATAATAAATAACATAATTTAAATCAGCTTTATTTAATTCAACGAGAATAATAAGATCACTAAAATGGTTTTTTAGGATTGCAAAAACTCCCTTCTATGAGGAAAACCTCAATTTATATGAATTCGTAACATGAGTCAACATCCCTATTTACGGAACGTCATTCTGAAACCCCCGTATATTTTATGTCTATAAAAATGCTCTGTTGCAAGTCTCATCTCGCCACTGCACAGAAATTATTCTATCAATTTCGCGAAATTTTTCATAATCATATTTTCTGAAATATGGTAATATGTGATCTATTCACTAACCTGATTCTTGAAGCTCCTATGAAATGTTGGTGGATCATTCCAACCGGGCGCTACTGGTGTTGATCTATTGCTTGTCTCCAAAGCTTCCTGCGCCACTGGCGTTTGGCTGGGTGACAAAGGAGGAGCTGTATTGAAATTAGAGCCATATCCCACAGGAGCAGGTACCATCGGGGATGCATTGAATGTTTGTGTATTGACAGGTGACATGGGCAAAGAAGAAGCGTACATAGATGGCGTATTGAACGATGATTGGGAATTATTATAAGAGCCCATTGGTTGATTGGGAAGTGTCTGATTCCTTGGTAAGGCACTGTTGTATTGGTTGGAAGTAACAGATGGATCTAATATATATTTTCGCTGTGGCAAACCAGTGGAAGAACCTGAAACAACACGTTATATGTAGTTCAACAGATTGAGTTTTGAAATTTTCTCCTTGATAATGTTCAGAGTAAAAAGTAGACCTAGACATAGTAGACAAACTAAAACATTAGATGAGCCACTCGTATATTCCGCGCCATCTGTCGGAGGAAGAGACTAATACACGAAAAAATTATTTTCAATTTGATAGTTAGATGTCGTTGCATTCATGGAAATCCTATCGAGAAAATAGTAAGTATGTAAAATCATTATTATCAAAAAACCTTTGAATTGTCAACTGACACAAGGAGTGATTTGACACGTTCTTTTTGAAATATAATAAATTTCGATATGCCTGCAAGAGTGAAGACGTGCTGTGTTATTGGATGTGAAAATCGAGATGCAAGAAATTATAAATTTTATATGTATATTCTGTTACCTATAAGAATTAAGATACTCGTAGTTTTCGAAAAAGTTTTTCATGTATTGAATAAGTTTAGTCGGTAAATACTCATATTTTGTATTATTGAATTCATTATTGTTAGTTTTTGAAAAGGTTTCAATGCAATTATTAGTTTATTGATTAGATATTTATGAAATAAATCTGTATTTTCAATTGGTGATACCTATTTCACTTAATAAATTTTTATTCTATCCAGAATTTGATTATTGATCCTCATTTCTCGATTCCAAAAGAAAATCAGATGAAAGTTCGTTGCAGGTATTATTTTCATGAAAATAAATTTCCCCACTCATCGATAACTTGCACGAATCCATTTCTGATTTCCTTTTGAAAATTGAATTTCAAAAAACTTTTTGCCTCTTGTATATGGGTGTATCTACCTATTCAAAAGGTGCACTACAGAATTCTTTTTGAGGCAACTTTACGATACAGATTCCTTTTTCAATTGAGCTTTTTTCACGAATTAGTAATGTTGTACAAAAACAGATGGCGTTGAAGCTTGTTCTACTAGTGTCTCATATATTCTCCGTTTAGTTAGTCTATGCAATAACTCATCAAAAAATGAAACCAGAAGTTCAATTTTTTAAATGACAAATAATAAACTGACACTTACCGGTTACATTACCATTGTTGTTTTTAATACTTGGTGGTTTACTAGGTGGAGCAACAGGCGTTTGCAATGATGGAGCCATGCTTGGGACTTGGTTGTTTTGAGGAGTTGTAGCATTATTGTTAAAACCTGGATTGGCATTATACGCAGGAGTCTGTGTACCTGAGAAAAGATTAAAGTCAAAATAGTAGAATTAAACTGTCAACACCGCTTGATTAACTTTTGTAAAAATTAAAAAGAGGAATATACAACAGTAATTCAAAAGTTTTGTTCCAACAGCGTATATTTGACCGTACAATGTACCGTACAAGGGATCGTTTTGTATCGCATTTATGCGCAGGTCAGTGCCGTGTACGGTTCAAGGGCTGGTTCACAGTTTCAGGTTGTTGGAACGCTTTTGTGTACCCGTGTATCGTTAAAAAATTTGAATTTTGTGTTTACAATTTTTATCAGCGTGATATGTTTCTATTGTCTTATTCTTTCGATCTTATTGTCACTGACAAAATAAATAATCCCTAGCCTAGAGATTTATTTTATCTAAGTTGTTTGTTGTTACTTATTCCGCTAATCTAATTATCTAGCCTGTCTTCACATCCTTTGAGCTTGAAAGAGTATTTTTTTTATAAATGAATTCTTCAATAGTATGTTCGCTTGAATAAGTATCGGAAATGTAATAAAACTTCGCCGAAGAATGAAATAAATAAAATATAGTGTGTTATGTTACATTTCCGATGCGTTGTATACTTGGAAGGGTAATTTCCAATTTTGAATTTTCTTCTAAATCGAATATCCTGCTCGATGATGTCTATTATTTTTTGTTTATCAAGCTTTTCATCTATTACTTAGTTACTTTTCGGAAATAAAAGTGACTTCCCCAAGTACACGGGATTACAAATGTGGTGCAAAAGGACACCAAATTCTTTATTTAAGTACATGGTATTCATATGGAGAAAGTGGGCTTCTTTGAAATGTGAATTCTGAACCAACTTTGAAATAAAACTGCTCACGTAATAATTGAAAATTTCAAACATTTCCTCACCATACTCTGTTATTACTTTTAATTCCATAATTCCAATACTTTCTTCAAAGTTTCCAAATAATTAATAATTTCCATTTGAATATATCGTTTAATGAGTAACAAAACAAGCGAGCAAAAACTGAAAAAAATCAGAGACCTGTCTCTGAAAATACCACAAGAACAAATGAGATAAATAATTGAACCTCAAATCAATAAACAAGAAATTTTCTTTCGATATGAGAAATAAATATAACCGTCCTAACCTAAAATAAATAGAAATCCAAATGGCGCAGGTCAGTACCAAACCAGTACAAACGATCCCTGCCTCCTAGCAGGGATCGATTTGACCGTACACTGTACCGTACATAGGTCAGTTGGAACACGAGACCGCGATTTGGGATCGTTCACTGTACCGTCCAAAAACGCTGTTGGAACGCCTTTAACTTACTGCGCATGTGGTGGACCGTACAATAACTGCTGTTGGAACAAACCTAAAGTAACGACTGGAATGATGGGAAAGGAATCACGCAAGTAATTTGAGACAGTTTTTGGAGGAATATCATTTCCAAGATAGTTTTATTCTATTCCTTTATGAATGAATGGGGTTGCAACCCCATCAGGAATTTGAATAAGGAAAGTGGGTAGTACAAAAAGACAAAAAGTCGAATTCTTCATAAATTCTTTCTAATGAATCGAGTGCAAAAATCTTCCAGAGAACATAATGTGTTTTTTCCTACCTGCATAATTTGGGGATGGAACTCCAAACTGATTTGGTGGTGGGGCAACAAACTGATTTGAAGATGGTACCCCAAATTGGTTTGGCGTAGGTAAACCAAATTGATTTGGTGCCGGTACTCCATACTGACTTGGTGTCGTAGTTCCGTACTGATTTGGAGGAAGGTTTCCAAACTGATTATTGGGTGGAAGGAACTGATTCGTGTTACCATAAGACGGGTAGTTCGAGAAAGATTGCCTCCTACGCTGTGACGACTTGGTTGTCTGCTTGGTTGACCATAAGCTGGTTTTTGACCAAGATGAACTAATATCCTGTCCCTCAAAGCATTCAGCTTTCATTTTGGGATGATCCTAAATATGTCAAAGCCTCTTTATAGCATCCTTGAGAAACCAAAATTAAAGCATAATTGGATAATAAATCTGATAGAGGTCCATGTACCTGCAAAACATAAAAAATTAATTAAAAATGCAAAAAACGACAACCCAAGACAGAGGAAAATTTCACAATAAAGAATTGCAACTATTAGAACAGAACAGATGCGATAATCTGAGGGGAAATTGCACTGAGCATATCTTTTATGTGGACGTCTGTATACAAGGGAACGTCGATCACAATGGTAGAGGCGGAATCTAGACTCATCTATGAAGAGAACTCTTTCCCAATCAGCCTCTTCCCAATGGATATGCTCTCTCGCAAAATCCAAACGCGCCCTTCGATGGGCTGGGGTAAGAGCTGGGCCTCTTGCCGCGACACGAGGCCTTAAATCATATTCTCTGTTTTTTTATTGCCTAAGTTTGCTCAAGCTGATTTTGAAGGAGGCGAGCGGTTGCAAACCGTTGTCTGAACGAAGAAACTCGCAAGTAACGTTCTTGAATGGCAGTTGTTACCCGTGGTCCACCCTGTCCTGGTCTTCGGACATTCATACCTTTCTCCCTGAATCGCTGCAACATTCTGGACACACTTGTATGGGAAACTCCAAACCTTTCTGCAATTCTTGTGTATGTCCACCCTTCTTCTCGCAAAACTACCGCTTGGGCACATTCCTCTTGGGTCAAATTGCGTGTTTAGCGTTGCATAGCGATCGAGTGTAGAAAATCAAACGAAAGAAAAACTATTGATCACTAGAATTGATCGAGAACAACTGATTTCAGAATGGAGCCAATACATTCAAAATCTGATAATCTCATCTTTTTTTATTCCTACTGGGAAAAAACATCTGTATTGAAGAAAAACGTTGAAAGTGGATAACATATGCAAGCATAATTCTGATAAAAATAATTATCATTGAGAACACCTTCAGTTGTAGAATAAATTTGAGATTTCCATAATGTGCGTTAATTTTTTTGCGCAGTGTATTTCAGTACCCCTAAACAGTGAACTCTAAATAACTGGAACGGTTTCGCGATACTGCAAAAGTGAGGAAGACTGAAATGGAGAAATTGCGTCAATCCATCTCACTCTGAGCCGTGTCACTGCGTGCACGTTTGACAACTGATAGCATATCGGAGGTATAACAACCCCGCTCTTCCTATGAAGAGAGAGATGGATTGACGCAATTTCTCCATTTCAACGCGACACACTTTCTGTCGAACTTTAGTACCTACGACGCCGTTCCAGTTATTCTAGAGTTCACTGCCCCTAAACAAGCACGACTCTGCCTTTAGACTGTCAAATTTCAAAATAAAAACAAATATTAGCTTTGTATATCTTCTCCCCAAATTCATTCTATTGATATCATGCTTGATCTGAGATGTATCCATACAGAATGCCAATGTGGCATGCAGGTTGTAAAGAAGCTTTCCGCTAAGAAATAACCCAACTTCGCAGATGTTCATAAATCTGGTGCAGTTGATGACCAAATTCCTGTACTTTGAATTTAATCAAACATTTTCGATACATGGATCACTTGTTTTAAATTGAACCACTTAATGAAAACTTTCCTTTGATACACCTTTTACAACAATTTTGGAAAACTTACCAATATTTGTCGGCCTTGACGTTCCATTGCTTTCTGCAATAATACGACCAATTCTACTAATTCTCTAAGATTTTTTGTTGAACTATGCAAATTACTGTTCCAAGACCCAACGAGTTTCTCAAGGCTTCCAGAGCTTATATAACACAAGTGTGCATCATTAAGCAGTTCTTTCTGGTCTTTCGATTCTGTTTCCAATCGTAAACCCAGTTTTTCTGTTGAACAAAACAATTTTTATCAACATGCAGGTGTCACACACACAACAAAAATAATGGAAATGAAAAAATATAGTTCCCAATTAGAATATTTAATTAAGTATTGATTTACAATACTAAACTTCAACTAAAAACCCTTTACATAAACAAATCACAAAATAATAGGTAGTGTTGGGACCACTCGAGTATTCGATTATTCAAATAATCGACACTACTCGATTATCAAAAAAACCGGTCGTCAATCGAAATCGATATGAGTCATGTGTTATTCAATCCGATTTCTCGAGCGACGAGTGATATCTTGATAATCGGACTGTGTCGGTTATTTGAATGGTTGAGTACAAGCCCTATATTCGGTGTTTTCTCACGGCATTAACCATAGATAATCGCGATCTTTGGGTGAATTCTCATCCGATAGTTCTTATTAGGCAGAAATTAGTTGGTGAATGAGTGATGACTGGGGATTTTGAGGTTGTGTTTTTGTATCTGAAAGAACATTTCCAGAAGTAGACCCGAAAAGTTTCAATTGTTTGGCTGGTCCAGGATTAGCTAAATTTTGGGCATTTTCATTGCTACTAGAAGAAACAGTTTCACATGGTATTGTTTGTTGTTCATTCTGTAAGTTTAATGTCGGATGAAGCTGGTTCAAATGCTGCTTTAAATTTGAAGTACTGCCATAATAAGCCAAAACTCTTCTACAAATATTGCAAGTCGCAAATTTCTTATCGTTATTTTTATGGATATAATTCCATACAGCGGACTTCTGTTTTCATCCCATAATAATCATACAATACGATACACGCGAGCTTCAATTTCGAGAACATTAGGTATCAACAAAGTCGCAAGTCACAACGCAATGAACGAACAGCGCTGAATGAGCGACAAGCGGTTAGCATGATCGCTTGCAACTCGGGCGATTACGAATATAACCGAGGGTGGGGATCAGGCGAAAAATCGCTCGATTATCACTCGGTTATTGGGATCACTCGATCATCGAGTACTCGGTTATTGAAAGTACTCGATTATTCCCAACACTAATCAAAACTGTGTACAAGTTTAATGAAAAAAGAATATCAATTACCACAAAGTTGAGGCAGATCCTCGTCTGAAGCATGGGTTAACGCGGCTGATAATGCTTCTTTCCAACTTGTTATATCACAGTTTTCTATAATAGATTTCCAATCATCCGTTACTAATGCAGATATCAGTGAAGATATGTACCCTTCGCTTTGTTCTAGATATCTCTGTTGCGTCCTTGCTAAAAGATCTGAACCTCCTGCAACAAATTATGGTAGTTAGAAAAAACAATTGAGAATAGAATTTCAGTAAGGTAACTAGGAAAAATAGTACTCTTCTTCATTTATTACAGTTTGTCCGTTTTATCAACGCCATTGACGACCATCTTGGAATTCCATGAATGAGGAGTAAGGTAGAAAACAAAAAATCCACATGGTTGCAAGAAGACTGACCAATCGATAACGTCAAATAATAGATTAGATTAGAGGAGGGGCGACAAATCAAAACCGACCTTGCGAGCACCTTGACCTTAAGATCTATTGTGCATCCCCGCGCTGTTTACCAGTCCGGCAGCAAAGTCTCAATGAACTTCTCCACCTTTCTGGGGGCCACATCCATTACTTGTTCAGTCTTTAGGAACCTGGAGCCAAGATGCCGTAACCGTTTCTGGTGAACAGCTTCACACTCACATAGCAGGTCTAGCTGTCTCGGTGGCTTCTTGACAGAAACGACATGTACTATCGGGCGCCTTTCCCATGTTTTTTAAGTGATACCTCACGGGACAGTGCTCAGTGAGAGCGCCCGTCAGTTTCCTCAGTTCCAATTTGCAGAGTGAGAGGACCTTCTTGGTCCAGCTCGTCGAGTGAGAGAGAAGTGACTTAGCTTGCTTTTGACCATTGGTCGTACGCCAGGACATAAGCTTCCTCTTTTGTTCCCAGTCCTTAATTGCCATTGCCTGATGACTGGCTGGGAAGCCGCAAAACGGTTCTGGTCCAGTGAAGGGGTTGTGCCCCCTTCCCTGGCCAGTTGGTCTGCCGCTTCATTGCCGTGAATCCCGGAGTGACCAGGCACCCAGATGAGATTGAATTGGTTCTTTTCTCCGAGTAGGTTTAGTGACGTTTTGCATTCCCAGACTAACTTTGACTTCCCTTGTGGAGAGTCAAGCGCTAGCAGGGCTGCTCTGCTGTCAGATGCTATATATTTCCTTTCTTTGATAGTTGCGTTCCGCACAGAGCGCAACGCACTTCCTTATAGCAAGTGTCTCTGCCTGAAAAACCGAAGGACAGAGACCCATTGGTATGGCTAATTGTATTGAGGGACCGTAAACACCGGCCCCGACTCGTCAGTCTTCAGTTTTCGAGCCATCAGTATAAAATACCGTAGACCCTCTGGGGAAAACTAATTCTTTATTAGTCCATTGGTCACGACTTGGGAATGTCGTGGTAAAGTTTTTCTGAAACTCGTGTCTCAAGGGGAGGTTATCTGTGACTACATCCTGAAGCTCCTTACACTCATTTAGAATGCGGAGGAGCCCTGAGTAGTCACCAATTTTCAGCTCCCGCTCCCTTGCTACTCGGAGAGACCATCTGGCCGCCTCGCTTTCCAGAAAAATCTCTAGAGGAGGCAGGTCCAGGATGACTTGCATGGCAGCAGTTGGGCAGGAGCGAGATGCGCCTGTTACGGATAGACACGCTGTTCTTTGTAGTTTTCCTAGGGCTAGTTGTACCGAAACTAGTTTTGCTCTTGGCCACCAAATGAGAGCGCGTAGCTCACGATTGGACGAACAATGGATTTGTAAATCCAATTCATTAGTTCGGGTTTTAATCCCCACGTACCTCCGACCATCCTCTGGCATATGAAGAGAGCTCTCTGGCCCTTACTGATCACAGCTTCGAGGTGTAGACTCCAGGAGAGTTTTTGGTCGAAGATCACACCAAGATATTTGGTGTGGTTCCTTGGGGTAGGGTGGTCCCGTTCATCGTAATTGTTTTAAGAGAGAGTTTTTCCTCTTGGTGGATGGCAGTAAATATCGTCTTTTTGGGATTTATTATTATTATTCAAATAATAAGTTTAGAAGCTTCTTGCAAATTATGAAAGTTATTCTTTATGATTTTGAATAATTTGGTTGATTATTTTTACATGACATTCGGATAATTTTAAGAAACAGTGTTAGTACATGATAAAAATTTTACTCACCTGACATAGCTATAATGATTGCATCGGTGAATCTTTTTGCTTTTAGACATAATTCAACTGCTGCCTCCACATTTCCAAGTATCAAAGCCTGCGTTATTAAACCTTCCGTATCTGAAGCACAGAAATTATTTGTTATGATATTTAATGAAGTGAGCTGAAACCACTCTAACTTATTGTCCATTTCAGACGCTTGTTCCAGCATGCTATACTTTTTTTTGCCTAAATGTTTGTAATTTGGGAATCGAGATGCATCAGAATATTGAAGTTTAAATTCTTAGTGATGCAGATCGATGCTCAAATGGATATGCAATCAATAAATATAATTTTTCCGCCGACCTCGAAATAAAAGGTGATTTTAATGTGTACGAAATTGAACATTAATGACCCATTTTAATGCTCAATTTTTTAGGCCATTTTAATGTGCAATCCTCATGGCAACCGCACACAAAATATTCAGAAGCACTACGAGAAATGTCAAAACTCTTCTGGAACATAGAGACATAGAAATTCCATTTTGTCAAATGTATGTCTTGTGCAAAATGAAAATGTATTTCAGTCAAGAATTTATACACTATTCATGTTGAGATCGTCGGAAAAATTTTGTAATCAACTCGTTTATTAATCAAGCGACTAATGGTCTCGAACTATTAACGCATTCGCTCCGCTCACGCTTAAAATATCTCGACCATTAATCGCTGTCTTTAATAACCTAGTTGATTAAATAACTATTCTGTCGACCTCAAAATAAAAGGTGAGTTTAATATGTACGAAATTGAACATTAATTAGCCTTTTTAATGTGCAATTGTAATGGCCAACCGAACACAAAGCATTCAGAAGCAATACGATTAATGTCAAAACTCTACTGGAACATACAAATTTAATTATGTCAAATGTATTTCGTGTGCAAAATAAGAATATATTTCAATCAAAAATGGATCTTGTAAACAACTCGTTAATGACTAACAGTCTCGAACTATCGTGACGATTAGTCGCTGTCATTAATAACCTAGTTGATTAAATAACTATTTGAATTATGAATTTGAACTTACCATTTCCAGTTTGAATTTTAAATGGTGAAACAGGTTTCCTACTGATTTGGGAATCAGAGATTAAATCGAAATCCTCAATCTGTAAAAAGCTCGATAAATTATTGAAATTTGTTGAAACATTGACAACTTACTCTGTTCATGTTGGAGAAATCATCACATAATTCTTTTTCATTCCTCAAGTTGTTACCAACTACTTTGTTTAATTGGTTGTTTATATCTTCAATTTTATAACCTAGGAGATTTAAAATCTCTGTCCTGGGATTTTCTTCGAATTGTGCCTTGATAAAATGCCATACATATTTTCTGTGTTGATCATCAGTAAGATCAGCTTTATTTTTACAGTATTCTGTAACAAGACATACATTTCAGATTTGAATAGCTTCACATAACTTCAAGTTGAGACGACAAAATATCAAATTGACGAGCTGAATTAATTATGTATAGTCCGTTCACGAATGGTTGAGCTAATAGTAGGCGTTTCTTAATTTATCTGAAGTTGGCAGTATTTACTGTCATAACGTAAAATAAAGTCAACGTTGCCGAATGTACCCAGCCTCGTCCGACGAGCTTGCGAATTATCAGAGAACTCTATGCAATATAGACAACATTGCGTATCAATCTGACAAAAAAAAAAGGAACATAACCTAAAATTTTAAAATACACAGTGGAATATGCCAAATTTCCATGGCCAACCGACGGCTCAACCTTTCGTGAAAGGAGAATAACTCTATTTGTAATATGTATGTATACTATTTCGATATAATAACAAGCATAAATTTCATATAATGATGAATCAAGGGTTCACAAATTGAAGGCTCTAAGTCAAAATTGTTTTTTCATAAAAAAAAATCATAAGACAAAAGATGATAATAATTGTCCACTCACCAATAAAATTTCCCAGTTCTAAAATTTCCTCCATAACAGCAGATTCTTTGACTAATTCCTCCTCTGTCACAACTTGACTGATGTGAACTGTTCGAGTGGGCGGTGACAAATTTCCATTTTGGTTAGACTGAGCTACTGCTGGAGATTTCTCATTCTCAAATATGACCAATTTTCCACCAAACTGTAAATATCAGGAAATCATGAAAAATTCAGGAAATATAGAGGCGAATCAAAACATGTTACATTCATACAATTTAATTTTTATAATCTTTAGATTAGTGTTGGGAATAATCGAGTACTCGATGATCGAGCGATCCAAATAACAGAGTTATAATCGAGCGATTTTTCGCCTGATCCCCACCCTCGGTTATATTCGTAATCGCCCGAGTTGCAAGCGATCATGCTAACCACTTGTCGCTCATTCAGCGCTGTACGGCCTCTACGTTCGTTGCGTTGTGACTTGCGACTTTGTTTATACCTACTGCCCTCGAAATGAAGCTCGCGTGTGTCGTATTGTATGATTATCATGGGATCAAAACAGAAGTCCGCTGTATGGAATTATTTCCATAAAAATAACGATGAGAAATTTGCGACTAGCAATATTATTTGTAGAAAAGTTTTGGCTTATTATGGCAGTACTTCAAATTTAAAGCAGAATTTAAACCGGCTTCATCCGACATTAAACTTACAGAACAACAAACAATACCATGTGAAACTGTTTCTTCAGGTAGCAATGAAAATGCACAAAATTTAGCTTATCCTGGAACTTCCGGAAATGCTATACCGTTCAAAAGAGCAGCCAAACAATTGAAACTTTCCGTGTCTACTTCTGGAAATGTTCTTTCAGATACAAAAATTGCGAAAATCGTTGCAAGTTTGGTGAAAATGATAATAAGAACTATCGGATGAGAATTCACTCAAAGATCGCGATTATCTATGGGTAATGCCGGGCGAATTTCACCGAATATAGGGCTTGTACTCAACCATTCAAATAACCGACACAGCCCGATTATTAAGATATCACCCGTCGCTCGAGAAATCGAATTGAAGAACACATGAGCGGTTTTTTTGATAATCGAGCAGTGTCGATTATTTGAATAATCGAGTATCGAGTGATCCCAACACTACTTTAGATATCGAACAAAGAAGAATAAAACATAATTGGGTGTTTCCATCACTCGGAGAAACTTGCATGAGGGCCCTGATTTAGGGCCACTGCTAACATCTCAAAGAGTGAAGAGGAAGTAATCAGTACTTTCAGCATGCGATCTGTGATGATTGAACTTCTCATTTGACACTACTAGATGTCACCATCTGTTAGTTGCTACTCGATAGCTTCTTACAAGTAGTCTTAAATGAAGAAGTTTTTCAATAGGATGTTGTATCTGGGGGATATGGGACACTGACGAGGCCTAATGAGGCCGAAAATTTTTTGCGGATTTGGCGTTTTGGGGAAGTTCTACTGTATTTACCATATATTGTTTTCTATATACCTAGTGCTTTATTGACTCTTTTTTTTCAGATATTTATGTTACTCTATTTGTACTTACACCAAAACTGGCACCAACAGGTCTCTTCATCCACTTTGGCGGTTTGGGCAAATCAACACTTACAGGACCAGTATTATGTGTTTGAACTGGTGCTTTTGCGTAGCCATCCATACCAGGAAAGCTATCTGCTATTTTATCAGATGTTTGGAATTGTTGAGTCTTACCTATGATTTGAATGAATGAATTTTCATTTGCATCACATAATGATTAGATAAAGAAAAGATAGATAAGGGCGATACAGAGAAGAATACGGTACTGATAATCAGCTGATGAGACAATGAACCAAGGAGATAAGGAAAATTGTTTATTTCAAACTATGCATTTTTAGGTTCAATAGAGAAGTATCATAGGAGTGTTTGAAAAACAAAGAAAATCACTTCCCTTTTTTATGAACTTTTTTCATCAATGTTGTCAAACCATAGACATATTTTCTATGTCTATGTGTCAAACAAAGAAATTAAGGTTAAAAACTGGTGAACTTGATTTCTTGTAGTGACTTTGATGCCAATGGTGAAAACATAAGAATAAAGAATTTACTGAAATCCTCACACACCTTTGTGAAATCTAATATTTCCAGGATATGCTTTTGACAATGAGGCTATTCAATAAAAGTTGATTTATTGCATAAAAAGGGAAATGATTTTTGGTGTTTTTGAGCAGTCTTATGGTACTCCTCTAATGGAAAAAGCAGAAAACAATGAAACAGTGTCGTGTAGAATAGATTTTTTCTCATCCTCATATTTTCCCAAGGGCCAGTGGAATCTAGGTAAACAGTAATGAGCATACTAACAAAGAAACTTCAGAATAATTCGAATTTTTTAACTATAAATTCACTCATCTTTCACATTTACGACCACAATCGACTCTAAAACCTTATTTACCACTACATGTTTACTAGCGCTCACGCTTGCGCCTGCAACACAGCTGTCCATAGAGACTACTTAAGAAGGCTGTGCTTGTAATACGTCGGGGGGTTTAACTCTCTACACCGTTGCCGCTCTTGGCTAGAACCGTGCCCGGGGGTTTAGAAAGCCGTGCTGGCTACAAGTAACTTGGGATAGTATCCCTCAAGAAGAAATTCTTTGTCAGTTAGTAAACAATACCTATTCTATTCGAATTGATATTATGTTTCAGTTACATTTTCTTCAGTCAGGAGGAAAGTAAATGAAAGGAACATTTTTTATCAACAAACCATAAATGGCGTAATGAAACTTTTCAAATGAAAAAAAATTTTTGTTTCTCACTTAATAATTTGTTTTTATTTCTCAAATACAGTAGAGACTGGATAATCCGGAGAACGATAATCCGGATATTTACTAGTCCGGATAGCCGCCAAGATTGTATTATGTCCTTATAATCCGGATTGCAATACTCAATAATCCGAATTTCCGATCGTTGCATACGTGGTTTACGGTTCTAACTTGTCGTAACTCAATTTCTATGACGACGATCGGGCGTTCTTTTGGTATATAATAGTGCACAATGGTATAAGACAAAAAAAGTCAGACAAGAATAATCAATTAGTGAAATAGAATGGAATGTTTTTACCTCCAAACCATACAACTTTGATACAGCATATGGATCATAATGATATTAAATTAACAAAACTGAAATACCGAAAAGGCCTTTTACCACATATTTTTTCGATCCTCGAAGACGGGGATAATGTTAGCAAATGCATTTAGAGCATAGATCAATTCGATGCAGTCTGTTGATTCCATAACTCATGGCAATTACTGATATTCAGCTTCTGAAAGATATACAGGAGAAAGCTATTGTTCAGCATTCTTTTTCCCTTACAGTAGAAAACGTAAAATATCTAATTATTCCAAATAATATATTTGTTCTATGATTTCGATAATAAAGTCTATATTTACTTCAACTGTTTTCTTAAATTCAAAATTTACTAAATTGTAAGACGCGGTATTCCGGATTCCTCATTAATCCGGATCATCCTTTGCATTAATTGATCCGGATTATCGAGTCTCTACTGTATTTCTGTTGGAAAAGCCTTCACTAGTACTAAACAGGTCGATTTAATGAATCAAGTACAAGAGTATCGACAAAACTTACCTCCCATTAAAGAATAGATTGATACATGCCCATCGAAGTTAGGGCAAGCAATTATGGCAGGATTTTTGGGACACCATACAACATCGAAATTCCATTGATTTGTTCTGGCAATTTCCGTTAAAACTTCACCATTTGGCTGGCTAGAACTTGGATTCCAACACAAAATTCTATTGTCTTTTCCACAACTGATGAGAAGATCAGGATCATCAGAACACCAAGCTACTGAGAGAACACCTCTCTCGTGGCTTTCTAAAGTCTTCAGCGGTGAAGTTGCAAATCTTAGATCCCATATTTGAACCACTGGTGAATGGTCCTCCTCTGAAATACAATATTTATTATTCATTTCACATGTGAAAAGCCAGGTCTATTAGAGTTATCCACAATCAATTCCTCAACTAAAGTATGAAATTTTGTGTCATTAGTGATATACAGTGTGTTTGGTCATGACTTAGCGATAATTCAAGGGCATCAAATATACTTAATTTTATGGACAAAAAGAACCAAATTGGTGAGTTTACCCCCTCCATTTTCAATTCACTTGACCCTCCCAAATAATATCGATTTCTTTGGACATAAAGGTCCTAGAGATGTAAAAAAAATGTTTTTTGAATGATGATACTACCACCTTTTATTGAAGTGGAACAATATGGAAACATTTAACTTAGAAATGTCATAAAAAATGTTCTTAGTAAATCCGCAGTAGTACAAGAACTAGCACATTGAAGTATAATTTTTTCAATGACCTAACACGCAATTATATTAGCTACAAAACGATACCAACATAACTTACAGTTGTGTGTAAGTTACATAATTAGAAGTAATTGCTGTCCGAACATCACCTTTATGAAAATTGATAAAATAAAATTCACTACTGTACTTTCGATAATTATTGGCGATCAAACAAACAAATTAATCATAAAATTGCTCTAAATGGCCACATCTGCTTTGTAGACAGGCAGTGGCCCTCATGACGGCCTGTAGCAACAAAAAAGATTTTGGAGCGCTCGCGTAGTGGTCATGTTCGAACAGCAATAACTCTCAAATTATGTAACTTAAAGAAATGATGTAGGTGTTGCTTCGTAGCTAATATCCTTGCGTGTTAAATCATCGAAAAAAAATTTACTTCAATGTGCTAGTTCTTGTATTATTGCGGATATACTAAGAAAATCAGTAAATTTTTTTACTATAATTTTTTTAAAGATTTTTTTATGACATTTTCAAGTTAAATGTTTTCATATTGTTCTACTTTAATGAAAGGTTGTAGTATCATCTTTCAAAAACCATTTATTTTACATCTGTAGGACATTTATTTCCAAGAAATCGATATTATTTGGAAGGGTCAACGAAAATAAAAAAGTCAATTTAAAATGGGGGCTACTCCAAAATTAAGGGGGTAAACTTCCCAATGTGGGTGTTTTTGTCGATAATAAAAGGCATATTTGATGCCCTTAAATTATCGCTAAGTCATGACCAAACACAATGTAGATACTGCGTTTGACAAATACATCGAACTTGCTCGGAATGGTTCGGTAATTGCGTCTGGATGTAGGGAGGTAAATCTGTTTCATTCGGCAATTGACATCTGTAGTGTCTGGATGAAATCTTTTTGCTCGGCCTCGTGACGACTGAGGAGAAAGATTAATCTGTTAATGTGAGGTTAGGTTTTACTTGTGTTATAAACAACAACAAGATAATCTACCTATTAGTTCATAGTTTTGATTTGTTCGCTGCGGATTCTAACTATTGGATTGCTGTATGTTTTGTATTTATTTCTGTCCGGTTTCAAAATGTCTCTTGAAATGGATTTTCGGGATGAAGAGCAGCAGAAAATATACAAAATCTGCGTAAGTGAAGATGAATTTACTTGAATAGTCGATAAAGGAAGTAAGTGTATAGAAAATAGATGATCTTGAAGAAGTGATGTAATTTTCATATTGTTTTGAAATATGTATTAAGAAACTTGTAGTTCCTATGTAAGATTGTGACGAAATTGCAATAAGAATAACTCATTTTGCTACAATTGTGTTTTATTATGTTCCATTATTTATGCTATCTCTGGATCATCTCGAAATCCTGACATTTCTATCAAATTCAATTAACAACCTGTAAATTTCTCTCTTTCAAAATAATTTCATTTTCTATTACAACAGATCTGGAATTTGAATACATTAAATATCTAACCAATAACTAACATCCGCGAAATGATTTTTTTCATTTCAAACTGTCCTGGAAAATGCAGTTTGTAGTTGTAAACAAATACCGAAACAATCTTGAGACCTTGATTTGTCAGTTGCTAATCTTTTAGCTCGTTCGACAATTCCAGATTTGTCAGACATATCTGCAGTCACGTGACAAAAAATCTGTTCGATCTGGAATACAATTGCCGAAAGCAGTAAGAGTCTCAATTATTTGAGAATGTCATTGAACATTTTAACGAAAGAGAGGACAAGAGAGCTGCAAGAAGAGGCCATTTGGGAGCAGTGGCGGCTTGTCCTATGAGGCAGGTACCAGATAAATTACGGAAATCACAAATAATATCAAGCGAATTAATCCAGTATTTTATTAATCAATTTCATCATCCCATTATGTTCTTCAGTCTCAATTTTTTATACGATACTGCACTCGTCTTCCATAATATCCAAGCTCAATCTCAAGCCGGGTACAGCTACAGACGTCTGTAACATTACACGTTACTGATGTTGCGATGAATGCACAAAAATCGGACCGTAACGTTACATGTTGCAGGCGTTAAGGTCCGATTTTTGTACATTCATCTCACTTCCTCTTCAAGGCGTAAACGGTGAGGCGAGGCTTGCCTCACGCGCTTCCTTGTCTAGCGCGTTATTCACATCGACGTGACGAGATCATGAACCTCCCCTTCGTTGTTTATCTATTGCGGCTTCTAAGGTGAATTTGAGGCCAGCCTCAGTAACAACTTTTAGAACATTTGAAGCGTTTTATCTTAGAAACGGTGCCTCGTAGGAAAAAAAGTATTGATACATTTTTTGAAGATAATTTTAACATCTACATTTTTGTCTGAATTTTTTTTGATGAAACTCGCCGTTTTGCTGAAAATCGCGAAAAACTCATTTTTCGACCTTTGAACTTGAATAAATTTTTGTCCATACACGGGAATGATTGGAACTTTTATATATTATTTATTATTATGTTTTGAACAATTTTACCGATTTTCAGCTTGTTGGGATTTTATGTAACTTCACCCTAATTTTTTGGTCTGGATTGACCAGACTATCTACCCTTGATCCGTGATCGTTTCATTTCGTTTCATCGGCAAACTGCACATATTCGGGTTAATCGTGAAGCGGAAGATAGTGAAATTTCACTCTGGTTTGGGTTTATTGGGTTTGTGCAGTACTCGTGATATTGCAGAGTTTTCAATAAAACAGAAACAGTTTTTGATTCATTCCTATGAGTATAAAATATGTACAATTGAAGAAGTTAAACAACCTATTCCAAATCTTGACTATCGGTGCGGTAGGAAAATCGAATCGGAGGTTTCAAAATGAGAGTACTACTGGCCTACTGGCAGTGTAACTCTAATCAAATTATTTTTTGGCAGTGTTAATAATACATATTCCGATAGGGTTTAGTGAAAAACTGGTTGAAGCGAGTTGAAAAACTTATCTCAGGGCAATTACCACCCAATAAAACGCTATAGAATCATTGGAGCATTAATACCGAAGGATTTTTCATAATGATAAGTATGCAGCTGACAAAAAAGAGTTTATAAGATTAATATTTTTTTTTGATGTGCCTCATCACTTTATTCTGTCACAAGCCGCCACTGTTTGGGAGATATTATTTCTCGTACATAATTGTCATACTGATGAATGCAAATTATGTGTTTTATTTATTCTTTAAAAAACACTGAATTTGAAACACTTAATGTATTCTCACCTGAAGCTAAACAGAGCTGAGTCGCAACTTCCGGATGCCAAGCTACAACTTTCCATCTTATTCTAGAAACAGTATCTGTAAGTTTTATAATTGGCTCGTTTTTCCTTAGATCCCAAATTACACATTTGGATGAAAAAGTGGAAGCTAATATATGTTGAACTTGTCTATTCCAAGATAAAGACAAGACATCTTCAAAAGGCTGAGGTTTACTACCTAAATAAATCATGATATATTGAATTCTGAAAATACTGGATAGGTAAAATAAAGGACCCCCGCACATTTTGTATGGGAATTGGCTGAAAATTTGATATGATGTTCTACTAATCCTTCTGATCAAATGTCTCTACAGTCACGAAGCTGAAAAATGCATACTTCTAGGAGTTTTTAGCGATTTTTTGTATCCATTCTGGCTTACGTATTACCGTTCACACAGAAATGTTTGAAAATATTTCGAATTGACAGAATCTGCTTTCAATAATCACGAAATATTCTCAAACATTTCTGTGTGTGAACGGTAATACGTAAGCCATAATGGATACAAAAAATCGCTAAAAACTCCTAGAAGTATGCATTTTTCAGCTTCGCGACTGTTTAGACATTTGATCAGAAGGATTAGTAGAACATCATATCAAATTTTCAGCCAAATCCACCGGGAGCCAATTCTCATACAAAATGTGCGGGGTCCTTTATTTGAATCTTAATATATATAATATAATATAACTGAAATGGGAGTACATTTTCATAAAAAATTATTAGTTTTTTGATATTACAATATAAAAAGAGGGAGAATAAAAATTCTCTTCAAAATTGATCATAATTTAAAATTAAGATATTGGGTAATTTCATTTTCTACCGATATTCTAAATAATTATGTTATTTTTTTGTTACTGTATTTACTTGCATCTATAGTTCCGATTATGGTAGATGTTTCACGACACAGACTAGGAACTCCCCATGTCTAATGCAAACATTTGTCAGTGTCAGTGATACATGCTGATTTGTGCAATACACTTATATCATTAAAAATGTAATATATATGTAGCTAACATTGTAATTTCATACAGAAATTTGGTGGTGAATAAACTTGACTTGAATTATGTTTTATATTTACCAGGTGACATAGGTGTCTGCAAATTGTTCATGTCCCAAATGAATATTTCAGATTCACTAGCTCCTGTTGTGAACAAATTATGTTGGAAAGGATTGAAATCCAAAGAATGTACAGGTCCATTGTGTTTTTCTTGTTGCATAAGTAATCCATTCTCGTTTTTCAACAATTTGATGCATCATAAATTTTTATTATACCGCTATCACACCCTCCTATTATAGTTACCCTCAGTATCATTAGTGTTACCCCAAATTAACTTATGAAACCTATGGTCACTAGGAAGAGAACATTTTTGTTCCAAATCGAACCCTGGCTCTGTCAAATTCAAGGAATATATTTCTAATGCGGCGTTTGTATTAAAAGATGCATCGAGCTGTTGAGCGGCTGTTCCTGCTGCCAAATATATAGAACTGCAGTTCTTAGGGCTCCATGCCACATTGGCAGTCCTTTCCAAGTCCTTCACTTTCATGGTGAAAAGCCGAAGTTTTTAATTCAACATGAAACTTCTGGAAAGTAAATTAGGGATTTTCAAACAATGTAATTCAAGAGAGTTAATCTGATGTATTCTGCAAACCTTAATATTATTCTTATTTTATTACTTGCGCCTTAGAGACAATTTTATTTTAAATCTTCCAACGTGGCTAATATTTGCCCTGATCATAGACATAGTCTAAGGCCCTGATACATATTTTGACAGTTCGACTAGATTCCTAACCAATAATAAACAATGCAATTCTATGAGTCCTAATGCCGAAACTACACGATAAGGTAAAAGTTTTTAATGCCATCTCTGCACTTTTGATACAATATTTTTTCCTTTTCATGATATTCGGAATTTGATTTAAAGATAAATATACTTTTCATACTAGTACGAAACAACCAGAAAATAGGAAAGTCAATCAAAACGTTCATATTAATAATTAACCCTGTAAAATCATGAACTAGACAGTTTGTTATTGTTCTATGGTTGTCAGTTGACAAGCGCTCAGCTGTTCAAACAAAATAAACAAAAAAAGTTTCTAAGCAAAATATAATTGATTCATTTACATAATTAAAAAAATTATTTGTGTGCAGTGCTTATTTTTTTTAAAGAATGGTTTGAAGAAACATTAACCTTAGCCAACAAGCCAAAGGTAAGAAATGACTTTGAATTAAACTTCAGGACCAGGAATTGTTCAGAAAACGGAGCACAAATATATTCCCAAATTATAATAAACTGGCGATCCGCCCCGGCTACGCACGGACATCACATTAGAAACCTCAAAAATAACAGTTCTTCTCCACTATTTAATGGATATTATTATACATATCAACCTTCCTCTTGAATCACTCTATTAAATAAAAAGCATCAAAATCCGTTGGGTAGTTTCAAAGATTCAAGCATACAAGGGACATAGGGACAGAGAAAGCGACTTTGTTTTATAGATGTAGCGATAAACTAGAGGCTCTTATTCTAGGCCATTTCGAATTGAATAATTATCAAGTATAACCTCTTGGTAACTGAAAACCCTTATTATAAGTCGATTCCATGAGAACTACTATAATTAATATAGGGTTTTCCAATAAGGACTTGACAACTTCTTTTCGAAATAAAAAGCCAACCATTTGAGATATATCAAGAACTTTATTATCGGGTTGAAGTACAATCAAAACATTTATGAATGGAACTGGACTTCCTTCATATGGCCACCGCGGGCACGTTTGCAGCGGTCGATTCGTTGGACCCAATTTCGATGACTCTGCCACATATTTCGGCCGCAAACGGCAGCTATTCGAGTTCAATGTTGGCTCTGAGCTCTACCAACGTCATCGGCTTGTTTGCATAGACCAATGACTTCACGTGGCCACAAAGAAAGAAGTCTAGAGGCGTTAAATCGCACGAACGAGGCGACCAATCGACTAGTCCATTTCTGGAGATAACACGCTCATTAAACTTACTCTTCAATAAATCGATTGTTACGTGTGCTGTGTGGCTTTTTGGCACCGTCCTGTTGAAACCACATGTTGTCCAAGTCCATATCTTCCAATTCGGGCCAAAAAGTGGTCTGGGCGATGCCCAACTCTTGAGAACGCCGTGGAATTGACTGATTTGGATCATTTGCTACGGATGTAACACGACAGCGATATTTTTACACTTCGACCAACCCGTTGTCTCACTGACACGGCAACATCACACAACGAATATGTAGACTCAAATTTTTGCTCTAAACTTGTTATTGCCTGTCTACTAGGGCGAGAATTACGACCGAAAATCGGAGTTAACGCTCTTAAAGTAGCGGTCACCGACTCCGAATTTCTGCAGTAAATTTTTATAATTTGCAGACGTTGTTCGTTCGTGTACTTCACAATGATGAAAATGTTAAGTTTACTGTGCAAATTGGCAATGACTGTTCGATGATTAGTGAAAGGGTGATTCACAAATTGAATTCAAAGTTGTCAAGTCCCTATTGGAAAACCCTTTAGTATAAATTACATTTTCAGATCAAAAACAACAAGGCCGAAAGCTGTTTACTCATGGAGTGTAGCTGATGTTCTGAAATGGTTAGAAAGACATTGCTGTGAATATTATAACAACTATGCTGCTAACTTTGTTGCACATGAGGTAACAGGTAGAACACTTTTGAGAATAAATGATAACTCTTTACTCAGACTGGGTATAACAGATGTTCAACACAGAGAAGCTATTTGGAGACAAATTCTTAAACTGAGGCTAAAAACTGATATAATGGAAATAGAGATATATACGAAAAGAATACGAATAATATGTTTTATGATATTCAGTAGCTTAAATGACTTAGACATATTTCATGTTTGAACATTGCAATAAAGGTTGATCTACACATTTCAGTGACGTCATATGGGATGTACCTAGTGTCTTCTTCTTTTCTTGTTCCTCGTCTGAAAGCAAGATCTTCAGAGCACCAATTCATTTCAAGACAATAACATTCACGTCGATACTAGATCCAAACTGAAAACGCGGCTTGGAGTAGAACCAGCAATGACACAGACGATACGGTACATTGTGTGTACATGGTTAAAAATTCATAACAAATTACACTGAAGGGAGCGCAGCACTGATAGCAACATTGCTGTCACGTCACCGAAATGTGTGTGGATCGACCTTTAAGAATCATTATTTTATCAGAATTATTTTATATTTGAATGGATTTTCGAATGAATGAACAGCTTTAATTTTCTGTTGAATAACTACGTTACAAAGTCAGTTTTCCATCAACATTTGATATTTCACATTGCCATCCCTTATCTCCAAGTTCATCAGAAGCCTACTGAATGATTTTTCAAAAAGGTGAATGGAACTTTTTTCATCACTGAGTTCCGAATTTCTGCGGTTAACTGATAAAGAGAGGGATCATCCATTTGAAACAAACCTAAATTCATATATTTTTTTTTATTACTCTTGTATGGAAACGCAAATATTCAATGAAGATTTACAAAAAAAAGTCAATCTATCATGACTCACTTGATATATGTAGTCTAACGTTAATAAATAAAACCTCAGAGTAAGAAATAAACACAGAGATGCCCCTACGCGTTAATAGTAATGCATTGTATCAACCAAGCATTAGAGTGAGATGGAAAGCATTTCACTGCAGCACTGGAGTGAAGTAAACAATAGTTAGATTTTCATTTCTACAAATTCTCAATATACCGATTTGGAAATTCACATCGATAACATACGATATACAAGGCATCAGACAGAGAATTCTTCCTCCAGTTGCACAGATGAACAGGCGAGATAATCAGTGCGATAACTGAATGAATTCAACTGTCTTACTGCAACAATAACCTAGTTTTGTCTCTCTCTTATCGCAGTATGGTAGGGAACCCGCACTGCACGTATAGAATTTTTAATTTGTCAGGCTTCCCGTAATACTCGATTCAAGTATTTACTGTTGCCTACCATACTAAAGAATTACGCTCCTCTAAACGATAGAGAGAGACAAGACTAGAATAATGAAGTAAGACAACTGAATTCAGTGTGTTACAGCAAGTGATTGTCTCGACTATTCATTTGTGCATCTGGAGGGAAGAATTCTCTGTCTGATGCATTGTATATCGTATATTTCAGATGTGAATTTCCAAACCTGTATACAACATTTCATAATTTTGCCCAAGATGACTTGTCACTAGACAGGACCTCATCATGACACTCAGGAGCGTTCAGCTCTGAAGCCATCAAATGATCAAATGAGCTTATAGAATCTACATTATTCTGTTTGCTTTCAATTACTTTTATAATAAAAAAAATTCTATAATTACTAGAATACCTTGAGCTACAATAAACTGCCACGAAATCGTAAAATAATTCAGTTTATGAACGTCAAATCGAAAAGAAAATGTAAACACATCGCATGGAGAAACCAAACACTAACTTACGATGTTGCCAAACTGACAGAATTGTCTGTAACAGTCGCTAGCCGTTAGTATCAGGTAGGGGAGCGGTGACCAGTTAACCCTATACGGTATAAACCTACGGCACGAGTTCGCAACGCCGAATATTGTTCGCGTGCATAAACAGATTCTACTTGGCTGCATAACAAATGCGTGAAGGCACCTCTAGGTTTACTTTTTACTCTGAGGATAAAACAAAGTGATATAACTTTAGAGTTCATATCCCAAGGAAAAAATATATTGTGCTCATTATATATTTTTTAAAATAAAGACAATTTGATTCAATCACGTGTTTCTTGTGTCTATTCCACGGCTGTTCTTTTCCAGATCCGAATATCATATAAACCACAATTTTACTATGTACAATGCAATAGTCACATAAAACACTATCCTCCATGAAGTGATACTTGGCTGTAAAAAAGAACCATTATAAATAAGGATAGTCTATCTTGTTGACGTGAAATTCTTTATGATGCAACATTAATTGAAATATGAATATATTATATCCGAAAATGCCTATTGACACTACTGCAAAATCTCGCGCGAAATACCTACTGATGCCGTTTTCAGAATTATAACCTGAGGACTTAAATAGAATAAAACATCTGAAACATGGGGAGACAGATAAAAACCCTAGTTAGCACCAATAGTTTTTTCACATCGGTATATATGTACGTGAAGATCACTACTACTTTTTTATTATTTCCTTGTTTATATGGAATAGCATTGTCTAAACATTCTTATTTCTCTATTATTTTTAGTATGAATGTCTCATTGACCCAGATAATGAGAATGTATGAGTGAGAGACATTTCTAGCCTACTTCTTCAAGTTTTCTTGGGCACTCCATATCAGCTTTGACTCGATGACACAAGAGATCAGAGCTCCAATAAAAGCTTGACTATCAGAATGATAGCACTAAGTTCTACTTCGACGAAACCCTACATGAGAAGAGCTATGGTCTTCATCAAACATGCTTCTTAGTCCAGAGGGTCCCACCTGGTCCACTGATGGCTCTGTCACAGCAACAGGGTCTGGGGCCGGAATCGTGGGTCCTCACTTCAATCAGCTATACCTCTGGGGAAGGACTGTTCCATTGTGCAGGCTGAGCTATTTGCGGTTCTTTGCATGCGCACTGGAAAAATATTCGCAGAGAATACCTGGCCAGCACATTTATATATGTTGCGACAGCCAGGGAACTCTGAAATCTCTATCCGATTTAGAGTTGATTCTCTTTTGGTAGAAGAATGACCGGAAAGCTCTGCGTGGGCTGGGCTCTGATAACTTTTTTGAAAGTAATCTGGTGTCCGGCTCATGCAGATATACCTGGTAACGTCAAGGCAGATGAACTGGCTAGGCGGGGAGCCGGATTAGCATTTGTTGGTCCGAAGCCTTCGCTGCCAATCTGTCGCACATCTGTCAGAAGTTCTTCAGGAACTGGCTGAACAGGGAATTTTCCTCGGAATGGAGGCAGGGGTGGGCCTGAGGTGGTCGAGGATTCTCATTGAGAGACCGTCCTCGCGATCTGAGGTCAATAGGTTCTGTTGCTGGAGAGGAACAACTCGGTCTGGTGACTGTGCATTGACTGGTCACCTGTGTAACAAGCATTTGAAGAGATGGGATTGACGAGCTGCTCCCTATGCTGGTGGTGAAGGAGTACTGATGAAACGGTTGAGCATATTTTTTCAACTGTGGAAACCTTACTGAGTTAAGGTCAACACACACTAGGAAATCCAACACCTTCTATTCCTATGGTAAGAGGGACCCTCCTGGCAGGCTCGCGACGTTTCTGTCTTCGTGTCTAGGAGCTGAGTCTCTATGGACCATGCGGGTGAACAATGGGCCACTAGGCTCAGTTCGGCCGGTAAGGCACCGCACAGAGAAGAAGAAGAAGATCAGAAATGAATGAATATATGAACATAGATGTGTTGTTGAATCAAAATATACTTACGTCACCCTCACACAACCAGCCAACGAACAAAGGTACCAATATTTCCTGGAATCGAAGCTATCGTATTGGTTTTAGCCATCAGTGTACCAGCAAAATCGGCGACAATTCTATATGGTTCGAAAGGAAGCCGCAGTACATTCCACCAATACCAGTTATCGATATGGTCATCAGTACCACAGCTGGGGTGGGTTCTGTAACGAAGCAGAGAGCAGCGAAGCATGCGCACGGACAACGCTTGCTATGCCTGTGGCTATTTTTCGCCCAACCGTTGTGGATATGAGTCCTTGTTACGTATTATGTCTATGCATTTTCCTAAAACTAAACTGAAGAAAGAAAGATAATATGAATAAATAGCTATTTGTCAATTACAGTAGAGACTCGATAATCTGGATCAATTAATGCAAGGGATGAATCCGGAATACCGCGTCTTACAATTTAGTAAAGATGCAATTTAAAAAAACGGTTGAAATAAATATAGGCTTTATTATGGAAACCATAAAACAAATATATTATTTGGAATAATTAGATATTTTACGTTTTCTACTGTAAGGGAAAAAGAATGCTGAACAATAGCTTTCTCCTGTATATCTTTCAGAAGCTGAATATCAGTAGGTAATTGCCATGAGTTATGGAATAAACAGACTGCATCGAATTGATCTATGCTTTAATGCTATTGCACATTATCCCCGTCTATGTATGTGCTAAAAGGCCTTTTCGGTATTTCAGTTTTGTTAATTTAATATCATTATGATCCATATGCTGTATCAAAGCTGTATGGTTTGGAGGTAGAAACATTCCATTTCACTAATTAATATTCTTGTCTGACTTTTTTTGTCTTATACCATTGTGCACTATTATATACCAAAAGAACGCCCGATCGTCGTCATAGAAATGATGAGTTACTACAAGTTAGAACCGTAAACCACGTATGCAACGATCGGAAATTCGGATTATTGAGTCTTGCAATCCGGATTATAAGGACATAATACAATCTTGACGTCAATCCGGACTAGCAAATATCCGGATTATCGAGTCTCTACTGTAATATTATAATTTATAAAATGAATTAATTAAAACAGAGAATTATGTCTATCGAATGAAATCAACCAATATGAAACTCATACTTCGTTGCTGGTCTCGTCAACGTCCAAATCGTGTGGTAATATCATTGGAGCATCTATAGATAGCTATTCGCCTTATCGGGTCTCATCAGTATGGAGAATAGTTCCGAATGATGGAGGCATTCCATGAACCTATAGTTAGATCTGGCGTTCATTTCTGGGTATTAACAGAAACAAAACGCCATCTTAAGGACCCCTACGAACAACCCAACTCCAATGCATTAAACCTTGAACGAAGTAATCTGTAATCAACTCGTTATTAATCTAGCGATTAATAATTAATAACTAAATCAGTCAACAAATTTTTCACTCCGAGAATTTACTACAAAACTGAAATAAAACATATTAAGTCTATCTATGGGAGATGATTACCCTTCAGTAGGTCCTGTGGCGGTCTTCGAAGAACAGAAGGTCCGAAATATCATCGCTTGGAAGGCCAAACATGGGTTGAAAACACCCTCCTGGCCAAAGAGCAGTCAATTGAATATTTTGTGTTTGAATATTGAAGGAATTTCGAAGGACAAAAGCGATTATGTTTCAAAATTAGCCGAAGAGCATGGTGTCGAGGTGGTGCTTCTCCAGGAAACACATACGGAAACTGAAGAAAATCTTCGTGCGAGGGGATCTCTAAAAGGTTATGTTTTGATTGATTTTTTACTAAGTAAAATTTATGGACTTGCATGTTATGTAAGAAAATCATTAGTATGTAATGTCCAACTCATCCAGAAGGGTAATATTGAAGGTGTTTTTTCATTGCTTTCAAAATTTTGTGACATTTCTGTCATTAATATCTATAAACCTCCAAATGATATTTGGCCCAGAAATTTCAACATCAATGTTTTCCACCCATCCATTTACTGCGGAGATTTTAATTCGCATCATGTCATGTGGGGGTATGATAATAATGATAGAAACGGTATAGCTCTTACAGATTGGATGGAAGACCAGGATTACTATTTAATTTTTTGACGCGAAAGACAAACCTTCTTTTCATTCTTCGAGGTGGAATAGAGGCTATAATCCTGATCTGTGTTTCGTTTCCCGTGATACTTCTTATAAACCTATCCCAATAAAGCGTAAAATTATGGGGGATTTTCCACGAAGCCAACATAGGCCTATGTTATTGACATTAGGTAATCCAATTGATTTCGTTTCATGCTTAAATAAACCCAGATGGATTTTAAAAAAGCTAATTGGCTCAAATTACGAATAAAATTGATAGTGATATAAGATGGATTCCACCTTCCCATGATAATTACTCTAGATTCGTAGGTGTAATTAGGCTGCTGCGAAAAAGTTTATCCCTAGAGGTTTTCGTGAAAACTATGCACCTGGCTGGTCACAAGAAACCCAAAATTTATACGAAGAATATCAAAATTCACCCAATCAAGAAAGTTGTGATAAACTGATGAATTCAATTAATACCAGTCGAAAAGAGAAATGGAATAGCATAGTCACTAACATGAATTTTACACATTCTAGTAGAAGTTCATGGGATGTTTTGAGAAAATTAGGCGAAGCTGCACCAATCACAACGTCAGCTCCAAAAATTGATCCTAAATTGGTTGCTCGTCGTCTCGTTAACGTTTCTAATTCGGTCGAATTATCAAAATCAAAAATCAAAGATATGAAACACAAGTTGCATAAATTCAGAAAATCAAACAAGGAATTAGACGAAATTTCTAGCCCGTTCAACATCGATGAATTAAAATCAGCGATTAAATGCACAAAATCCAGGAAAGCAGCGGGTTTCGATGGAATCTATCCAGAATTCATCAAACACTTGGGCAAACGAGCCTTATCCTGGTTACTTTCATTTTATAATAATATTTTGAATACTGGTAATTTTCCGACCGAATTTCGTAAATCGAAAGTCATAGCAATTTAAAAAAAGGAAAGAATCCCTCCGATCCTAGTAGCTATCGACCAATTAGTTTATTGAGTGTTCCCTTCAAAATTTTAGAACGACTGATCCTTTTAAGAATTGAAACGAAGTTGGATAATTCTCTACAAAATTGCCAAGGGGGTTTCAGAAAAAATAGAAATTGCTGCGATCAGGTTCTTAGTCTTACCACCTTTATTGAATTGGGTTTTAATAATAAATTGAAAACAGGTACAGCTTTTGTGGATTTATCTGCAGCATATGATACTGTTTGGAAAGATGGTTTGATTTTTAAACTTTACAGTCATCTGAAATGTGGAAAAATGGTCAAATTGATAGAAAATATGCTGTCAGACAGAAGGTTTCGTGTTTTGTCGACGGGAATAGTAGTAATTTCAGAACATTGAATAACGGTCTTCCACAGGGGTCAGTCTTATCACCTCTTCTTTTTAATTTATATTTGTGTGATATCCCTACAACTTCATCTGAAAAATTCATATACGCCGATGATATTGCTTTGGCTTTCCATCATTCGGATTTCAAAACCATAGAGAATAATCTTTCTGCAGATTTAGAAATTCTAAAAAATTATTTCTTCGACTGGCGTTTATGTCCAAATGCTAACAAAACCGAAGTCTCGTGTTTCCATTTGGATAATCATCAGAAATATAGAAAATTGAACGTACTTTTTGGTAATTCTTTTCTCAAACATAATTTCAATCCTAAATATCTAGGCGTAAAACTAGATTCTTCTCTTAATTTCAAAGCCCATTTGGATGATTTACGAATGAAGCTAAAAACAAGAAATAATATAATTCAAAAACTTGCTGGTACTTCATGGGGTGCGGACGCAACAACTCTTCGTACTGCAGCTCTAGCCTTAGTGTACTCTACTGCTGAATATTGTTGCCCCGTTTGGCTCAACAGTGCACATGTACATAAGATCGATGCACAATTAAATTTTTCCATGAGAATAGTAACTGGAACAATAAAATCAACACCAACTCCATGGTTACCAGTTCTTTCAAACATTTCTCCTCCACATATCCGCAGGCAGGTCATTACTTCGAAAATTTGGAACAAATTTAATTTTTCGACAAATTCATATCAAATACTCTCATATATTCCAGACAATAAGATTCCTCGATTAAAATCCCGTAAACCTTTTTGGTCAAATTCTTTTCTGAACTCAAATGAAAGTGATAAATCAATTTGGCAATCCGAGTGGAATTTATGTAATATACAGAACAAAGATTTAATAACTGATCCCTCGAATAAAGTTCCTGGATTTGATCTTCCAAGGAAAATATGGACTGTTCTCAATCGTATAAGAACAGGTCATGGACGTTGCAATAGTATGCTTTTCAGATGGAATTCAGTTGAGAGTCCTAGTTGCGAATGCGGAGAAGCAGAGGAGACAATTGAACACCTGATAAATAACTGTTCCATATATAAATTTCAGGATGGCTTGAGAGCTATACATGAAATTACCGATTCGTTTTTGAATTGGGTTATTAATTTTAAATCGATTTAATAGAGTTTCAATCATTTTATTTTTCTGTTCCTTTTTACTGCTTTGATTTTCTCGTTTCAGAATTCCGAAGGCATCCTGGAGAGGGTTATCGTTCGGTCTGAATGAAGAAGGAATCCTTCAATATTCTAATAGTTTTTAAGTGTCATTTTTGTTGAAACGGCGAGACAGGGTTTTTTCTACTGGGGTTTTTCCCTGAGCTCTGGTATCATACGAAAAAATAGTATGGTACCCCGTTTTGCACCAACCTCAGTTAGGGATTTTTTATTTTTGTTTTATGTATTGTATTATGTTAGCTCTTGATTTCAAAAGAATATATATATAAATAT